>OZ022586.1:2697179-2916752 GCA_963669155.1 Arbacia lixula
TTAGTAACTATGTCAGGTAATACATACTAGGCCCTAATCCATCTGACTGCCCTGGACTAAGACAGTGGCAGGGATTAGGGCCTAGTCTGTATTACCAGACATAGTTGTTAAGAGGCTCGGTTGTGTCCATGCACTCCGCAGACTAGTAACTTATAAATTTCTCCCATAGTCATGATAGTATTCAAGGAAACTTTTGTTTGCATGGACGGAAATCCCGAATCCCGGGGACGGGGGTGGAAGGGGTGGGGACACAATATGAAATTGATAAAAATTAGCCCAACACCCTCCCCCCCCCCCCCCCCCCCCCCCCCCCGCCGCCGCTACTCTCTCAGTAGAGCGCATTGCGACTTCCGTTTACACTACGCTATATTTACATGTATTAGTAGTAGGCCTATTTATCATCAACAATTTCTTTGCGTTCATCATACACACAAAATATAATAGGTCATTTTTTTTCTTGAACTGGTTTGTTTTTTCACTGTCACTGTGATTGGCGTGCCCCATCAAAATTAGTGTCCGTGGTTAAGATTAGGATTTACTGTGCATATTGTTAGCATCGTTGTTGTCATCGTACACGTACAGTAGGCCTATATAACCAATGTATTCAGACTAAAAATGGGTCTTGCGCGCCAGCCAACAGACTATACACAAATCATAACAAATAGAAGGAATGATAAACAATAGAGATATGTTGCCACATGTTCCCTTCGCCTGGCGAAGCTAAAAGTAGGGCCCCCGTCCTTGGCATGTTCACTAGCGGGACGCTCCAAAAAGCTACCCCCGAGCTCCCCCGTTAACCTTGCTCAGAGAAAGGGATCACGCACACACGTGGATGCTGTATTCGATCGAGTATTATTGATCGTAGTACAATACTAGTATATGTGGTGATGCTCGCTCGAGTCAACGTAGTTCGTGTCCAATGGTTTAGTGTGGGCAACGGGCCAGAACGTGCCTAAAAAGCGCTGTTTGATGTGATTAGAGCTGTTTCTTGAATTTAACCAACAGTGGTTGACTTGTTCAAGCACACACAACACAGAAATATAATGGAAACTAAGGAAGAATACGAAAGAACATCGATGTACGCAATCTTAAGAACATTTGGAACCACAGTTGAGCAATCTTTCGAAATTACGTTGTGATATTTTTTTCCTTGTCGCCCCGAATAAAAACGACACAAGCCATATCAATAACCGTGTCACGTTCCTGGAACAGAAGTACTTTATAATCCCACTGAAGAGTTTTAACTTCGTAATAATGACTAATTGTGTATACAAATCAACCTTCTGAAAAGAATGCTTGTCACAATATTTGGTGACCTTTCCTCTTCGTGACCTCAACATCGTATCACCTTCTGTGTCGGTGTGAAAGGGGTGGAGCGAGAGGTGTGAAAGAGGTGGGCTAAGGGAAGGGGGGCGGGGGTTATTACAGTCATGTTAATATACGGACGGGTAAAAAAATTAATAAAAAGCACAAATTCATGTTGTATGCATGCGTGTGTGTGTGTGGGTGGTGCGTGTTTGTGTGTCAGTGTGTGTGTGTGTGTGTGTGAATGTGTGAATGTGTGTGTGCATGTGTGAATGTGTGTGTGTATGTGTGCAGGTGTGTGCAGGTGTGTGTGTATGTATGTGTGTGTGTGTGTGTGAATGTGTGCATGTGTGTGTGCACCGCGGTGTGTATGATTGTGTGTATCAGAGTGTGTGTGAACGAGTGTACGGATGGAAGAAGGTTCCCTATTTACTACTACTGAAACTACTACTACTACTACTACTACTACTACTACTACTACTACTACTACTACTACTACTACCACTACTACTACTACTACTACTACTACTACTACTACTACCACTACTACTACTACTACTACTACTACTACTACTACTACAACTACTTCTACTACTACTACTTCTACTACTACTACTACTACTACTACTACTACTACTACTACTACTACTACTACTATACTACTACTACTACTACTACTACTACTACTACTACTGGCTACTACTACTACTACTACTACTACTACTACTACTTCTACTACTACTACTTCTACTACTACTACCACTACTACTACTACCACTACTACTACTACTACTACTACTACTACTACTACTACTACTACTACTACTACTACTACTACTACTATTACTACTACTACTACTACTACTGGCTACTACTGCTAACTACTACTACTACTACTACTACTACTACTACTACTACTACTACTACTACTACTACTACTACTACTACTACTACTACTACTACTACTACTACTACTACTACTGGCTACTACTACTACTTCTACTATTACTACTACTACTACTACTACTACTGGCTACTACTACTACTACTACTACTACTACTACTACTACTACTACTACTACTACTACTACTACTATTACTACTACTACTACTACTACTACTACTACTACTGGCTACTACTACTAACTACTACTACTACTACTACTACTACTACTACTACTACTACTACTACTACTACTACTACTACTACTACTACTACTACTACTACTACTACTACTACTACATTATATGGTCATGCATGATTTTACTTCAATAACAGATAACAGTTAAACACCGTTACGCACAGCTCGCGCCCGGGGTATAACCAACAAGAATAATGGACTGGTTTTTCAGAATTATAGTACGAGAAAATTTACAAGCTGATAGATGGCGCTAGACTACTCTAGCGTTCGTGCCCACTAAACACCGTCATTGTACTGGAAAAGTGTTTTTATCTGCTTAATCCAAAGATGTTTGAGAACTACAAAAAGTAAAGGAAAAGTCAGGACGTCATACTGTGAACAGAACGATGAAAATTCAAACGAAAACACAAAATTACGTTCTTTGTCATCTTCACTGAAAAGCTTGATGTATACTATTTCATAAATGTTATCGGTACGGTATCCTGCTGAGGCATGTCGAGTTTGTATCTGGCACACTACCACGACTACCTGTCAATAATGTCAATATATTGCTGAATGGTTATGTAGGCTTTATTGTGTCTGTGAATATGTATTTATATAATGTATGACTATGTATGTATATATGAACATTATTGATGAATTGTACATCATCCCACACGACCCATTTCAGTATCACCCTTCATGCCATGCCTATTCCTTTCCCACGATCCATGACATTCCATTCCCCTTATCACGTCCGGTCATCTCCTACAAACACCACCCCTCCAGCTTCATCTCTGTTATTCTCATCATCGCTCATCCATGCTCTCATCGGCCTGTCGGCCAGTATTATGTAACCGCCACATGTTGTACAGTGTATATGCGTTGTAGTATATAGTGGAGAATGAAGAATAAAGCTCACTTCCATTCTGACTCCGAAGCAGTGAAGTCATGCCTCAATCATTTGTCTAGAGTATTACCAACCACATACGGACATACACAAAAATGACGAGGAGTATGGCACTAACCCCGCCTGCTCCATTCGATGTCTCGGCCAGAGCATCGCATGCTTGGTCGAGGTGGAAAACGGCTTTCGAGTATTATGTTGTCGCTACCGGAGTCACAGACGACGCCGTTAAGAGGGCCATACTGCTCCACTGTGTCGGCCCTGATGTCCAACAGCTCTTCGCCACCCTGGATGGCGGGACATCATACACCTCGGCGATGTCCGCCTTGACATCGCACTTCGAACCGAAGAAGAATGTAGCATTCGAACGACACACTTTCAGGCAGTGTGATCAACGCAGCGGTGAAGCTGTAGACGACTACTACATGAGGCTCAAAACACTTGCTTCGACGTGCGAGTTTGGAACCGATGAGGACGACCATATCCGTGATCAGTTTATTGACAGATGTACCTCGAAGTCACTCCGTCGTCGACTGCTTAGAGAGACAGATCTTAAGCTCACTGGCCTCCTTTCTATCGCTCGAGCAGCGGAAGCGGCCGATCGCCAGGCCTCAGCTATGGAGTCAAGAAATACGATCTCGGCGAGCGTGAACGAGATGACGGCCAGACAGCGATATCAGCCGCCCACTGATGGTCGAGTACGGCAGTACTCGACTCGCGATCGCTATCCTCCTCGAAGGGGGACTGATCGTGGCGAAGGAGGAAACTCACGCCAATATTCACGCCTGCAGTCTCACAATTCTCGTGGTCATCAGACTCTGACCTCATGTTCGAACTGTGGAAATGCCGGACATCGAGCTCGAGACCCACAATGCCCCGCTCGAGGACGAGAGTGCAGAGGGTGTAGCAAAATCGGACACTTTGCTCGGGTCTGCCGTCATGGCCGTAGTAAGGCTAGTGTTCATGCCTTGACGAACGAGCTCCATACTTTCCAGCCATTTGAAGAGGTGGCTGATATTCATCACGACGGGGTCGCGGAAAACCTCACCACGAGCGCTGCACATGATCAGGGCGATGATCATCTCTTCACCATTGGGCAATCGCGGACCAAAACCCGTGTAAGAATATCAGACGTCGAGATAGACATGCTGATCGACACCGGGGCGTCGGTGAACGTGATAGACGCCCATACGTATGAAAGGATGAAGTGCCGCACATCGAAGACCGACCTCCGATTGAACCCCACTCACATCCGCCTATTTCCATACGGCGCCACAGCCCCCTTGCCGGTGATGGGTGAGTTCTATGCCAAGACGTCGTGTTCGACACAGCTTTCGGCAACCGCGCGATTCGTCGTCGTGCACGGGAACGGTGGCTGCCTTCTCGGGCGCGACACAGCAACAGCACTTCAATTAATAAGGATAGAGGACGATCGAGCACGGGAGCACGACCAAAATGCGAGCGCCGTTCACGTCGACGCCCAGCCAGTCGACCACGGCGTCGATGTCTTGAAGTCTCAATATCCCGAAGTATTCACGGGCTTCGGAAAGCTGACAAATCACAAGGTACGTGTGCACGTAAATCCAGATGTGACCCCCATTGCCCAACCAGCGCGTCGTGTGCCGTTCCACCTCCGTGAGAAAGTTGACAGAAAACTTCAGGATCTCATGGATCTCGACATCATAGAGCCGGTTTCAGGCCCGACATCATGGGCCAGCCCCTTGGTGGTGGTCCCTAAGCCAAACGGGGACATTAGAGTATGCGTCGATATGAGACGGCCAAATCAAGCGGTAATCAGAGAACGGCATCCAATCCCCACTTTGGATGAGACGCTTACGGCTCTCAACGGTGCCACAGTATTCTCAAAGCTAGATCTAAAGTGGGGATACCACCAAATCGAACTGGAGGAGGGCTCTCGAGACATAACTACGTTCGTAACTCATCGCGGTGTCATGCGATACAAGCGGCTGATTTTCGGCCTGTCGTCGGCAAGTGAAACATATCAATATGCCATTCAGACAGCGCTTCAAGGACTGGAAGGGGTAAAGAATATATCCGACGACATCGTAGTCTTCGGACAAGACGTCGACGAGCACGATGCCCGTCTCCACGCCGTACTGGAACGACTGCGTGAACGCCACCTAACAGTGAATCCGGAAAAGTGCGTTTTTCGGGTGCCGAAAATCACGTTCTTTGGTTTCGTGATCTCCCGAGATGGCATCGCGGCTGATGGCGCGCGAGTGGCGGCCATCAACGAAGCAAGGCAACCCACGAATCCAAATGAAGTTCGCTCCTTCCTGGGACTCGTAAACTACTGTGCTCGACTGATCCCCAACCTCGCGACTACCGCCGAGCCCCTCCGCAGGCTCACCCGCGGGGACCAGCCATGGGCCTGGGGAACCGAGCAGCAACAGTCATTCGACCGGCTACGACATGCCCTGACTAGCGAGGACGTGATGGCACATTTCATCACAGGAGCGAAGACAGAGCTACGGGTCGATGCCAGCCCTGTCGGCCTCGGTGCTGTCCTCACGCAAACGGTCAACGGGATCACACGCCCGGTCGCCTACGCGAGCCGCACGCTATCCGATGTGGAACGTCGGTACTCGCAAATCGAACGGGAAGCCTTAGCGGTAGTGTGGGGATGCGAGCGGTTCCATCTCTACTTGTGCGGAACCGAGTTCGTCCTCCACACCGACCACAAGCCGCTACAGTACATCTACGGACCGCATGGCCGACCACACGCTCGCATCGAACGTTGGGCCCTGCGACTACAGCAGTATCGCTTCACGATTAGGCATATGCCAGGAAAGTCTAATCCCGCGGATGTTTTGTCGCGACTTCCGATCCACCAGCCCCATCGTGATAGAAACATCGCAGAAGAGTACATCGACGCGATCGTCACTCACGCGGTACCCCGCGCTCTCACGCGACAACAAGTCACTTCTGCTTCGCAGGTCGATCCCGAAATCCAGCAAGTCATTGATGCGGTACATTCAGGCAAGTGGCCCGACAACCCGCAACTAACCGCGTACAAGAGGGTTAGCGACGAGCTATCGACCACGAATGGTCTTCTCCTCCGCGGAACTCGTCTTGTCATCCCTACTGCGCTGCGCAAGCAAACGCTCGACATCGCGCACGAGTCGCATCAGGGGATCGTGCGACTGAAGCAGGCGCTGCGCACCAAGGTATGGTGGCCGCGTATCGACGTCGAGGCTGAAGCAGTGGTGCGGAATTGCACGGCCTGCCAAGCGGAATTGCCTCCGCCTCCCTCCGTGCCTCTCCAGCCATCCCCCATGCCCCATGCTCCGTGGAGCAGACTACACATCGACCTCTGTGGGCCTCTGCCGACTGGTGAAACGCTTCTGGTCGTGATCGATGCGGCTTCACGATGGCCAGAAGTGGAAATCTTACGGTCAACGACAGCGCAGGTCATTATATCGCGACTAGACCGGATCTTTGCTCAGCACGGATTTCCCGATGAAATCGTGACCGATAACGGACCGCAGTTCGTCTCGCAGGAGTTCGCGGATTATCTTCAATCCATCGCCATCCAACATCGCCGAGTCACGCCCTACCACCCCCAAGCGAACGCGGAAGTTGAGCGCTTCAATGCCACGCTCATGAAAGCGATCAGGACAGCGAGGAATAGCGGCCGCGACTGGCATTGCGCAATGCTCGCGTTTCTTCTCACTTACCGATCGACACCCCATCCAGCCACGAAGGCGACACCGGCGAAGCTTCTCTACAACCGAGAACTACGCACGAAATTACCATCAGCACGCGCAACACCTCGAAAATCATACGCCACCGCTAAACAGCACGACCGTAAATACAAAGCTGACATGAAAGCGTATCATGACAAAAGAAAGCGTTCTCGACCACGCACGGTCAACCCTGGCGACCACGTGCTTATCACACAGCGAAAGCGCGACAAGTTCTCATCTCGCTTCGATCCCAAGCCGTGGATCGTGATCTCGAGAAAGGGTGGCAGCGTGAAACTTCGCAGGGGGAGTGAAACGGCGATGCGATACATGTCACAAATACGCCAAATCCCCGCTCCGCAAACCCCCACTCCGCAATGCGACCGCGAACAAGACAATGAACGCGAAGATCACGACGACTACGACCTTCACGACGACGCGCAGTATGACCGTCAGGCCGCTCAACCGAGCGGAAACGAACCGCCGCCGCGCAGATCGCAAAGACACTCACGACCTCCAAACAGGCTCTCGTACTACAGATCGGGAGTACTGATGCATGTCAGTAATTAACTTAGTGCATATGATCAGGCAAAGCTGTCAGAAACCAAAGACGGAAAGCAAACTGTATGAATAGAAATGTAAATAAATGAATATGATTTCCTTCGATGAAAGGGTTTAAACTGTGAATAAACTGGACCGCAGAACATAAAAGAAAGGAAGGAAGAGAGTGAACCTGTCATTTTCATGTATTTTATTATCTCGATTAAGTGCATAGCCTTGTATTGTATACTCAGGTATTATGACCATGACTCGAAATCTGTTATTATAATCACAATATACATTTTATGTTCTCAAGTTAGTTCCACACCCTTATTAATGAGACGAGATGATCCACGTTCATACTCCAGATTTTAATGAGTTAATTGTTCCTTGCAGTCAATGGCAATATATGTAATATATCTTAAACAACTTGTCAGTTATTGATGTTCTTAAGGTTTACAACACGCACATACGATTTGTCTCGTTTCATCCATCGTTGAATCGTTTTAATATTCTTTCACTCATACTCTCGTTTTCGATTTTCAAAAATTTCCTTGATTTCTTCGTTTTACTTCAAACTCAATTGCCGACAATGCCTGGCTTACACAGTATATTATATAGGATCTCTCCTTTTGAGAATGTCTAATATATCTTTGAATTGTTTTTGTTTCTCTTCTTCCGAGACTTCTCTCTCTATTCATTCCGTCTCTCTCTATGAACTTTCTATCTAAAAAGGGGAGGGATATTGTGTCTGTGAATATGTATTTATATAATGTATGACTATGTATGTATATATGAACATTATTGATGAATTGTACATCATCCCACACGACCCATTTCAGTATCACCCTTCATGCCATGCCTATTCCTTTCCCACGATCCATGACATTCCATTCCCCTTATCACGTCCGGTCATCTCCTACAAACACCACCCCTCCAGCTTCATCTCTGTTATTCTCATCATCGCTCATCCATGCTCTCATCGGCCTGTCGGCCAGTATTATGTAACCGCCACATGTTGTACAGTGTATATGCGTTGTAGTATATAGTGGAGAATGAAGAATAAAGCTCACTTCCATTCTGACTCCGAAGCAGTGAAGTCATGCCTCAATCATTTGTCTAGAGTATTACCAACCACATACGGACGTACACAAAAGGCTTCCAAAGTACGATGACCTTAAGTACGGCGAACTCAACTCAATGTTGATATTGCAGGTGATTATATCGTGTTTCCTATTTCCTCCTTATTTTGATGTTTCAATGAAACCTAGTGAATTATGGACCCTAACTCTAAAATATTGTCATGTTTGTATGAAGTATGGATGCAATTGCAGCTTCGGGGAAATCCCTTTGTACAACAACCATCAAGAAAATGAAATGAAAAACATTTGTTATTGAAAGTATTTTCATTTTGGGGACATCGGTTGATAAAGTCTAGTGACTACAGTCTTCTGTAGTGATGGGATAATTTTGAACACAATCTAAATGGTTCATTATGATTATGAATTCATAAAATGACCGGTAACCTTATTGACTATAACATTAATTTGTATTTAACAACGCAACTCAGTCCGAAACAAACTACAAACACATAATACATATTCATTCATGCATATTCATATTAGTCATAATCACGAAGAATGTGATAGCAAAATTTCGACATGGTCAATGTCCAGCCCATATATAGCCGCCTATGTCGATGTCCGATGTCCAGCCCACACCTACGTAGGTCGATACTCGATGTCCAACCCATAGCCACATAGGTCGATGTTCGATGTCAAGCCAATAGCCACCTAGGTCGATGTTCGATGTTCAGCATATAGCCACCCAGGTCGACGTTCGATGTCTAGCCGATGTTCGATGTCCAGCTCATAGCCACCTAGGTCAATGTCCGATGTCAAGCCCATCATGCCCAAAGTCACATAGGCCGTTTATCTATTTTAAGGTGTGTATCATGTATTGTATATCGGACCGCTGTCCTCGGATGACCTCCGTGCTAGCCTAGGTACTAGGCTGTGAGGTGCATGAACACAACAAAGTCTGTTAACAACTATGTCTGGTAACATAGACTACCGGTAGGCCCTAATCCCACCCTCGTTCCCCCTCTCAGGGGAAGGAGTCACAGGAGCCTTTAACAGGACGTAGTCTGTCTTACCAGACATAGTTGTTACCAGAAAAGGGCATAACTTACTTCGCCTGTGTCAGATAGTGTCCTATGTGAACGTCATTGCATTGACAACCTAATTACCCCAAATCGGAAAGCTATATGTGCATAACTGTAGAGAATGAATTTTTAAAGCTTTAATTACTTTTAGGTCAACACCATTTATGTTGGGCAGCCCCCACCTCCTTTTGGAATGCTAGTCTAATAAACGCATGGAATGTAATAATATCCTACGTTTAGATTTTACCTTTCCCCTTACAGCACGGGCATTTCATAGTTAGCATTGCTGATAACATGGACAACAAGCACTCAAATCGATCTCCTATCCCTCGAGTTGAGTTTTCCCTCGCTAAAAGTACTTTCAGAGGAAATGAACTTGCCGACTACTTCCGATCGCCTCTAAACAAAAGTACAACGACATCGACAGTGCCGGAGATATCCACTACATTATCGGAAAGCGGTCACTCGGCTGGGACGATTTTACACGGGCTTTATGAATGAAACATCGATTGGCAATACATAACTAGCAGTCTGGGAAAGGAGATTATATATACAAGGTTATCGGATTGCCATGTTTATCTTTTTTGTGTGCTGTCATGTCATTATTTTGTAACAACCCGTTTCGTGTCTATGATCGTGCGCGGTACAGATCATTATTAGCATGAAAAGCGATGAATGATCCCCGCCAGTGGTTGTAAAACTTCCTATCATAGGACAAGGACAAGGTTGCGGGTTCGAACCCCCTAAGCCAGCCTGACCAGGCCAGGCTCCACACACTGTGAGCAAAATAATCCAACATTTTTTTTTTTTAATTTCCACATTTTATCTGCTCATCCTAAATCTGCCCCCCCCCCCCCTCCCGAAGTTAAGTATGCAACCATTTTGTGCTAATAAACGTTGTACTGTATCATTTTCTAAAATGTTCACTCAACGCATTTTATTGGATCTCGCGTGAAAAGCAACTACCGTTCTCTTTGTTTATGTCTTACTAGATTACCTTACAAATGTGACATGTTCTGACATGCTGACTCTGTGTCAACATGTTGATTGTATCCATTTCCGTTGATATCACGCCCAGATCGAAATTAACCTATAGTGTTACCAGTTACATATCGATACCAGCCTGCTTTCCAGGGTAGTGGGTACTTCTAAACCGAAACTATTGAATAAAGGATCCGTCTGCGTTCGACTTATTATTCTCGATTTTCGTCTTCAGTTCCCCCTACGGACTAAAAAAAGGGAGAATGATACAGTGATACGTTTTAAAATAGTAAGACTAGGTACTAGCAGGTATCCCTTGTACAAGGCTGTGGGGTGCATGGACACACCCCAGGTTTTTTTAAAACACAGACTACGCCCCAATTACATCATGGCTCCACTGGGAGGAGCGAGGATGGGATTGGGGCGTAGTCTTCGTTACCAGGCATAGTTGTTGACAGACTGAGTTGTGTCCATGCACCTCACAGCCTAGGCTATAATTCAGTTTGGATCAGATATATCCAACCGTCTGGGAGCTAGGCTACATCGATTCTCGTGCCAACGATGTCAAGATTAGCAAAATCTGTATGCCTATTGATCCGGAAAGGGTGGATGCATTTGGTTACTGTCAGAATTTCCGTTTTCATGTTTAAAGACAGGGTGTCCCATTGGCAAAAGTCATGAAACTCGGCAGGAATCAGCAGTGTACCCTAACAATAACATGTGTGAAATCACACCGTCATAGCCTCACGAACCTTTTTAGGAAAAGTGAAAAACTCACAGAGTGGCAACCAAGAACAAGCAAGAGAAGAAGGGGTCGACAAAAGAGAAGGTGGAGAGACGAAATATCATCAAACACAAATACAGCAACATGGAACAGAATGATAGCAAATAGAAGCAAATGGAAACTGATTGAGGAGGGCTTCATCCAACAATGGATGAACAATGCCTGATGATGATGATGATGATGATGATGATGATGATGATGATGATGATGATGATGATGATGATGATGAAGATGATGATGA
Source organism: Arbacia lixula (assembly GCA_963669155.1). Classification (NCBI taxonomy): domain Eukaryota; kingdom Metazoa; phylum Echinodermata; class Echinoidea; order Arbacioida; family Arbaciidae; genus Arbacia; species Arbacia lixula. Next base: position 2,708,927 of record OZ022586.1, read on the forward strand.
TGATGGAAAAACTATCCTTGTTTACGTTTGAAACGCACTGACCACAATGCTACATTAGCTAATCGTAATTTGTCCCTCTCAGAGCGCGATGCCGCATATGCATTGAACTCATGCACCATGGGCATGATGGGTCGGACAAAATGTGGACGAAAGCGCATAGCAGTCTCTCGCCCTATAGGTTTCGGACGGCCCGCCTAAAAAAACTTCCTCAAAACCTATACTGATCGATAGGATTACGATTGAAGTCAATTTAGGTCTATTATTGGGAAGGAAGCGCTAGCGCAGTATTTTCTTTCATTTTCTGTGTTTTTAACCATTATAATAGGATTGTTGGAAATTTACTCCCACTATGTTAAAACATGAACAAAGCGTGCGAACGGCTCAATTGATATCATTTTCATTGAGGCCGCCGGCCGCTGCATGGAAATACAGTTTCCGTGTGAACGGTAAGCCTATGTGTTTCTTTTTACTCGGAACTAGGAAGACGGATATAAGCTCTTTACTGAAAGGTTTTGTGACCCTCTCATTTAAAAGTTGTTATTTTTTGTTTTGTTTTTTTAAGAATATAAACAAAATCGCCCTATGCTTATCCACCCGTTGTCATGAAGGTTCTTTGTTCCGATGCAATCCTTACAATTTAAGCTTTTTAGCAGAATTTACAAACAGCAGATCATAGGGTCATGTCAATGTCATGTTATGGGGCGTTCCCACTATCACGATTGGCGCCAAATTGGATTCAAATCGTGGTCTTAATCGTCAGGTAACCGTGGGATCCTTTCAGATATTATCAAATCTTGAGGTCAGTCGTGGCAAACGCGTTGCATGGTCGTAGGAAAGTTTTGGACGGTTAAACAAAATCTACGATCAGCACGATTAATTGCCAAGCGTGATCATTGCATCAGATCGTATTGGATCGTAACAAAGCGCGACATATCGCATTCAATCCTGCCTCCTAATCGTGGTGATCGGGATCAACCTCGGACAAGACAAACATCCCGGGCAAACACCCCGCTCTGTTGAGATGTGCTGCGATCTGTAGAAGTTAAATTTATAATCCTTTGTCAGTCGGCATGTATATTCAAGTCGATCGGGGTTCAATCGTAGTTCAAATCTTGATCACTCTCGAATTGCCAATCATGAGATCCGTTACGAACGCCACGATTAATAACACTGTAAAAAGATTAGGGCTATGTTGATTGACTATGCATTTTACTTCAATTCAAGTTCATCACGGTTAACCTAACTTTGACTGTCTAAATTAACTTCTGACGGTCCGGAGTCGAGTTTTGGAGGTCAGGTATCGAGCGCCTGACTTTACTTCTTTGAAAAGATATCGAAATAAAAATGAAAGAAAATGTAAAAACAAAAATAATAAGACGAATCTGAGGAAAATATTAAGAATCATATTTATTTTCATGAGATAGCGAACCCGCGACCTGTGCTTTTGTGGAATTATACGTGTAATTTAGTCTCTAGAACGATATTGAGCTTTCGCTTTGAAGATACCATACACGTTCTGAATCATCACTATTCATTCTCATGATTCTGTGCATGTTGAAGCTGAGATTTGGTAATTACAACTCATATTTATTCTTATCGTGATCATGTTCGCAGTTTGAAATTTAGCCAGAAATGATTTTTTTTTTTAGACTTTAACATATCTTGGAAGAATTCGATTGGTCAACATGTCGGATTTAGATAAATTAAACTGTGTTTTGGGCTTGAAATGACATAGATTCGAATATGTGGGACACACGTCGGTTGGTAAACGTATTGCAGTTAACTTGTTTTGCATTAATTATGTAACTTGTTATGTTGTTAGATCTAACTTCGATGAGATCTAACTTATCGTCAAGATTCTCGTTTGGCGTTTTTGATAAAGATATGCTGATGATAATATTAATAATGGTTGGAATTGAGCAGTCAACTGTCAAAGCTAAATTAAGTAGACTGAGATATCTTGAATTTCATGAAAAATAAAATCAAAACATTTTTTTACACCACTGCACAGTACAGGAATTGCAAGTTTACTAACATTCTGCCTCCAGATGTAACAATCAATTGTCCTTATCTTTGCAGCAATCAGACCCTTACAAAGAAGAACAATGTCTGAGTGGGTAGGAGGAGGAGGTGGTCGAGAGCCGCACTATGGGAGAGGGAGAGGAAGAGGTCGAGGAGGAGGATGGGGAAGAGGACGAGGAGGAGGAAGAGGAGGAAGAGGTGGAGGAGGAAGGGGAAGAGGAGGCGGAGGGCCCCCTCCTGGCTTATCGGGCAGAGACATCGGGATGTGGTACGCACAGCGCAGCAATCACAAGAAGAAAGAGAGGGAGATTCAAGAGGTAAAACAAGGCGAAATTTATACTATTGAGTGTGTATGCGCATACTGAAAAAACATTGAAACCTGTGTTGTAGCCGAAAGTTGCGGTGTGCGACAAACAATTTTTTTTGTTGTTGCAAGTATTGGGGGGGGGGGGGCAGAAAATTGTTCTAAAATCACATATTAACCTTACTAAACCTTATCCTACCCTAATCAATTTTAGTCCAGATCCTAACCCTAACCTAATTTTGTAAAACGCTGGCCAATTAAGTATAAAATACCCAATAAATAGTCATGTTCTCTCACATTATATAGTAGAATCACTTCAAGGCAATTTATGGAAAAAGTATTACACAAGACATGGGAGATCACCTCGCACATGACATCACAAAATCAAAAACTTTAAAATCAAATAACTTTCTTATCCTTTGACCGATTTTCATCTAACTTTCACTAATATGCTTCTTTCTTGTGTCTCCTTTTATTGGAAAAAAAATTATTTCAGGGTGAACTATCCCTTTAAGAGTTACTGTTTTTAGTTATTTTCCCTCAATCACTTCTTTTTTCTCAGAGAGGCCGTGTGGACATGAACGATGAGCAGGAGAGGAAGGTCAAGAGAATGCTTCGTGAGGTGGAATCCCTCAAAGACCAATCTTCAGAAACTCTGCCACAGAGGGCGCCAAGAGGTGTGTTGCCGTGTATCTCCTGTCCAAAAAATTCTTCATCACATTTTAAACAAGTTTCATATAGTCAATAAATGCATATTTTGGAAAAAGTCCACTTTGTGCCAATTCACCTTCAATTCTGTGTGTACGGAATAGGAAGCGTCCCCAGTTAGCGCATTTTGCTCACGTTTTGTGTGTATTATGTCCGAAAAGGGCCCCGGTTAGTGGATTTAATTCAACATTTTGAGTGTGTAACATTGCACACACATGTCCCCACTTTGGCGGTAAAAGATAAATGAGTCCCCCCATTGACATACTACAAGAATGTAGTATGCGTCATATATCATTTATGAGTACATTATAAATAACCAACAGAAAAAAATAAACACATTACAAAATAAACGATTTAATTGGAAACATAAAAAAAAAGAAAAAAAAGTAGAAATAATCAGAAGCAGAGTTGTCATATATATGCAAATGATTGTCAGGGACTAATTATCAAGCATGATGTCTCTAAACTAATGCACTCAACTTTATTCCGGCCAGCATTACCCAGAATGTATCAAACCAGGGCGCCATTGCATAAAACCTACCATTGATGGTAAATCTACCATCAGTGGTTACTACCGTGAGAACACTACTCAACAGCCAATCACATTTAAGGTTTCCATGGAAGTTGCCTTTTGTAGCAAAGTTAGTATCAATGGTAAGCTTTATGCAACAGGGCCCAGATGTCCTAAAATTATTTGTACATGTATGTGACATCACACTCTGATCCTCTATTTAATATTGGGGTGCTGTTTTTAATAATATATGCTTCAATGGTTTCAAATCTATTTGAATGAACTAGCTGTTATGTTGTGAATTTAGAATGCTTTATATACATGTCAGACTGAGTGTGGCAAAGCACATACCAGATGATATACATGCAATGTTGTTATTTGTGTTTGGATTTGTAATTTGTAATACTTGTATAAAAAAAAATACAGGATGTATTTTAGGAAGTAGGATGATTTATGATGACTTCTTTGAGCTTGTTGAATATCTGGTCCTGTATACACCATATATTTTGTGAGTCTAATTTTTCGCGAATTGGGACTTCGTCAATTTCACGGGTGGTTAAATTTGCGATCGTGAGGTACTAGAAATATTAGTATATGTGCTTTTGTACGTACCAGCTCTTGCACGTAGTATTCATAGTTCCATGGTTGTTAAATCGTGAAAAGCACCCGACTCGCGAAATTCGCAAAAATAATAACCCAGCAAAATATATGGTGTATATAGTAATTGCTTTTCATCAGATAATCAAAGTACATTTTCTTGATTTCTTTGAAACTTTTGTCACAGAAAAACGACCAGCAGAGGTCTTCTGCCAAAGATTCTACGACCATCAACTCCAGAGGGAGCCCCATCTGGATGAGCACTTTCAAGAGGAGCTGATGGAGAAGCAGTCGAAAGCTCAGTACCAACGGATGCAGGAGTTTAGACAGAAGCTCCCGTCCTATGCAATGAGAGATGTAAGTCCATGCTTGGGATGGGAGAAGAAAGTCTTATGAAAACAGTGTATGATATTTACATCACAACAATATTTAAAGATCAGTGCTCTCATCCTGAAACAAGATTATTTGGGACTACCCAGTCGCTGTACACTCCAGCTCAAAGGAATTGGCGTAGGGAAAGGGAAAGGGAAGGAGCCGCAGTTGTAAACCGTGGTATATTTTGTCCAGTTCATCATGAAACACGATGCTTTAAGGCTACAGTATGGTGGTATATTTTGTCCAGTTCATCATAAAACACGTTGCTTTTTAGGCTAAAGTATGGTGGTATATTTTGTCCAGTTCAGCATGAAACGCGATGCTTTTTAGGCTATAGCATGGCGTTTCATCCTGAATTGGACAAGATATACCACGGTTTAAAACTACAGCTCCTTCTCTTTCTTCCCTTTCCCTTTCCCTATGCCAATTCCTTTGAGCTGGAGTGTACCTGTGTACCATGCATACGTACATGATTGATAAACAAACGATAAATTAGGATCATAACTGGTTGCTCGCGAGCATTGCCTTTGTGTGTCCACTGCAGATTTGGCATTGTTACTAAAAACATGCCAATATTGTACACAAAGCGTACTGTGGTATAAAGATATCCTTCAGAGACAGATATACAATGGTTGGTAAAATCCTTCTGAAGCGACAATTCTCCAATGAAGTTACACAGATATGATACTAATCGGTAGCTGAGCAATTGAAATACTAATTATGCACATCAGCTGCATTAAAGTACAATAAAAAAAAGTTCATAAAACAGAGTTAAAACAAGCTGAGATCAATATTTCCTGTTTCTAACTAGGAAACTTGGGCACTTGGTATGCCATATCCCCTTAGTAAATAGGTTGAAATGTGATTATAAATGGATCATTGATACTGATTCACTTGATGAGGTAGAGAAATGAGCAACAAATGTTGTTTTAATGTATTCATGACTTGTTTACCAGCAGTTGAGCGTGTAGGAAGAATTATGCCTAGCACACTGATTCGGCTATCCTGGTTAAATAACCAACCAATCAATTGATAATGATACTGATTGGTATTTAATCATTGGTTCGTCAGTTTGTAATGAATGTGTGTATTTTGCTTGATAACAGGAGCTCCTTTCACTGATCAGAAGGAACCAAGTCGTCGTCATCAGTGGAGAGACTGGCTGTGGCAAAACTACTCAGGTATGTCTAACCCTCCTGCAAAGATGATGATTCAACCGTTTCAAGACACAAATTACCGCTGAAGTGCTATTTTTCAAGCCTGATATCACAAAGCAAACATATTATACTCTGTGAGTACATTTGTGTCTTTCTTCGTTATTGTTACTTTTTGGATCCTCTTTTTTTTTGTATCGCGGGGGCCAAATCGCGTTAGCTCTAATTTCCATTTTTCACAGCACTTTTTTTCCATGCATGATGGCATATCCATATCAGGATGTTGCTGCAGTTACGGTCCACCCACATGTATACAGATCTCTATCCTGTGCTAATCTGCCCGCTGCAACAAGGAGCATCCCTAGCTGGTCTCTCATATCTTGCTTCAACCATTGGCATTCATTTAACTGCTTGTCAAACTTTTCAACAGCTGTTACACAATTTTGATCAAATCCTGGCTGATATAGAATATGTGTACTGTCACATGTTCACAAATTTTAAGAGTGCATGCATCAGTAAATTTGACCCAAAAAAAGAATTATGTGCAAGATTTATCCTCATGACAAAAACAAGAACAGAGAGCTTCTTTAGTAATTGTTCAAAATTCCAAGCTAAGACAGTGTTTGACTCAACTCGATCTGTATGGAGCCAGCATATACATGTATGCGGGATGGCTATTTTCCACTCCGATATTCAGCAGCATAACTCTCATACAATATGCTGCTTAGTAGACAACAGGGCTAGGAATACATTTCAAATACCTTCTAGGATATAATTAAAGCCACACCCCTTTGGTTACTTCAGTTCTTTGGCAAATTTTGACATCCTAACCATGATACCAGGGGTCACAAAGCCAGAAAATCTAACTGTGAGCAATGGGTATGTTCCTTCTATATATATATATATATATATATATTTATATATATAATTGTAATCAATTGTAATCAGTCTTGGATCACACATATATTTATATATATATATACCATCTCAGAAATGAAATGTCCAGCCCCATAATGATAAACAATGATAATGAGAATGGTGAATAGATATTTTTTAATGAATATGTATCATAAAACTCTACTCTTCCTTAAGATTATGATTGGTGAATTAATTCATGTGTCAAATGCACATAATTGATGCAGGAAACCCGCAGTGACAGTTGTTTTCTTGAATGTTTACCTGTAGGTGCCACAGTTCATCTTGGATGACTTCATCAGCAGAGGTGAAGGGTCAGCATGCCGTGTCGTCTGCACACAGCCACGCAGAATCAGTGCAATATCGGTGAGACAGCCTAGCTCAGCATCTGGTTCCATATTCATAAAACCTTACCAGGGCCCCGGAACATAACGTTTGCAATCAATCGTAAATTTGAAAAAAAAATCCTGATTGGTTACTGGACAGTCTTTTGAACAAAGAGTGTGTGTAACAATGGTGATGATTGGCCAGTGGCATTTTGCGATTGATTGCAAACCTTTATGTTATGAGGCCCAGGTGTAGTTACATGTAGCTATTTAAGTTCATATATAGCCTTATGCATTGTTTTTAAATATCTAGGTTTGTAGGGCTTCATGAATTTGGCAACTTGGCACTGGGGGTCTTTGCACTATACGTACAGTGCAGGGCAAAGAATTTTTCATGGGAAATTAATCAGAATAGGAGAATTCTTTGAAGATTTGTAAACCCACTCTATAATGTGTTCGTCTTTCGCTTTTCTTTCCATGAACATGCACAGGTTGCGGAGAGGGTGGCAGCAGAGAGAGCGGAGAAGTGCGGCCACGACAGCAGTGTGGGCTACCAGATCCGTCTAGAGAATGCCTTCCCCAGACCCCAGGGCTGCATGCTCTACTGCACCACCGGTATCCTCCTTAAGTGGCTGGAGGGGGACAAGTAAGCACCCCTCTTTCTTCTCTGACCCCCTCCTCCTCCTCCTCTCCTCTCCCCCTTTCCTCCTCTCCCTCACACCCCATATTTATGCCTGGCAATAATGTTTCCAGGGAACTGTTTCGCCAACGTAGCACGACTTAACGCACGACTGGTGACCCGTTCTCTGGTGCCAAGTCAGATCCTCAATCAATTTGATTTCCATCAGCTAAAGTTGAATTATGATCTGTGTAGATTAAAATGCTTATTTTTAACTAGCATCTGAATACAAAGCTAATTATAATTTGTCAAATTTGATTAGGAGTATGGAGAGTTCACTCCCACCTTGTTAAATCAGGAGCAAATTTGGCACAAGAGCAGGAGGGCATTTCATGAACGTTGTCAGCACTGACCAAATGGTCATCGCTGACAACTTCAGTGAAATCCTTGGTTTTCATTGGCTGAGAGGCACTAGCCTCTGACTGTTACTATGGTAACTGTCGAAAAATGACAGCTTGTCAGACGAAAAATGTTCATGAAAGCCCTCCTGGTCACCACTTGTGAATAAAGTGGGCACATCTTGGTGAAACACCCCCGGGTTTTCCATCTGGGACTATACTCATGAAACCTTACAAAGTTAAGTTAGTTTTTTTTTATTTTATGTGACATCCGTGGAATGGCTATTGTAGAAAATGCACTAATCTATCTGTCTCTCGCTGTCTCTCCCTGTCTCTCCCTGTCTCTCCCTGTCTCTCCCTGTCTCTCCCTCTCTCTCCCTCTCTCCCTGCTAGATTTCTGAGGAGTGTGAGCCACATTGTGCTGGATGAGGTTCATGAGAGAGACATCCTCTCAGACTTTCTACTCATCATTCTCAAAGACCTCCTACCGCAAAGGTACAGTATAAGACAATGCTTTGCAACGGGCTCTATTCCATTACATCAATCATGCCACCTGTATCGGTTTATTGCCATTTGGTCCAATCCCAGTTGGTCCACTCGCCAATTCGTCTACAAGAAACCCCTTCAAAATACCGTTTTAGATTAAAATACTGGGTTAACTTATCAACAACTCTAATCTACACCACAATCTCAACTGTTAACCCTAATCAAGACTCCCTACCCTAACCCTAACCCATACATATCAGCATGTGATGGTAGATGAAATGGTGAGTAGACCAACTGGGATTGGACCAAATGGTAAATCACCCCTCTATCATATCATTATCAATGCATCAGTGTTTTTTTGTCTGTTAATAACCTTTACGTTATCCATCACCGCTCACGTCTTTGTGTGTGGTGTCATTTAAGGAGTGATTTAATCATGAAAACATCACCAAACTATTCGTTCCTGGGATATTGAATCCTGGAATTAAACAGTCACCCTGCCACCCAATCTACCTGGAGTTGGAATTGTGGTCTCATAGATACTGTATGCGTCATATTCTTCGCAGGTTTTTTATCTTTGAAAATTTTGTGAGTCGGGTGCGATTCGCAAATTTCACAACACATGAAAATATTAACTTTGATCCCCACATGAATACAACGTGCATGCGCAAATGTACTACTAGTGCTAGTATTCCACGATCGGAATTCAACCACTTGCGTAAAATTAGACTCGCTTGATATATGGCGTACATGCATACAGTAGATGATGTGGAATTCAATGATAAACTTGGAAGTGTATCCAGGATAAACAATAAATAATTGACATGTATCAAGGTTGAATTCATAATTCCTCAACCCCCTGCTCAATCTAGGCCTGATCTGAAGCTAATCCTGATGAGCGCCACTCTACGAGCTGAGCTTTTCTCTCAGTATTTCAACAACGCTCCGATGGTCAACATTCCAGGCTTCACGTTCCCAGTCGTTGAATACTACCTTGAAGATGTGCTGCAGCAGACTGGGTTTGTGTCGTTTGATTGTGGCTTTTGTCGTTGAGAAGCTTGTCACTTTGTCACAAATCGTATGGAATATCGATGGTTGCATCTGCTGCTCCACAAATAAACAATAGGTTTAATTGTCAGATGTATGCGTAGCTTAAATTTAAGGCCCAGTTGTTTATTTGAACCTATATCTTTATTTTGTACTCTTTTGTACTCACAAAATCAAAACTTTAAAAGATCATCATTTTCTTATCGATCCAAGATTCACTATTATGTTTCTTTCATGTGTCTGCTTTTATTGAAACAAACATAATTTCAGGGTGAACTATCCCTTTAACACACAAGATTGGAATTGGGTATGACTTCAGACATGTGCTGCCTGGTGCATTAAAGGGATGATTTTTCCTCATATGTGTTACGGAAACTTGTAGTGTAAGGGTGAACCTTTTGGTGTGTCTGACTTCTTAAAAACGCAGCTACCAGCCCCCAAATGCTCGAAAGAGGAAGGAGCCTGTCTGGGTCAAGTACAAGAGAGGGCGCCAGGCGCGGGAGGAGGAGCGCGAGAAGGCGGAGGCATACCAGCAGAAGTTTGAAGACTACATCAGGGCAATGAAGGGAACGTAAGGCAAAGCTTGTGGTTTCCTTCACATTGGTACCTTGCCCCTTTTTGCCTTTAGGCTCAGCAAGGCAAAGCTTGTTGTTTTGTTCACATGGTACCTTGCCCCTTTTTGCCTTTAGGCTCAGCAAGGCAAAGCTTGTTGTTTCCTTCACATTGGTACCTTGCCCCTTTTTGCCTTTAGGCTCAGCAAGGCAAAGCTTGTTGTTTTGTTCACATTGGTACCTTGCCCCTTTTTGCCCTTAGGCTCACGGAAGAGGTGAAATGAAATAGCGACATGATAATCCTAGCTATAATTTGGCTTAATTTGTGTGTCAGTTTCTTTATTTGACATGGTTTTTCTATGTGATTTTCCATTCAATAGAGATGACTTTTTTTCCAACCATTTTTTCCAACCATGGTTAAAGTGCTCCCATATTGTCCTTCGTGGATTTATTATACAGACATGCCAACCAGTACGATTTTGTCGTATTTAGTACGATTTTTAGAACTGAATACGACAGTACGATTTTCCTTTAAAAAATATGATTTTCCAAAAAAAAAAAATATTTTTTTTTTTTAAAATCTTATTTTGTGTGTGTGCCATATTCAATGGTGAAATGCCCTTTCTGTTTTGTAAAGTATCCTACCAGCATCTCACATTAGCAATTTGGGGATGTTCATTGGTTCATCGAGCACACCAGTCATGACGAAATCATGCATATTCAACCAATGCTCCATAAAAAATGCTCGATGTAGGAACTGTAAGAGACATTGATCCTTTTTGTCTCGCCCACCGGAGGTGAAGGCGAGACTAAGGGATCCAAATGGCGTCCGTCCGTCGTCCGTCCGTCGTCCGTCGTCCGTCCGTCGTCCGTCGTCCGTCACAAATGTTAAAGTTTACCTGCAAGACTCTCTTTTGACAAATAACTTCACATGGGTTGCTTGGATTACAACCTAACTTGGGTCATAGATGCACTGGGGGTACCTTCATGTTATGGTACCGTTGGAGGTCACAGGATAAGGTCAAAGGTCATTTGAGGTCATACGTTAAAGTTTACCTGCAAGACTCTCTTTTGACAAATAACTTCACATGGGTTGCTTGGATTACAACCTAACTTGGGTCATAGATGCACTGGGGGTACCTTCATGTTATGGTGCTGTTGGAGGTCACAGGATAAGGTCAAAGGTCATTTGAGGTCAGGGATACAATTCTTTTGCGTAGCAACGGAGATCGCGATATTTCTGGTTATTTTCGCAAGTGGGCGAGACACAATATTGCTAATGCCTTGTTTTTTTAAATACATCTTTTGTCGGTAAAATACAACTTTTTGGATTAAAGAATACAGTTTTTGAACTCCAGAGGTTGGCAGGTCTGGAATAAATTACATACTTGTATACATACAGTGTAAATTACTACAAAATAAAGTTCTCAATTCTTGAGATACTGTGAAGGAAAGTACACGACAGTTAAGAGTAGGATTTTTTTTGTCTGAAAATAGGATTTTTATGGTAAAATCATAGGATTTTTGGTCAAGCGAGGTTGGCAACTCTGCTTACGGTAATATCCTCCTACAAGTACAACCGTAGCCTCATTTGGTGTTTTCCTCTGCTTTCAGCTACTCTGAGGATGTGATCCAGAAGCTGACTTTCATGGACCATGACAATCTGGATCTTGACCTAGCCGCTGCCTTGATCAAACACATCAGCCTACACAAAGAGGTGAGACAGAGTATCATTGAAAGGACAGTCCACCCTGAAGCCCTAAGTTGGTTCTAATAAAAGCAGAAACATGACAGAAACATATAATAATAATAATAATACATAGAATTTATATAGCGCACTTTCCATCTTAACTACTGTAGATGCTCAAGGTGCTTCAGAGAAAATTAAAGAGAGAGAAAGAGAAAAAATACAATACAGGTATGAACTTGTATGTCAAAAAGCACCATTATACACGTATGTCTTTAGAGACATGTCTTTAGTATGTCTTTAGAGACGAATATGAGTGAAAGTTTGATACAAAATATTTCAAAGGATAAGAAAGTTACGACTGTTTAGATTTTTGATTTTGTGATATCATGTGTGATATTCTCTCTCATATGTTGTGTACTCATGTTTTTGAAAATGTTGATTTTCTCAAGGGTGTGCATTATATTACCTGTGCATTTGATAGATCATTAGAAACATGTTGTGTGTCACTGTTGCACTTTAGCACAAGCAGTACACGCACATCTTAAGATGGAGCATCATTTTGTCTGGCAGAGTAGACATTGTAAAGGGGATTGAAGCAAGCCATGAGGCAATTCATGGTTTGAAGTAGATGAGTAAAATCAGACAGGCAGATTGGTGAAGGATTAAGAAAACCCCCCGAAGAATAACATCAATATTCCCTTTCTTCCCAATTCCATTTCCCCATCTTTCCTATTTCTCTCTTTTACCCCATCTCAATCTCTCTCCTTCCCCTCTCTCTCCCTCTCATCCCCCCCCCCTCTCTTGCTCTCTCTCTCTCTCTCTCTCTCCCTCTCTCTCTCCCTCTCTCTCTCCCTCTCTCTCTCCCTCTCTCTCTCCCTCTCTCTCCCCTCTCTCTCCCCTCTCTCCGTCTCTCCCCCTCTCTCTCTTTCTCCTTCTTCTCCCTCTCTCCCTCTCCCTCCTCTCTCTTTCTCTTTCTTTCTCCCTTTCTCCCTCTCTCTCTCTCTCTCTCTCTCCCTCTCTCCCTCTCTCTACCTTCCTCATTCCCACTCTTCCCCTCTCCCTCTCTCTCCCCTCTCTCCGTCTCTCCCCCTCTCTCTCTTTCTCTTTCTTCTCCCTCTCTCCCTCTCCCTCCTCTCTCTATCTCTTTCTTTCTCCCTTTCTCCCTCTCTCTCTCTCTCTTTCCCTCCCTCCCTCTCCCTCTCTCTCCCCTCTCTCCCCTATCTCCCTCTCTCTCTCTCTCTCTCTCTCTCCCTTCCTTATCCCTCCCCCTCCCCCAATCAGAATGGAGCCATCCTGGTATTCCTGCCTGGTTGGGATCAGATTAGCAACCTTCACAAGCAGCTGACATCTGAACGCTTCTTCTCCAGCGACCGGTATATCATCATACCTCTGCACTCCATGATGCCCACTGTCAATCAAAGACAGGTAAGTTATCTCCTTCTTACTCCATACTAGTTTTCCCCCCTGTTCTTTTAGTCCATTTATGAACCGTTCTTCTCCAATTATCATCCTCCCTCTCCACTCCATGATGCCCACTGTCAATCAAAGACAGGTCAGTTATCTCCTTCTTACTGCGTACTAGTTTTCCCCCTCTCTCCGTTTAGTCAATTTATGAACCATTCTTCTCCAATTATCATCATTCCTCTCAACTCCATGATGCCAACTGTCAATCAAAGACAGGTAAATTATCTCCTTCTTACTCCATACTAGTCCCCCCCCCCTCTCCTTGTAGTCAATTTATGAACCATTCTTCTCCAATTATCATCATCCCCCTCAACTCCATGATGCCCACCGTCAATCAAAAATGGGTAGGTTCAATTGGTAGAGAGAGTTTATGTCTCAATGGCAAGGCCGTGGATTCGAGTCCCCCACAAGTCCTTGCAAGAGAACCAGCGTTGTGTGTTTTCTTGCCTCTCTCCTCTGTGAGAAAACACTCCATCCCTCGGATCGGATGTTAAATGGCAGTCCCGTGTATAGAAGACCAATGCTCTATACACGTTTAAGATCCCTCTTCACTTCTCAATTACGAAAAGGGTGAAAAACTGATGGGGTGTTCAGTAAGTGTATCCTGGAAAACGGGTGAGACATACCAACCTCTTGTGGTTCACCCCAGAAGGCTGTTTAGCGTACAAATGGTATCAAAAAGGAATTAAGAGTGACCTACAAAATAATGATAATAGTATTGAAAAGTACAAAGATAAAGGTGATTGCAAAACTGATAATCAGCTGTCTCGATGCTAAAGGTACATGAAATGTAAAATAAGTCATAGGCTTTTCCTGGATTGGTACCGAGAGAGATAATGATCGGTTTTCTCTTCTGTGCAGGTGTTCGACCGACCACCCACCGGCGTCCGGAAGATCATCATTGCCACCAATATCGCCGAGACAAGCATCACCATCGACGACGTCGTCTTCGTGATCAACATGGGCAAAGTGAAACAGACCAACTTTGATGTGAAGAACAACCTGCGTACCATGAAGGCTGAGTGGATCAGTAAAGCCTCCGCCCACCAGCGGAGGGGTAGATCTGGCAGGTACGACAGGGACGGTTAAAGGGCATATACTGTACTGGGAAGGCAAAAAAGCCTTCAAAATGTAATTGTCAGCAATCTTCTTGCCAATGGTCTTAAATGCATGTATTGTCTATTTTAGAAGCTTGTTGAAAGTTATTTGCCCTCAAATGATCCACATATGGAGTAATTAATGATTAATGATTAAATCCTCAGAATGTTCGGGCCCTTTCAGCAAGCTTCTAAAATAGACAATACATGCATTTAAGACCATTGGCAAGAAGATTGCTAACAATTACATTTTGAAGGCTTTTTGCCTTTCCAGTACATTATATGCCCTTTAAGAAGTCCTAATTAACATGCTAATAATTAATAATTAATTAGATAATAATTAGATGGAAGAATACCATTTACTCATTAATCTATATAAGTACATGTTTAGTTATGTCTACACAAGTATACACACTATAAATGTGTAGACTGATATCGATTGTATGCATTGCTCTTTCTTGTGTCCTCTCCCTAGAGTACAGAAAGGAGAGTGTTACCACGTCTACAGCCAGCTCAGAGCGTCGGAGATGGAGGAATACCAGCTGCCTGAGATCCAGAGAACTCCGTTAGAGGAGCTCTGTCTCAACATCAAGGTACTTCACCCATAGCTCACAATTAGATTTTCTGGCTGTGTGAATCCTGGTCCAGAGCGTTCCCACCAGCACTTATGTTGGAGGACAAACAATAAAAACCTGTGCATCAGACCATGAAAACAATGACTTTTCATGGTCTGATGCACGGCTTTCTATTGTTTGTCCTTCAATTTGGCTGCTGGTGGGAACGCTCTATAGTTGGGATGTCAAAATTTACCATGGAACTTAAGTTACCAAAGTGGTGTGGCTTAATTGTGTCCTATAACATATTCAAGGTTTATTCATAGCCTGTCATCGATTGTTCGAACAGCAGATTGTATGGGAGACGTACTCATTAAAATGTGTATTAGAGTAACCTTGCTATAAAGACCTCCTGCATATGAAGATCTCATTTCTTGTTTCCCTTCAGTACAGGTTGGACTGTACTCCACGTACATTGACCACTGAAAGGGACAGTCCACCCTAACGTTAAAGGGAAAGATCACCCTGAAATTATTTTGCTTTTAATACAAGGTGACACATGAAATAACATATTACTGAAGGTTTGATGAAAATTTGTCAAAGGAAAAGAAAGTTACTAGATTTTCAAGTTTTGGTTTTGTGAGGTCATGCGTGAGGTGCTCTTCCATACATGTAATTTGTGTACAAAATAATTCCATAAATTGCTTTTTTTCTGTTTTTGGAAACGGAATGATTTTTCTAATTTTCTAATTGGTGATATTTCTAATGATGTATCAAATGCACAAGTAAAAGGATGCCTATCTTTTTGAGAAAATGCACATTTTCACCAAGAAATCCTCTGACAGACCCTGAAGCTTGTAAGAGTAAGGAATAACTAAGAGTCTCATTGAATGTACTTTCGTCCGACAGACGCTGAAGCTTGTAAGAGTAAGAAATAACTAAGAGTCTCATTGAATGTTATTTCCTTCGACAGACGCTGAAGCTTGTAAGAGTAAGGAATAACTAAGAGTCTCACTGAATGTCCTTTCCTCCGACAGACGCTGAAGCTGGTAAGAGTAAGGAATAACTAAGAGTCTCGTTGAATGTACTTTCCTCCGCCAGACGCTGAAGCTTGTAAGAGTAAGGAATAACTAAGAGTCTCATTGAATTCACTTTCCTCCGACAGACGCTGAAGCTTGTAAGAGTAAGGAATAACTAAGAGTCTCATTGAATGTACTTTCCTCCGACAGACGCTGAAGCTTGTAAGAGTAAGGAATAACTAAGAGTCTCATTGAATGTACTTTCCTCTGACAGACGCTGGAGCTTGTAAGAGTAAGGAATAACTAAGAGTCTCATTGAATGTACTTTCCTCCGACAGACGCTGAAGCTTTTAAGAGTAAGGAATAACTAAGAGTCTCATTGAATGTACTTTCCTCCGACAGATGCTGAAGCTTGTAAGAGTAAGGAATAACTAAGAGTCTCATTGAATGTACTTTCCTCCGACAGACGCTGAAGCTTGTAAGAGTAAGGAATAACTAAGAGTCTCATTGAATGTACTTTCCTCCGACAGACGCTGGAGCTTGTAAGAGTAAGGAATAACTAAGAGTCTCATTGAATGTACTTTCCTCCGACAGACGCTGAAGCTTTTAAGAGTAAGGAATAACTAAGAGTCTCATTGAATGTACTTTCCTCCGACAGACGCTGAAGCTTGTAAGAGTAAGGAATAACTAAGGGTCTCATTGAATGTACTTTCCTCCGACAGACGCTGAAGCTTGTAAGAGTAAGAAATAACTAAGGGTCTCATTGGATGTACTTTCCTCCGACAGACGCTGAAGCTTGTAAGAGTAAGGAATAACTAAGAGTCTCACTGAATGTCCTTTCCTCCGACAGACGCTGAAGCTTGTAAGAGTAATGAATAACTAAGAGTCTCATTGAATGTACTTTCCTCCGACAGACGCTGAAGCTTGTAAGAGTAAGGAATAACTAAGAGTCTCACTGAATGTCCTTTCCTCCGACAGACGCTGAAGCTGGTAAGAGTAAGGAATAACTAAGAGTCTCGTTGAATGTACTTTCCTCCGCCAGACGCTGAAGCTTTTAAGAGTAAGGAATAACTAAGAGTCTCATTGAATGTACTTTCCTCCGACAGACGCTGAAGCTTGTAAGAGTAAGGAATAACTAAGAGTCTCATTGAATGTACTTTCCTCCGACAGACGCTGAAGCTTGTAAGAGTAAGGAATAACTAAGAGTCTCATTGAATGTACTTTCCTCCGACAGACGCTGAAGCTTTTAAGAGTAAGGAATAACTAAGAGTCTCGTTGAATGTACTTTCCTCCGACAGACGCTGAAGCTTGTAAGAGTAAGTAATAACTAAGAGTCTCATTGAATGTACTTTCCTCCGACAGACGCTGAAGCTTGTAAGAGTAAGGAATAACTAAGGGTCTCATTGGATGTACTTTCCTCCGACAGACGCTGAAGCTTGTAAGAGTAAGGAATAACTAAGAGTCTCATTGAATGTACTTTCCTCCGACAGACACTGAAGCTTGTAAGAGTAAGGAATAACTAAGAGTCTCATTGAATGTACTTTCCTCCGACAGACACTGAAGCTTGTAAGAGTAAGGAGTAACCAAGGGTCTCATTGAATGTACTTTCCTCCGACAGACGCTGAAGCTTGGTCAGGTGGTGCCATTCATCAGTCGAGCTATGGAGCCACCAGACATGAAAGCTGTCTCCCTGGCCATCTCTAGCCTCATCCAGATGGTAAGCTCATATCTCAGGCACCCTTTTAAAACATGATGACCATCTCCGCTGTGTCTCTTAGGCAAAAGAACGCAAAGGCCTTTGAACTTCTGTCTTTCCTCAATAGCAGTCCGAATGTTGAAAAGTCCTGAATGACCAGTGGTCCAATAATAGTCCATCCAGTCTCCTGTTTATTCCGCTGCATCGTTTTGCATGTCAAAAGTGAACAATTGCACTGCAGTGACAAAAAGGACCGCATATGTCTTTTGAACAAAAAGAACGCTGGTGGCTGTATATTTTTAAAAAGGATGGAGGATTATTGATCCTTTCATAGAAAAAATCACACGTGGGGTTCCTCGACATAACTGCAATCTTTTTTGTCATGAAGTTTTGACATGATGCCTTACACCTCGCATATCAATATTGTAACGAAAATAGGGTTATTTCCGTAGATCGATTATATTATCGATTATTATATAACGCGCGATCGATTACAACGTTTATTTAACGGTTCACAGTTTTTAGGTCAAAAATTGATTATTATAGAGTAGGTGGAAATTGTAAGATAGTTCGGATGGTAGGGAGTGTTAGAGGTGGTGATGATGGTTTATTTGAGATAATTGACATGTAATGGGGGTGATTGGCAGTATTATGAATCTGGGGTTTGATGTATAAGGGAGAAGTAGTGAGTTGTTTAACCAAGTATTTTTCTGTAATTTTTGAGTACAAATGAATAAAGAAATTCGCAAATCGAGAGGCAGTGAGAGGGTCACTGGCCAGGTATACCCTACCGCTAGTACGATATGTGCGAAGCAAATGATTAAATTGATGTTTTGCACATATCTTTCGCTTGCGAAAGATAATCGGAGGCGAGAGGGTCTCTGGCTAGGTATACCACCGGTATACTCTACCCTACCACTAGTACGGTGTGCGAAGCAAATGATTTAATTGATGTTTTGCACAACATCTTTCGCTTGCGAAAGATAGTCAGGGTGTTGAAGGTTCCACACTGGTGGGGACTATTAGTGGCAATTAGGGCCACTGATAGCCTTGGAATCGCTTTCCTCCGGCATTGCGGGAGACTGGTATGGTCTACCAGTACCAGAGCTGGGGGGAGCAAGACTGGTAGGAGAGAGGAACCAGCCTGTTCCAGCCTACCAGGGCATCGGATTGTGCCTTGGATTGTGCCCCCCTGGATTGCGACTGGTAGGAGAGAGGGACCAGCCGGTTTCCAGCTTACCAGTGCTGCTGGACTTGTGCCCCTGGATTCTTGCAGTGGATTCTTGCAGTGGATTCTTGCAGTGGATTCTTGCTGGTAGATTTGTGCCCCCTGGATTCTTGCAGTGGATTCTTGCAGTGGATTCTTGCGGGTGGATTTGTGCCCCTGGATTTTTGCTGGTAGATTTGTGCCCCCCCCCTTGGATTCTTGCTGGTGGTTTGTGCGTGGGATTGGTGTTTTGGATCTGTGTGTTGGATATCTACCTGTTATGGAAGGAGAGGGTCACTAACAAAATCGGGTATCAGTGCTCCGGACACGGGAACCTATTCAGAGGAGTGTGCCGCTTGTGCTGATATCCCCGTCCATAAACCTGGTCGTATATTGCGACCAAACGGACTTACAGCCTACACGCTCGGCAGATCATCTTTGACTTGGGTACTCGGCGCGGGGAACGAAAAGGGAACGGCGTCCTGACAAACACCATATTCCCTTTCGCCCCCGGTCGAGCAGGCGCCCTACTTCTTACCATCAGGGGGACCGACGACAAATACCCAATTTTCGCTACACGTGGTGTCAGGAGTGGGATCGGTTTTGGACGGACTGAAGCAGGATGGACCAGCCAATAAGGACAAATTTACGCCCAGCTACCAGGGCTGAACTATGGTATCAATTGGAGCAAGGCATGGCCGAAATCGACAACATGATGAAGGATTTGCGTGCATCAATGGAAATCAGCCCAGCTGTTACGCCGAATGCGGGGACTAGTAGCAGTGCCTTATATGGTAGCTCAGGATTCGCGGGCTCCAGCGGGACAGGAATTAGGAGCAATAGCCTACCAACGTCACGTAGCGGTGCACCCGGTATCTCTGGCACCAGGGTTGGACAAACAAGAAGGGAAGTTTACCATACCATTGCAAAGACGTCTAGCGGTAGCATCGAGCTTCCATCCCCTTCGTACCCGTCGGATTTTTCCACACCAGCAGACATGGAAATTGGCCCGGGGGGCCCCAGCTATACTCCAGCGGACGGAATATACCAACGGAGTGCCCCTCCACATCAGGTAGATTTTGCTACCCCAGCAAACAATGAAATGGATACTGGGATGTACACTTATCGTGTTGTACCAGACGAACCGCGGCACCCGATGCGAGATGTGGCCCGTGGAGTCCAGGGATTGCACGAGGGACCAAATGCACCAAGGAACCCAGGGGGAGTTTCACCTATACTTAGGCACGCGAATAGGGAACGGCAGTCTACCAATTATCCAGCGAATGTGTACAACCAGGCACCGGCGAGCGGCGGAACAGAATCAGGGCAATTTACCACTATAGACGGAAGCAGAGGGGAAACGTCTGCGAGTGGAACGCCGTGGCGACGACCAGAGCTATGGAATGAGGGGCAGTACCCATCACACTACAGAGACAGAGACCGACTTAGGATGACACCGGACCGATATGACGGGCGGGGACCAATTATGGACTACCTCAGCCATTTCGAAGCCTGCGCAGGAGTGAACAGGTGGTCGGAGGAGGAAGCACTACAATACTTAGCGGCCAGTATGCGGGGGCCAGCAGTGAAGGTTTTGGTCCAGCCGACTGGGAGGAAGCTGACGTATAAGGAACTGGTCATTCGACTCAAGCAGCGATTCGGGCCGGCGGGCAAGGCAGAGGTATTTCTCGCGGAACTCCGTACCCGCCGTAGAAAACCAAAGGAAACTTTACAGGAATTGGGACAGAGTATTTGGGAGTTAACGGCCTTGGCATACCAGGAATTCGGCGAAGCAGGACAGGATAAACTCGCCAGGGGTCATTTCATGGATGCCGTAGTAAAGCCTGAGATCAGAGAGGGACTTTTCCGGGCGCAGCCCCGCACGTTAGATGATGCAATAGAAGCGGCACTCAGTACCGAGGCGTTTTTAAAGATGGAGGCAGATCGGAGTGATTATCGACCCCACAGATTCAGCCGGGCACTGACTGGTGGAGATGACAGGCCCGAACCCCCAGCTAAGATAATGGACAAAGCAGTGGATAAGGTCATACAGGAGGTGGACAAGCTGATTGCTAAGGCAGGGTCTACCAGGCAGGGTGACGGGAAACCCAAGGGAAGAAATCAGAGTTCGATGGTTCCTCCCAATCCACCTCCAGCCAGTCGACCCAATAACAACTGTTTTTACTGCGGGGAACCAGGGCATTGGAAGAGGGAGTGCCCCTGTTTGAACTACCCGACAGCTAACAGCATGCCGACCGGGATGTCGGGGGAAAATCGACGGTGCCACAACTGCAATGAGATAGGACACATACGTAGGAATTGCCCCTATCCACCCCAAGGAAGTGCCCCGCCCATGGCTACCAATGAGGGACCAACGACGCTTAGGAGTGATGTAGGGGCAGAAATGCTCCGGAGTAACATGGGACCAGCGTATGCGGACCCTCCCCCAGAGGCACCGGAGGCGAGAGCACATGTGCGGCCGTTGGAAACACCAAAAGCTACTAAACTGCGGGGCTTATACATAGAGTCCAAAATCAACGGGCATTCCGTCAGGCTACTGATAGACACCGGATCCTCGCAGTCGTTCATAGCTAACAGGGAATTTGAAAAGATAGAGGAGGAGAGGAAACCCCAAGCATTACAACCACCAGATCACAGTGTGCACCAGGCGGACGGCAGACCGTTGGGTTTAAAGGGAAAAACTCAAATGGAGATGCAGCTCGGTGGCTTGCTGTTTCTGATGGAATTCACCATAGCAGACCTGAGTAGCGACGGGATCCTGGGGATAGATTTTTTGACAAGGACCCAATCAACACTAGATTGTCGCCGCCTGGAATTACAAACCCCATGGGAAGTCATACCATGCAGAAACTACAAGGGAAACCCCTTTGTTTGCCGCATCGTTGCCAGCGAAACCAGCGTAATTCCACCCGGACATGAAGCGATACTGATGGAAGAAGTGGCTGGTCGTAAGAAGGAATCAATTCATGGGGCTGGCCTACTTGAACCACCGCTAAACCAGACAGAGATGATAAATAAAGGACTACTCGTGGCAAGGGCAATAATCGAGACGGGGACAGATGTGCTACCAGTGCGAGTGTTCAACCCCACTCAACGGGAACGGAAGGTAAAGCGTGGAACTATGGTGGCCCGTCTGACGTCGATGGAAAATGACGAAATCATGGAGGCTGTCCCCCCTACCTCAGCGGATGTTGGAGGAGAAGTACCACAGCATCTAGCCGAGCTATACCAGCAGAGTATCGGAGAAATTCCCGCTGAATACCACGCACAGGTGGCTGAGCTACTGAAGGGGTACAGTGACATATTCTCAACAGGCCCGACGGACTTGGGTAGGACAGGCTTAGTCCAACACTCCATCGACACAGGCGACTCTCGACCAATTAGGCAAGCACAACGACGACACCCTCCAGGCCAGAGAGAGGAGATAGACCGGCAGGTGGCGGAGATGCTGACCCAGGAGCTGATTGAACCAACCAGCAGCCCGTGGGCATCGAATGTAGTGCTCGTAACGAAAAAGGATGGTAGCAAGAGGTTTTGCGTGGACTACCGACAGCTCAACGCCGCTACATTAAAGGACGCATACCCTCTGCCGCGGATTGACGACACCCTAGACGCATTGAGTGGGGCGAAATGGTTTTCGACCCTGGATTTGGCCAGTGGGTACTGGCAGGTACAGCTGGATGAGTCGGCGAAGCACAGGGCAGCTTTCATCGCGAACGGAGGACTGTATGCCTGGCGTGTCATGCCCTTCGGGTTATGCAATGCGCCCGCCACGTTCGAGAGGCTCATGGATCGCGTACTAGCAGGACTGACATGGGAAATGCTGCTGGTATACCTGGATGACGTGATAGTCTACGGGAAGACGGTGGACCAGGAGATAGCTCGGCTAGCGGTGGTGTTTCAGAGGCTAAGGGAAGCTGGCCTGAAACTCAAGCCATCCAAGTGTCAGTTATTCAGGACCAGTGTCGGCTACCTGGGGCATGTCGTGTCGGCGGACGGAGTCGCAACGGACCCCAGCAAGACGGCGGCAATACAGCAGTGGCCTACGCCAAGGACTGTGAAGGAAGTGAGGAGCTTCATCGGACTGGTGTCATACTATCGCCGGTTCGTGGAGGGCTTCGCGGCCATCGCTAGACCACTACATGAGTTGACGGAGAAAAACAGGAGGTTCGAGTGGACGGAGGAGTGCCAGGCAGCATTCGATGAGCTCAAACGGAGGCTTATGTCACCCCCTATTTTGGCCTACCCCAACCCCGACGGTGACTACATACTTGATACGGACGCCAGTGACACCGGAATTGGCGCAGTTCTTTCTCAGGTGCAAGGAGGGGCTGAGAGAGTAGTAGCCTACGCCAGCCGCAGCCTACGGAGGGAGGAGAGGAATTACTGTGTAACGAGGAAGGAGCTTTTGGCCGTGGTGGTTTTCCTAAGGCAGTTTCGTCAGTACTTGTACGGCCGACAAGTAATCATCCGTACGGACCATGGATCGCTGCAGTGGCTGGTACGTTTCAAGGATTCAAGGGGACAGCTCGCACGCTGGCTGGAGCAAATATCCAAATACAATTACACCATCCAGCACAGACAAGGCCGAAGTCATGGAAATGCGGACGGAATGTCACGACGACCCTGCCGACAGTGTGGACGGGACGACGACGGTGTAGAACATCATCTCAGAGTGCTAGAGAGTGTGGAGGAAAGCAGCCCCGACATAGCCACCCTACAGTCGCAGGAGGAAAACATCAGGCCAGTCAGAGCGGCCAAAATGAAGGGAGAAAAACCCACAAGCGAGGAGGCAGCACCATGGTCTGATCAGGCGCGGCGTTTATTGACGCACTGGGATGTACTCGAAGTCCGAGACGGGGTACTGGTTCGGCGGTGGGAATCTGAAGACGGGTCTGTTGTACGAGGACAAGTCATACTACCACGGGCCATGATCACGGACGTGTTTCGGGAAGCCCATGCCTCCCTGACAGGGGGACATTTCGGTATGACAAAGACGCTGGGACGAGTAAGGCTGAAATATTATTGGGTCGGAATGGTGGCAGATTTGCGCTCAGCGCTACGGCAGTGTGACGTCTGCGCCCGGAGGAAGTGCCCAAGCAAAACACAGCATGCACCGTTGCAGCAGAGAATCAGCGGGTCAGTGATGGAACGAGTCGCCCTAGATGTCGTAGGCCCTTTTCCCCGGACCAGACGTGGTAACCGGTATGTACTCGTGGTGGGGGATTATTTCTCCAAGTGGATGGAGGCGTACCCTATACCAAACGAGAAGGCAGGGACAGTGGCTGAGAAGTTGGTCGTGGAGTTCATATGCCGCTTTGGGGTGCCGAGATACATCCACTCAGACCAGGGGAGGAATTTTGTATCGGAGGTATTCAGTGAGGTCTGCCGGCTAATGGGCATCACCAAGACGAGAACCACGGCGTATAACCCCAAATCAGACGGACTGATAGAGCGGTATAATCGCACGCTGATAGACACAGTGGCTGCCCTACTGGACCAGGGACAAGACGAAGAGTGGGACCAACTCCTCCCGTTCGCTACATGTGCATACCGAAGCTGCCCCCAAGAATCGACCGGGGAAACACCGAACATGCTGATGCTAGGGCGTGAGGTGACGATGCCGGGCGATCTGGTTGCCCCAGAGGATATGTCAGATGAACAGGATCCCCTGCCTGACTATGCTGAGCAGCTACGAGACCGTATGCAGAGGGTACACGAGAGGGTACGGGAGAAACTCGGCCTGGCCTGCAGAAAACAGAAGCGCTACTACGACCGGAGAGCTACAGCGGCAAAGTTTGAAGTGGGGCAGTACGTGTGGTTGCGGAGGAAAATGCGGGAGAAGGGGCGAAGTCCTAAACTCCAGACAAAATGGCTGGGGCCCTACCTCGTTGTCACAAAACTGTCGGACGTTACCCTCCGCCTGCAACAGACGCCAAGGACGAAGCCTTATATCGTGCATGTGGACCGGCTGAAAGCCTACACAGGGGAACCGCTACCAGTATGGCAATACCAACCCAGGGCGACAGCAGACGACCCTCCCCAGCAGAATGAAGGTGGTGAAGATGGAGAAGTCACGGATACGGAAGAGACGGCGCCCGCTGGGTTAAGGGGACCAGACGAGGACGAAGCAGGCAGCAGGGAGGTAGAATTTGACGGGGAGAATACGGAGATGAGAGAAACGGCGCCCCCGGAGATACGGGTACCAGACGAGGGAAGCATCGATGGCGGCGAGGCGGACGGAGCAGTAGATACGTCGGAACGAGAGGAACCCACCATGATACCAGCTGTTGGAGTGCAGCCATTCATGGGGGCAGGCGACGATGAGCTGCTACCAGACGGGGACGAACCATCAGCGTTTCCAGTGGGTGCCGAGTCGGGATTTGAGGGACCCAGCAGAACGTTGAACGCAAGTCCAGCTGCAGCAGGGACAGGCGCAGACACCAACAGGGCCGACCAGGCAACGGAAGCGGCCATATCAAAGGAGGACAATCGCAAACAATACCCACGGCGGCAGAGGAGGCCCCCGCAATATTGCTATTAGGAAGGAAGGACTATTTTGGACATATAATTTGATTTATTTTTTTTGTGCAGAGGGATAACTACCAGTATAAACTGTGTAAATAATTTGAGATATTTTATTGCATTGAAGCTGTATATAACGTCTAGTTTGTTTATTTACAGAATTAAACTACCATGCCTTCCCACAAAGCAAAGAAGGACCCCGGCCGGGATTCCCGCGACCGCAAATCCAAGGATGGCAGGGACTCAAAGAAAAGAAAGATTTTGGACCCTTCAGTGCTTCGATGCGTCTCGTGTGAATTTATTACCCCGGATAAAGGCGAGATGATTAGGCACACAGCAAAGTATAGGTTTCGATGCGTCTCGTGTGAATTTACTACCCCGGATAAAGGCGAGATGATTAGGCACACAGCACAGCACGCGGTTCTGGTGGTGCCAACGCGAAAAGATTCATTTACTCCGGTGGACCCCCGCCAAAAGAAGCCTAATAAGGAAAGGGACTCTAAAGAAAGTGACCCTAAGGGGAAGGACGAGAGCGCAAAAAGTTCAAAGAAAAAGGCGGACAATGAAAAACCACAGACAAAGTCGACGGAGAGTACCCCGACGAGGGACGAACCGAGCACAAGTTACACGATGGTTCCCTTGTCGCCTAAAGAAAGTAAGAAGTCGGTACCAAAAACTGGGGAACCGGAGAAGGATGCTGAGCCCTCCTACGTGGTGGAGCCCAGACCGGCGTCGCCCGCGTACAGCGACGTCAGTGACGCGAGCGATAGTAACGTACAGCTAGTGATAGACTTACGCTCGTCTCCCGTCAAGCGCAGGTGTGAGTGCAGTCCGACGCCTGAACCCCGTTCCCCCAGCACGGAACGAAAAGTGACAAATACGAGCGAAGAAGGGGTGCAGGTGAAAGGTGCTGAGATCGACCAGACCCATATTAGGAATAGGCTGACAGAGTTAAGAGCCTTGGACCCGTCGTCTCTCAGGGGCCGGGATCGCTTCTCCAATATTTTTAACTTACCGCGTGGACTTACGCTAATTCGAACCACCGAGCGACACGTGACATTGCAGGGGGAATTGATAGAGGTGGTTACGGAGGAATACAAGAGGGATACCCAGTAAAGGACACGGTACCAATCTTGTTTGGACATGATTATTGTGAAATGGGCACAAGGGAGGATTTGGTTGGACAAATTTGGTTGTGAAGTGGACATGTACCGGATACCAGATTTGTTTGTTTTGGAACATTGTTATTGTGAAATGGACCCTTATATCAGGATTGTTTGGACAGGGACATTAAACTTTGGAAGTGTAGTGATATGGACACTGAAATCATTTGCATGGACTTGGTTTTGGAGCTGTTGAGTGAAATGGACACTAAAACAAAGATTAATAATGCGTTATGATGTTTTTATTGTTAATTGTTAAGGAGTTTTAACAAATACATGTTTAAGGCCAGGAGCCTATTAGTTTTTAGATTATTATTAGTAAATTGTTATACAGTAAATGCACCCGGAGTTGTTTTATATTTATGCCAAATGTGTGATTATGTTAATTATTAAGAAAAACGGATCAGCTACGGTTGGAGAGTGAAAGTGTGTAGTAATCGAAGCAGCAGTAGGGTGAATAGCAGTATAGGTTGAAACACAGTTAATGACATAATTAATTAGACTTTTGAGTTGTTGAATATATCAGAAGTATGAGGGTGAAATTGTAGCAGAAGTAGGGGTAGTAGATGGTTGTGATAGATGTTGTATATTGTTACAGGTAGATCGTGTTTTGCTTAAATTGCTTAAATTAGAGGAAGAAAAGAAAATAAACAGAATGCATGTTATATTGTGATAAATGATAGGTTCGGGAAGAAAATTAGAAGTTAGCATACTTGTGTAGATCACCTGAAAAGTTCTCAGGTCAAAGGTTAGTCTGGTGACCTATAACAGTGTTAATAATGTTGAATTTGTTTTAATTGTTACATTGGGTTGTTATATTTGTGTTAATTTTGATGTTAAATTGTTGTTGAAATTATTGTTAAAAGAAAGTGGCTGGAATGTTATATAAGTCGATAAATGATTTTATGACGAATGGAAGTATGGTTGATTGTAAAATAAGGTTAATAATGATAAATAGGAATAAATTAAGTTTAAACTAGATTGTGGTCAGCTTGGGGACCAAGCTTACATGGGGAGGGGGGCCGTGTAACGAAAATAGGGTTATTTCCGTAGATCGATTATATTATCGATTATTATATAACGCGCGATCGATTACAACGTTTATTTAACGGTTCACAGTTTTTAGGTCAAAAATTGATTATTATAGAGTAGGTGGAAATTGTAAGATAGTTCGGATGGTAGGGAGTGTTAGAGGTGGTGATGATGGTTTATTTGAGATAATTGACATGTAATGGGGGTGATTGGCAGTATTATGAATCTGGGGTTTGATGTATAAGGGAGAAGTAGTGAGTTGTTTAACCAAGTATTTTTCTGTAATTTTTGAGTACAAATGAATAAAGAAATTCGCAAATCGAGAGGCAGTGAGAGGGTCACTGGCCAGGTATACCCTACCGCTAGTACGATATGTGCGAAGCAAATGATTAAATTGATGTTTTGCACATATCTTTCGCTTGCGAAAGATAATCGGAGGCGAGAGGGTCTCTGGCTAGGTATACCACCGGTATACTCTACCCTACCACTAGTACGGTGTGCGAAGCAAATGATTTAATTGATGTTTTGCACAACATCTTTCGCTTGCGAAAGATAGTCAAAGTGTTGAAGGTTCCACACTGGTGGGGACTATTAGTGGCAATTAGGGCCACTGATAGCCTTGGAATCGCTTTCCTCCGGCATTGCGGGAGACTGGTATGGTCTACCAGTACCAGAGCTGGGGGGAGAAAGACTGGTAGGAGAGAGGAACCAGCCTGTTCCAGCCTACCAGGGCATCGGATTGTGCCTTGGATTGTGCCCCCCTGGATTGCGACTGGTAGGAGAGAGGGACCAGCCGGTTTCCAGCTTACCAGTGCTGCTGGACTTGTGCCCCTGGATTCTTGCAGTGGATTCTTGCAGTGGATTCTTGCAGTGGATTCTTGCTGGTAGATTTGTGCCCCCTGGATTCTTGCAGTGGATTCTTGCAGTGGATTCTTGCGGGTGGATTTGTGCCCCTGGATTTTTGCTGGTAGATTTGTGCCCCCCCCCCCCTTGGATTCTTGCTGGTGGTTTGTGCGTGGGATTGGTGTTTTGGATCTGTGTGTTGGATATCTACCTGTTATGGAAGGAGAGGGTCACTAACAAAATCGGGTATCAGTGCTCCGGACACGGGAACCTATTCAGAGGAGTGTGCCGCTTGTGCTGATATCCCCGTCCATAAACCTGGTCGTATATTGCGACCAAACGGACTTACAGCCTACACGCTCGGCAGATCATCTTTGACTTGGGTACTCGGCGCGGGGAACGAAAAGGGAACGGCATCCTGACAAACACCATATTCCCTTTCGCCCCCGGTCGAGCAGGCGCCCTACTTCTTACCATCAGGGGGACCGACGACAAATACCCAATTTTCGCTACAATATGTTGCTGTAAAACGGGTCATTTTTGCATGACATTTTCTATTTAACGCAACACAGAGCAAGCCTGAATTGAGTATCACCACAAAGTTAAAACCTTCCTTCTCTCCTCCCCCCTCTCCTTCCCTCTCTCCTTCCCCCTCTCTTTCCCTCTCCTTCCCCCTCTCTTTCCCTCTCTCCTTCCCCCTTCTCCTTCCCTCTCTCCTTCCCCCTCTCCTTCCCTCCCTCAATCCCCCTCTCTTTCCCTCTCTCCTTCCCCCTCTCTTTCCCTCTCTCCTCCCCCTTTCCTTCCCCCTCTCCTTCCCCCTCTCCTTCCCCCTCTCCTTCCCCCTCTTCTCCCTCCTCTCCTTCCATCTCTCCTTCCCCCTCTCCTTCCATCTCTCCTCCCTCTCCTTCCCCCTCTCCTTCCCCCTCTCCTTCCCCCTCTCCTTCCCTCTCTCCTCCCCCTCTCCTCCCCCTCTCCTTCCCCCTCTCCTTCCCCCTCTCCTTCCCTCTCTCCTCCCCTATCCTCCCCCTCTCCTTCCCTCTCTCCTTCCCTCTCTTCTCCCCTATCCTTCCTCTCTCCTTCCCCCTCTCCTTCCCCCTCTCCTCCCTCCTCTCCTTCCCCCTCTCCTTCCCCTCTCCCCCCTCCTTCCCTTCTCCTCCCCCTCTCCTCCCCTCTCCTCCCCTTCTCCTCCCCCTCTCCTCCCTCTCTCCTCCCCCTCTCCTCCCTCTTTCCTTCTGTCCCTCCTCCCTCAGAGTGCCCTGGATGAGAACGAAGAGCTGACAGCGCTGGGCTTCCACCTGTCCCGTCTACCGGTAGAGCCCCGCATTGGTAAGATGATGCTGTTTGGAGCCATGTTCTGCTGCCTAGATCCCATCCTGACCATCGCTGCCTCGCTCGGTTGGAAAGATCCTTTCTTCATCCCTCTGGTTAGTTGAGATTCTACCTCTATCTATTCATCTACTTATTTATTTATTTGTCCATCCACTCATATCTATGTAACTAGAAATTTCATTCCACTCGTATCTATGTAACTAGAAATTTCAGTATACCTTCCTATCTATCTTCTTTCTCCTTAACTTTCCATCTCTACTTTCATTTCTCTATCTATATAGTAATTTATCTACTGTATCTATTTCATCTATCAATCTATCTATCAGTTTATCTATATCTAGTTATCTAGTAATCTATCTATCCATCTGTTTGTCAATCCCCTTGTATCTGTCTTACTCGACATTCTGTATATCTAACATCTATCCTCTTTCCTCTACCCTAGTAATTTTCCATCTATATTTTTTTTTTTAATCTCTCTCTCTGTATATTTTCTATCTATCTAGTAATTTATCTAGCTATTCTACCCATCAATCAATTTTCCTGTCTATGTAGTAACGGATCTATGTATTCTATCTATGTATGTATCTATCTATGTATGTATCTATCTACCTATCTATCTATCTATCTATCTATCTATCTATCTATCTATCTATCTATTTATCTTCATCCACCTATCCACCTGTATCTTTCTAATTGTATGCTTCCACATATCCAACTATCTATCTTTCTATCTATCTCTCTTTCTTTCTTTCTTTCTTCCTATCTGTCTTTCTATTGATCTATTTACATGTGCCTTCATATCGAATTATATTCCACATACTAAGAATGTTGCTATATGATTGGTCAAGAATTGATCACGTGATGAGGCGTAGTTTTTCCTATCAGATCACCTGAGAATAAAAGTTCGTTACACTCTAGGTGATAGTACTTTTTGGTTTCGCTGATCTCTTCACTCCTCACAGTCCTAATGCGTGATTAATCTTTTGAGGACGCGCGAAATAAAAGTGCGTTACACTCGGACTATCAGCTCCAAATAAGGCGTCCAAGTGCGCGTCATAATGCGCGTCCTAATGCGCGTCCTAATTAACGCGCATCCTAACGCGTGTTCCCCATGGTAGCGGCTCGGGGTTAGGTAGAGAAGTAAACATTACTTTTGTACGTTAAATTGACATTTTTGATATAGATAGTTGGTTTCAGATGTGGAATATAAATCAAATAATCAACTTTTGGTTTCAGGCAATGAGACGAACTATCACTTCCTCGGCGATATGAATGTATACGCTATCTTTCCTCAGCTGCGCTTCGGAAAGATAGCTACATCCAGATCGCCTCGGAAGTGATAGTTCATCCCATCACCTTCACCAACGTTGATTATTTGTTTACTATATATATATATCTTTCTTCCTATCTATCATCAGGGAAAAGAGAAGATTGCTGATGAACGTAGACGGGAGTTATCAAACCAGACGCGGAGCGATCACCTGATGTTGTGTAATGCCATGAGTGGCTGGGAGGAGGCGGAGGAGAGGGGCGATGGAGGCTCGTACTGCTGGAGAAACTTCATGTCAAGCAGCGCCCTCGGGGTCAGTGAACAGTACAGCATACATATGTAAAGGGAAAATCCATCCTGAAATTAAGTTGGTTTCAATATAAGCAGAAACATGGAAAAAGCGTATAAGTGAAGGTTTGAAGACAATCCGTCAAAGGATAAGAAAGTTATTATCTTCTAAAGTTTTGATTTTGTGATGTCACATGTGAGGTGCTCTCCCATAATTTGTGTACAATTTTTTTTTAAATGTCCATTTTCTCAAAAGGATGCATCCTTGTACCTGTGCATTTGGTACATAATTAGAAAGACATTTTACACACAATGAAAATTCCTACATCAATAACAGACATACAGCAATTTATGGGATTATACAGCACACAACATATGAGAGCGCACCTCGCATGTGACGTGCACCATATATTGTTCTTGTTGATAATGAGATATTTCAAAGAATGTACTTTTGTGTGCAAAATACTACCTTTAATACAAGTCAAGGTGATTTGTATATGTCTGCAATCAAAAGGAGTAATGTTTGTGGGAGTACCTTTACCCGTATGCTCTGAAAATTTTAGACCAGCGCTCACAGCTAGAAACAAGATTACTCGGGGCTAACCAGCCACTGGACCTGTGCACTGTGCATGTGCATATATTGATAAACAAAGGATGAATATCAATCGTAACTTGTTGCTCACGATAGCTGCCATTGTGTCCTCTAGATATTTTGCTTTGTGAAAAAAAAAGCCGCTAGTGAATGCAATTTACTCTGGTATAAAGACTTCCTTGAGAGACGGATATACAATGTTTAGTAAAATCCTTCTAAAAACATCTTTTCTCCATAGAAGTCCCACAAATATGATTATGAACAACATGTATAAAGCTTAACAATTGAACTACTGAGTGCACAGATCAACAGCATTCAAATATAATGAAAAAGTACTTGAAACAAGCTTAGGCTGGGACGTTTCTGAGTAGGAAACTTGGGAACCAGGAATACCTGATTCGCGTAATATTAAGCGGGTTAAAGCAATTATTTTGTTTGTTTTTTGCAGATGTTGAGCAAGATGAAGAGCCAGTTCTGTGACGTTCTTCACGATCTCCGCTTCGTATCTCACCGATCCCCAAAGCACCCTGCCGCCAACAGAAACTCAGGTAAGATGATGGCAAAATCTCAGGTCAATTTCTGTACAGCGACCAACAGTGACATCAAAATGTGTGTTGACTTCTGCTTAAAATATGTCATTCAACTTTGCATTGAAGAGTAAGTGATTTTGTGATGTACATGTGCATGCATCATGCACAGAACACAACAATGCCCATTTTGAATCACACCTGTGAATCCAACTGAATTTGCCATTGCAGTGTCATTGATAACGCATCATGCTTCTGGCAGAAAAGACCTGTTGGGTTGACATGTGTGATGTGCGATAGGCATTGTTGTGTTGTGTAGTGTGTTGTGAATGTAGTCTTTGGCCGCTAGGTTGCAGACATAAACGTGAATAGTTTTTCACTTTTTCTGAAAAGGCTTGTGAGGCTATGACTGTTAGATTTCACACACGTTATCTTTATGTATTTTTGCTGTCTTCAGGGAATGACCAGCTGGTGAAGGCTGTGCTGTGTGCTGGTCTGTATCCTAACGTGGCTCACATTGACAAGGTGCCCTTCAACAGGAAGACGGGACAAAGCAGGTGAGTGCACGCTTCGACTAAAAAAAAAACATTTATATGCCATTGGTGCATTTAGTCACGAGTAATGCACACAATCAAATGCTGAATTGAGATTGTTAAGTCTGCCTTCGAGAAGTTGGGGATGATCCTAACAACTACATCCACTACTCTCCCTAGCAGACTTAGATTGTTGCATTGCAAAATATGATCCACGCTTCTTTATAGTCTTACTTGCTCTTTCAAACTTGCTATCACTTTGATCCAAAATTGAAAGTCTCATTCAATATTCAAAGAATATTTACAAGAAAATTGATTGACAAAATATCACAAAATCTGCTTTTAATTGGTTTCAAATCCTTTGACCTCATGTGTAAATTTCAGCTTGATTTGAGTTATAGCTTTTTTGTAAGTGTAAAAAAATTGTTAACACCTTTTTCTTTTCTTTTCACCCAGGCCCCCGAAGCTGAGTACACCAGTGGACGGGCGCGTTCAGATCCATCCAAAGTCTGTCAACGCAAACGAGACAGACTTCCGCTGCAAGTGGCTGCTATACCACCTCAAGCTCAAGTCTACAGGGGTAAGAGGAGTCTTTGGGCGTGTTTATGAACTCTTTTTTTGGTAGAATTAAGGTTTCCAAACGCGTTTAATTTTTTTAAACGCGTTTAAAGGAGTTGATAAATGCAAAGGTGTTTTGATTATGGGGTTTGGAGAGCTGTTTTGAAACACACAAATTTGTACGATTCTGAACGCGTTTAAACCAGAAACGCGTTTAAAGAAGCAAGATAAACGCAAAGCTGTTTTGAAACAGGAACACAGGAACACAGGAATTCTAAACAAGCTAAAACATTTCTTTCCCTCTCACATATTACAAACTATATATTCAACTTTAATTTCTCCATATCTTAACTATGGAATTTTAGCTTGGGGAAATTCATCAAAGCTTTTGCTCGATTCTCTTTTTATTCTACAAAAACGTGCAATAAGAATTGTTAACCACGCCGAGTATTTATCTCACACAACTGATCTTTTCAGAAATAACAAAGTTTTGAAATTGATTGACTTGTTTAACTATAATGTTGGTATTTTTATGCATAAACTTTCCACTAATGAGCTTCCTGAAGTCTTCCTTCAAATGTTCACTAGAAATAACTCTGTTCATAACTATCCAACCCGGCAACATGACGCTTATCACCTTCCACGTACTCGAACAATTTTTGCACAAAAAACAATTATGTTTACAGGGCCCAAATACTGGAATGATCTTCCCCAAGATGTCAGTGGTTGTGTATCATTATATCCATTCAAACGTAAACTTAGAATGCATCTATTGAATAGTTACTCTACGTAGGCTCATTGAGATTCTAAACTTTTGTGTATAATGTTCATTTCCATGTGTAATTTACATAATGCCTTGCTGTTGCACGCTTCCGAAATCCTGCCCGATACTGTTTTTCACTCGTTCTCTATATATGCTCATGATTTCGTAAGCGCGGCAGCAGCAGGCATTGTTCTTAGCACCTCATTGCAGCTGGCTGGTGGCTACTCAATACATAGTAGGCCGATAACGCTAAAACATTCCAATGTTACGAACTGTTATTCATATCAATCTGAACTTAATTTGACTGTTGTTCATCCGATATACATATAGTTGTAGTACGCAGACTGGATTCCTTAGGTATTGTAATTTATGCGTTTGCATAAATTGCATTCTCATAGCCCTAAATTCACAGGTTAAATCTTGTTCACTTATATATGAGAAGTATCTGTTTTACGTCCTCGAAGAATTTGTGTTATTTCTTGTTTTAGTTTGGTCCTAAGTTGCATCCGTACTCTATATCTATTTATATATACACCAATTTTACCGGGACTTACGCCTATCAAGCTTGCTTCTAGTAGGTCCCATCATATTTCTCTCTCAATTTCCATCTTATCATATATTGTATATTTATGTTGTATCAAGTTGTACATCCAAGTTGGATATTGTATATTATTTTGTTTTGCACATTGTATTCATCGAGAAGTATAAAAATAAATTGAAATTGAAAATTGAAAACGTGTGTAAACCACATGTTTTCGGTGACAACGCCGGTTTTTGACTTGGGCGATTGAGTTGATAAACGCACCGTTTTTTTAAACGCGTTTGGAAATGCGTTTGAAAACGCGTTCGTAAAGGCCTTTGGAAACGCGCTTGAAATTCTGAAAAGTTCATAAACACGGCCATTGTGTCACATGTTTCTTCCCCACCAAATATTACACTGGCTTTTGCTTCCTGCAGCAATATACGTAATCCATGTTTCTGCCACAGGAATCGCAATCGCAAGTCCCATATTTGTCTTGGTAACTTAAACTGCCACTGTCGCATTTTTGCGACTAAGTGGTAACCGTACGTGTCGCTGTCACAAATTTGTGACCAAACTGTAATAAAGAAAACTGCAATAGAGAAAACTGTAATAGAGAAAACCTCCGGCACAGAGGGGTTCTACCTCCGGAAAGTTAAAGAGTTACGCAACCAAGGGTGCCTTAAGACAAGGCTTTTAACCCATTGCTCACTGTTAGATTTTCTGGCCTTGAGAACTCTGGTCTAGTTGGGATGTCAAAATTTGCCATGGAACTGCAGTAACCAAAGGGCTGAGGCTTGATTGTGTCCTAGAAGGTATTTGAACTTTATTCATAGCCTGTGGTCTAATGTCTGAACAGCAGATTGTATGGAAGTCATGCTGCTTAGTATCTGAGTGGAAAAAACAGCCAGCAAGATACATAATCCATGTTTCTGCCATAAGAATCGCGATTAAATACCATATTTGTCTCATTAATTTAAGTTCAACTCTTCCTTACCCTTTACCCGATTCTAGCCCTGATCCTAACCCTTACCTGACAGTATAGAGTTAAAGCTGTGAGAGATTGAAGAAACTGTCAACACGAGTAAAATTGCTGTCCAGTGAAGTATGAAATAAACAAAAATGTCTCATAGGCACGACAAGACTGCGAAACCTCCCGGTGTTTTGCTTCCTGATTACTTCCTGAGATTGTGAACACCCTATGTGTGAAACTATGAGAAGTTTCCGCAACTACTGCACATGCTCCAAAATCAAACAAACCATGTGCCTAGCTCCAGATGTTGACTATATTTCAGCTATTAACAAGTAGTTTCCTGACAGCATGCAAGCGCAGAGTAAGAATAGCATGTGCATGCATGCAAGTGCTATCTAGCTATCTCATGACAAACTTCTTGTAGTTTCAGTGAGTAAGTTTTGGAGATGTTTGCGTCCAGACTGGTGAAACTCTGACAAGCAAACAACCAGGAAGAAAGCTATCTGGAAGTTTCTGCCGGTCTTCCTGCACCTCTAGTGATTGTTTTGGTCTACCTCCCTCACAGGTGTTTCTCCACGACACGTCCATGGTGGAACCCTACCCACTACTCTTCTGTGGAGGAAAGATCTCCTGGGACGACGACCAGGGACACGAGACGGTCTACGTCGACGACCACATCAAGTTCCATTGCAGCCAGGAGACGGCAGACCTTGTGATTGTAGGTTCAGCCTGATCTATATAGAACGATCCTTCCAGAGGGGTGTTTCACCAAGCTGTTCGTAAGCTACAAATGACTATACGAACGACTGGTGATCCCTTCTTGTGCTAATTGGGATACCACACTTTGTTCCTGTTTTAACAAATTTGGAGTTAATTTCCAACAATCCCAATGAAATTTGACAAATCATAAGCTTTGTATTCAGACACTTGTTAACAACAAGAATTTTCATTTATAATTATCAGATTTGAACTTGAGCTGATGGGAATCAAAATCATTGAGAATGTGACTTAGCACAAGAAGGGATCACCAGTCGTTTGTAAAGTTGTTCGTAGCTTACAAACAGCTTGGTGAAACACCCCCCAGGACGGTACTGCTAAATTTGTCACAACTTTTGGTGTAACTGTAAGAAAAGAGGTAGCAGTGGTAATGATTTGGGCCATTATCTGTTTTGTTGTCATCAAGTTTAGGATTAAGATGAATTTTAATACTTGTATGATTTTACGATGATTCCTTGAGTTCCTCTCTTGTATCCTGAAATCAAACTAGAACCGGTACAGGGGGGTATTTCACTAAGATGGGCATAAGTTATGCACGATTTTGCACGCGACTGGTGGCATGTTCTTATGCTTAATGAGATATTCTAATTTGTTCCTGGTTTAACATAATGGGAATGTATCTCCGAAAATTTTAATAGAATTTGACACATCATAAGCTTTGTATTCAGACGCCTGTTAGCAACAAGAAGTTTAATCTACCAGGATCAGATTTCAGCTTTAGCTGATGGGAATCAAAATCATTGAGAATCTGATTTGGCATGGGGGGGAGGGGGAGGGGGAGGGGGAGAGGGGGAGGGGGAGGGGGGGGAGGGGGAGGGGGGGAAGGGGGGAAGGGGAGGGGGAGGGGGGGAAGGGGAGGGGGGAGGGGAAGCAATCTTGTCAGCTTTACAACTACTATCCCTCGTTAAATTGGTGTTGTTGTTTCTATATAGAACCTGCGTAAGGAGCTGGACCATGTGATGGCATGGAAGATCACCGCCCCGGGTCCCACGGACTGGAGCCAGACCAGCCACGAGGGGAAGGTTATGCGGGCCATCGTCGACCTCCTCGTCATGGAAACCAATGACAACAGCAACAACCAGGGCTTCGTTCACAGTCGTAGTGGTAGTGGTGGTGGTGGCGGTCGTCGTGGGGGCTATGATGATGATGAGTATGACGATGAGGAGGATGAGGAAGAGGAGCGTGATGTTGGGGACGATGGGCGGCGATATGGTGGGGGACGAGGGGGTGGTCGTTATGGAGGAAGTGGTAGGAGAGACTTTGATGATGGCTATGGTGCTAGTGGTGGTAGTGGTGGTAGGAGTAGTCACTGGCGGCCTGATTCACATCGCAGACAGAACCGTGGCGACCCGCATCAAAGATACTGGAAACAGAATTAAGGATGAGGGGGAGGACCAGTGCTATTTTGGGGTACTACTTAATCTCTCACCCTGAAGAGAATTTGGTTTCAATCAAAGTAGAAACATATAAAAAACATATTAGTGAAGACTTGACAAAAATCTTTCATTTTATAAATTGGTCTGTTGCTTTTTTTGAAAATGGAATGGATTTTTATTTTGTTTCTAATGATGTATCAAATGCACAGGTAAAAGGATGCATATCTTTTGAGAAAATGAAAATTTAAAAAAAAATTGTGCATAGCATACGGGAGAGCACCTCGCACCTGACGACACAAAATCAACACTTTAAAAGTTCATAACTTTCTTATACTTAAACAGATTTTCATCAGACCTTCACCAAAATGTTTCTTTCAAGTGTCTGCTTGTATTGAAAGCCACTTTATTTCAGGGTGAACTATCCCTGTAAATGACATCTCCAGTTCAGAGGGTGAGGGTCAAAGGTCAATTAACAAACATTCCTACTTGCAGGCATTGCGTTTTTGTGTAGTAGTAACCAAACGTGATACAAAAATGGACTATTCCATGCACATATATTGTCTCATGTGATGTAATATTGATTACGTCAGCACTTGTTGGTTAATGGAATTTACCCAAACACAATTATTGCAGGATACTTGAAAAACTGCTCAACGAATTTCCTTTCTGTTTGGAATCTGTATGTGTAGGATGTACAGTGTGAGTTGTAAACATGTTGAGTTTTTTTACTTTGTCAGATGTTGAAGTTCAAAGAACATTATTATTGTTTATATGATATCTAAAAGAGGCAGCGTGGGAGGAAGGAGATCAGCGAGCTAGGTGCTCAGTCAAACACCTGGGTGCTGAGCAGCGTTATGGCTGAAGTGTATTGTGCTATGTGCTATGATGGGGTTTGAACACGCAACCTTGAGGTCCTCAGTGGACCATTATCGTTATATGTGCAAATTTTATGCATGTTGATTATATATGTTACTAATGGTAACCACGAAGCTTCTCCGAAGTTTGTCTGACTAGCAACAACTGGTATATTCAAAATGTATTCCACCCATTAAAATTGAATCACAAGAAGAAGGTGAATATAATAACGCGTTACTAGGTACTTAGATGGAAAGATGTGAATACATTAGGAAAATGCAGGATATGGCAGGATATAGCCAAATATCTTTGCTCGAATCACAAAAGGTTGCTCATTCAATGTTAAACCAATAGAAAGAAAGGCCTCATGCCATTTGACTTACACAAATAAAGAGTTCAGTTGTATGGGCATTTAACGAATGCAGAGCAGAGAGAAGACTGTAGGAAGAGCATCATATACATGAACATGTAGCAAAATTTGTACCAAAGATTGACATATTTTTATTGATGTAATCATAAATTATGTATCTTTGATAAGCGTTGGATAACTTTTTTTCTCCCCACCCCCTTTTTTCGGTGGGGGACATATGGGCATCACCCTACTCTAGTCTAATTCCTCTCTTCTCTGATAAATGTATGTATTACTTAGATATGTATACAGTATTTGACTAAATGGCTTATTTTATATTTGTATGCCATCAATTTTACAGAATTGGACTGTCCCATTGGAATGTATATTCTGTCAAATCCTCGGATGAAATCGCCCTAATTAAATGTTGTCAATGTCAATTTTTGTCTCGCCCACCGGAGGTGAAG
Source organism: Arbacia lixula (assembly GCA_963669155.1). Taxonomy (NCBI): domain Eukaryota; kingdom Metazoa; phylum Echinodermata; class Echinoidea; order Arbacioida; family Arbaciidae; genus Arbacia; species Arbacia lixula. The sequence goes on from OZ022586.1 coordinate 2,748,428, forward strand.
GCGAGACTAAGGGATCCAAATGGCGTCCGTCCGTCGTCCGTCGTCCGTCGTCCGTCGTCCGTCACAAATGTTAAAGTTTACCTGCAAGACTCTCTTATGATCCATAACTTCACAAGGGTTGCTTGGATTACAACCTAACTTGGGTCATAGATGCACTGGGGGTACCTTCATGTTATGGTGGCGTTGGAGGTCACAGGATAAGGTCAAAGGTCATTTGAGGTCATACGTTAAAGTTTACCTGCAAGACTCTCTTTTGACAAATAACTTCACATAGGTTGCTTGGATTACAACCTAACTTGGGTCATAGATGCACTGGGGGTACCTTCATGTTATGGTGCTGTTGGAGGTCACAGGATAAGGTCAAAGGTCATTTGAGGTCATACGTTAAAGTTTACCTGCAAGACTCTCTTTTGACAAATAACTTCACATAGGTTGCTTGGATTACAACCTAACTTGGGTCATAGATGCACTGGGGGTACCTTCATGTTATGGTTCCGTTGGAGGTCACAGGATAAGGTCAAAGGTCATTTGAGGTCATACGTTAAAGTTTACCTGCAAGACTCTCTTTTGACAAATAACTTCACATGGGTTGCTTGGATTACAACCTAACTTGGGTCATAGATGCACTGGGGGTACCTTCATGTTATGGTGGCGTTGGAGGTCACAGGATAAGGTCAAAGGTCATTTGAGGTCATACGTTAAAGTTTACTTGCAAGACTCTCTTATCACACATAACTCATCACATGTTGCTACAATGGCAATCAAACTTGGATGATGGATGCACTGGGGGCACCTGCATGTTATTGTGCTGTAAGAGGTCACATGATAAGGTCAAAGGTCATTTGAGGTCATACATTAAAGTTTACTTGCAAGACTCTTGGTGAAGGCTTCCTAACTTGTGCACAGAATTGTGTGAGCGAGCATGTGTGAGCATTACTGATGTAGATTTAGGCAAACATTACTCATGCACATTTATGCAAATTTATTCAAAGTCACTATTTTGCACCTGATTTTGATGTTGTCTGTTTAAAGTTGCTTATTTGTTTGTTTCAGTTTTCTTTTGCGTAGCAACGGAGATCGCGATATTTCTGGTTATTTTCGCAAGTGGGCGAGACACAATATTGCTAATGCCTTGTTTGTGAAACAATTCTCTTTTTAAAGCAAATGTTGACGTATATGTGTGATCTTCAGAATTAAGTATTGAGTAGTACATGTATGTATAGCATAGTAGTGATGCTATAAAACAGTAAGAAAATGATAATACTATGGTCTAGTGGTAAGAGCACTGGGGCCATATTCATGAAACCTTACTAGCCTACTTAGTAACTAATGTGCATGCAGCTGAATGCACCTTAGTAGCCTACTAGGCTTGGTAAGGTTTCATGAATATGGCTGCTGGACTCTTAAAGGTTAATTATCGATATCGCATATAATAATCAAAATATCCCCACCCCCAGCGCCATCAGCTTTTCAGATAAATTTGTTCACCTGAATACTTCCAGTCTTGCAGTCTGGCACATAGTGCTTTGCATCGGTGCAAGGAACCCCTCTTCTAGTCAAGAAAGTTTCAGTTTTATTACAGTCATCTTTTGAAACTCTCCATATTACCGTACAGTAGCAAATACAGGATAAATTTCTGTGGGAAAGTGGGTTACCAGGAAAATGTCGGTGGCACTGCGATCGTTTGCGCTGACCTACTACAGGTAATACCGGAAGTTCACAGTTAACCACTTTACAAGCCCAAAGTGCAAAAAGTGTTAAGCCGCGACGCGCTGTGATATTTTACAGTGATTTATGATATCGAGAATTCTTGGAGTCAAGCCTTGTCTTTGACCAGCTGTTTCACTCATGCCTGTCCCTCTGCTAACCCAGGTGGAGGGCATCGCAAATGGGTTAAGTGGATGGAATGTTGGTGCTTGTACCAGGGTAATTCTATGTCATTGAGGGAAGATTTGTGACTTACCAGAACTGAGAAACTATATATCATATTTATCCCAACAGTATTTGCCAATTTCGATATTCAACACAGAAAGCATAACCAAGTGTCCTGTACAGGCGCGTATGCAGGGGGGTGGTTTGGGGGTTCAAACCCCCCCCCCCCCGCCCCTCATTTCGTTTTTTTTTGTGAAACCCCCTTCCTTTTTGGGTCATCCCCCCCATCCCCCCTTTTTCCTATTTTTTTTTTGCTTGTCCCCCCCCCCCCCTCCATTGAGAGCATATTCAGAGACTGGGCGGGATGAAAAAATTTGAAGAAAAAAAATCCACTCTACCCCCCCCCCCCCCCTTCTCCAGGAAGACATGAAACTGTTCCAAGAGGGCTGCATCACAGTCAATGATATATTTTCGAGCCGACACACATTTATGAACACCTATATTTATATGTAAGCCGTCTCACAGAAAACATACTTCTCTATATTGAATACACATTTTATTACCTAACATGGGACTTATCTAGCTCCTTGATTTTGAACGTAATTGACATAATTGAGTGTCCTTCTATTGCCACGAGACATAACATCTAAGTGCAGATGATATCCGTTTATTGTAACTCAATTTCCTTTTAGGAGATGAGCATGTTGACAGCCTTGTACTTGTCATGTTTCTTTGAGTATTAAAGAAGGCCAAATTGTCTAAATGATTGCAATGCTCCATTCTTATTCATTGTGACAATAAGCCATTTCGTAATTGCAATTGCGCATAAGCAGATTATTGCTTTTAGTAAATGACCTCGGGTCAATTCCCAAACTCACAGAGTGAAATGGGAATTCATTAGATAGTCGACCACATTTCAATCTATTACCATGCAAATATGACAACAGCTATTCAGCTCTGAGAAGGTAGTGACAGAACATTCTACCATGTGCATCTGCTTCTATTGCTGTTCTGGGCACACTGTAAAATGTCTTTATATCCATCATCCAACACAACTTCATGAAAAACAGACCCAGTGAGCAGTCTAGTAGTATTTATTCAGTGCATTATCCAACCAAAGTGTAATTACGGAATGGTCTATTCACATATCAAGCATGTATCTGAATGTCTGACTGTTGCTGAGAGGAAGAATTTGTGCAGTCAGTGGGTGTCCTGCGTTGTACATGATTTCTTTTCTGATGTGTGTGTATGTGTGTGTTTGTATGTGTGTGTTTGTTTGTGTGTGTGTGTGTGTGTGTGTGTGTGTAGGTGTGTGTGTGTGTGTGTGTGTGTGTGTGTGTGTAAGTGAGTGTGGGGTGTTTGATTAAAGAAGAACGTTTTTCATTTGGTGCATGTATTCAGATTAGATTACTGTGTATATTTATGTGCATGTGTGTGTCTGTGTGTGGTATAACTATTCATAATAGGTGGGTAAGTGTTAAAAAAAGCTTTTAACTTGAACAATAATTAAATATAAGTTGCAACTTGAAGGAAACTAAAATGTTCCCAACATGAGGTCAAAGGATGCCACTAAAAAAAGCAAATTATGTGACATTTCATCATTACAATTCTTGCCACAATCCTTACAATATTTAATAAGATTTTTGTTTTCGGACAAATTTGATTAGATAATCAATTCAGAACATAACAATTACCAATGGGTATCAAACAATATAACATTTTCGTAGTATATTCATAACTTTCAAAGGATTATTACAGGAGTGTTAATGAAATTTTGAATTTCCAGCTTGATTCAGGTTGTAACGTATTAAAATTAGTTCTCCAAGGTGTGAAAAGTTTTTTACGACCTAGTGCGACTACAAAATTAGTATGTTCATGTATGTGTGTGGTTGTATATCAAGGTGTCTTTGACCTTGGCATCTCTTACCCCCCCCCCCCCCCCCCTCCTCCAACCTTCCCCTTGGCAAAAACCTTAATACGCCCCTGGATGTACATGCAGATGCTACTTTTGTCTTAGATATGAGTCACATGACACTGGAGATTAACTAAAATACTTCTCTGCCAGGTCAGCGACGTCGTCTTGAAGAATGCTGACCTGTTTTTGAATTCCTTACACCAGCAGCTTCAAATTCTGCATATCCGTTTTTATTTTACATCGCTATAATACAAGGAATTTGTCACCAGATAGTAGCGGAAGGATACTCTTAGCCTGAGTAAGAGACGACAGCTCTCATTGATGTGACAGCGAAGGGAAAAATCGAGACATGCTCATCTTTTTTCCATTTCGTCTACAACCACAAACTGATTATGTATGGGGTCAAGCAAGTGTCAGTTCACTCATCCCTCCCCAGCAAATCTGTTCAAAAATAGCACCAGTTGAAAGAAAACGACCATCATAGGGTGTAACGCACAACATGGTTCAGGTGTTCCTTTGACAGATTTTCGTTAAACCTTCACTAATATGTTTCTTTCATGCTCTTGCTCATTATTTGAACAAACCTAACTTCAGGGTAGACTTTCCCTTTAACCTGCAAAAAATCTTCCTCGTTTTCCAGGATGATCACGTGATAACGTGAGAAAAGAGGTGGCTAGTCCATGAGCCAGTGGTTCCGTGTAAAGTCATTATCATTATCAAGAGAAAAATAGGAACAGAAAAAAGAAAAAAAGATCCTTATCAACTTTTCGATGAGTTTTTTATGCATGTGTTCTCCTTTGCGGGACAGGTTTAACCTCGGCTTTGTCCCAATAGCTGCATATCAAAAGGGGAGATGTTCACATTATAATGACGTTAAAAAACTGTTGTCACTTGAAAAATGATTTTAAAGAGAGTTACAATTTATGTCAATCTGAAATGTTATCATAAAGTCGAGGGATGTCAATTATTTTACAAGCAGGTTTTATGACATTTCATCAATTACTAATTTTTGTAATAATTCTTAGAATTGATTTTCTTTTTTGGACTAATTTTGACCTAATGTGTGTGTTTGTGTAATCCAGAACATCATGGCACCTGCCAATCCACTAGCAAATGCCACGACATTGTCACTGATGATTTATTTTTTTTTTCAAAAGTGTCAAACGTGTTTTTTGACACTTAGTACAAGAAGGAATGGGATACTGTGCGAGTATTCTGTTTCGGAAAGTCGATACATAACATTGTGCAGCCTCGTCATTACATGAATCCTGTACAAGAAGTATATTTGGTGTGTGAGTAAGAAGCCACTATTACTTCACCTCCCTATAACCATGAAAAGAGCAGGATGAAAAGTCGACAGAAGGGGAGAGAAATCATACCCTGGAAAGCTATCCAGCCTACGAGCATAGGCAAACAGTGTCATTGGCATGTTTGATAACTAGTTTTTACACGGGAACAAACGTAAACCTCAAAAGCAACATAATCGAGGGATACTGTTATAACGCCTCCTTGCATGATTGATACTGGGAAACAAAAGGTTCGTAGTTTTCCACAGGTGCACGAAGGTAAGAGAACCACTAGCATGACTAGACCGATGACGAGGTACGAAAACAAAATCATCATGATAATGCTGTTTGACAACTATTTCCGACCCGCCCGCCATCCCTCCCACCCTAGCCCCACCATAACACCACCTCTCCTCATCTGCAACTCCATGGATGCCTATAGCTGTTCCTCTAGCTCTCGAGCGACACCGAGAATATGATTTGTTAGGAGAGTACCGAAGTGGTGTCGTCATATGAGCATGTTGTCAAGAGAATTGGTTCTAAACAAACTCACTCCAGTGAGAGGTTTAGAGGTCCGATATTGTCTATCGGGCTAGTGTCGGGCATTCCCAATTACAGTCCCCGCTATGGAAGCAGGAGACCGTCATTAACCCGGATATACGTCGTGTAGTAATTCCAATTACTACACTACCTAAATAATTACGTCGTGTAGTACACGACGTAATTATTTAGGTAGTGTAGTAATTCCAATAACTACACGACGTAATTATTTAGGTAGTGTAGTAATTCGAATTACTACACGACCTTAATTCATTTAACGTCGCGACATTAAATCGTTGGGCAGTAATTCGGAATTACGTCGTGTAGTTATTGGAATTACTACACTACCTAAATAATTACGTCGTGTAGTAATTGGAATTACTACACGACGTAATTATTTAGGTAGTGTAGTAATTGGAATTACTACACGACATATATCCGGGTTAATGACGGTCTCCTGCTTCCATACCCCGCTGTGATCACCGCTGCTTGCTCTACCCGCATTGTTGAGAACCAGTTGTCTTGACTAAAATGCTCAAACCAGAGATACTGTTAAGGAAGGATATGAATCAATCTTTTTTCTTTGAACCCATGTTTGGCACCGCCGAAAAGTTACGTGTTGTCAGCTTGTGCTTTTCAGGTGTTTTAACAATTACGAACATGATTATGTAGCTACAGCTTCTCAGAGAGAACAAAAGAAATGTAGAGTCTCATTTCGCTTGTCCACTTCTGTTAGATTGCATCAATACTTTTGTGAGGAAAAGAGATATCACGAATGAAAATAAAAAGTCTTTTTTAGTAAAATATGTCAGCTGCACGCAAATGCACGCAAACTCTGTTAATGAAAATATACAGCTTAAGATATAATTTTGATACTGATTGAATCCCACATTTCCGGAAAAATCCGGAAAGAGAAGAAATTTGTTAATTGTGTAAGTAAGAATATCATCTTGTATCTCCATTTGTAAATCATTCAGAAATTATTTAGGAGAAAACCGAGTACAGGATCTTTAGTGGTGTTGCCCTTAACTTTCTTGAAAATTGCACCAAAAATGTGATAAGAAACACAGCTTCGAGAGATAAAACAGGGAATTAAAGATATTTCTTTCCAAGTTGACAGCAGCTTAATGTCGGTGCTGAGCATGGGACATCAAAGCATTGTAGTGATTGTGGAATGCGTTGGAAATTCATTAGCACGCTTCAGTATCCATACAGATGTTTAAATATATTATGCTCGAGTTGTTTCTCCTTCCGAACACATCCCTGCTTAAACGAAGGGTCTACAGATTGCCACAGGTGCACGAAGGTACAAAGAACCACTAACATGACTAGACTAATGACAAGGAATGACGTGTAAACCTTTGACAGTCCCAGCACCCAACATCACCTCCTCACCACCTGCAACCCCGCGGATGCCTGGATGTTCCTTGAGCTCTTGAGCGACATAGAGAATGTGATATGTTTATTAGCGTTCTTTTGAACTGCAACTTGAGTGGATGAATCCCCCAAATACACAAGATGTCGGAAAGTGAAGAAATTGGTCAATTTTGTAAGTAATACAAATAGCTTATATGTCCGATTTTTAATGATCCCTCAATACTTTTCGAAACAAAATCAGAGTATTAGGATCTCTCATTATCTGCCGTTAATTTCCCTATAGTTTGCAAAGGAATTTGCAAAAACAAAACGTCTACAGACAAATGGGAAATTAAAGAAATTTCTTTTCAAGTTGACATCAGCTAAATGTCGGCTCGGCTCATGGAACATCAAAGCATTGTCATGATTATGGAATTCTTTTGACATTCATGAGCACGCTTTAGAACCCATACAGATGTTTGAATGTATTATGCTCCTACCTAACACCTCTATGGCACGCCATAAGGGAATCAATTCAAAATATATTTCACTTGAACAAATATATGTTTCTCTTTCACTAAACCATTTCACTCCAGCAAATTTATATTTCACTTTCCAAAAATATATTCTACTTTTAAAAAAAATCATTCCACTTTATCACAAAGATATGTTTCACTTTTTTCCAAAATGCATTTCACTTTTTCACAAAATTATATTTCACTTCTCACAAAATATCATTTCACTCAATGTCAAAATACTTTTCACTTTCAAAAAAAAAATACATTTCACTCTTCACAAAACTACTTTTCACTCTTCACCGAAATTCATTTCACTTTTTCACAGAAATACATTTTACTTTTCATAAAAATAAATTTCACTTTATCACAATAAATCGTTTCACTTTCCACGAAAATATATTTCACTTTTCGCAAAAAATATTTTTCACTTTTGAGCAAAAAAAGAATCATTTTACTTTCAGCAAAAAAATCATTTTACTTTTGTTGGATAATACAATCCAATGAATTGATCTTGAGCCTCTACCTAAGGCCATAACAGTACGTTGATAAAATTCATTCCTCTTTGTTGTCACGTAAAAATCCATTCCTCTCTTTCGCAAGAAATCATTTCACTCTTTCCAAAAATACGTTCCTCTTTTTTCTCGGCCAAAAGGGGGCGCTGTATTTTGAGCAAGCGCAAGCTAGATCATCAGCTCGGACGGCAGCACAGTACAGACGGCGCGGGACGACCAGTCTCGCCTGTCGGTACTGCGGTGAAGGTGCCTAGGCTTCCGATCATCCGGCCGCGCCCGGCCGCCTAACAGTTACACATACTGTACGCGTAGCTACCGAGCCACACTAGAGTAGACACCGTGAAGATCTACTATATAGACACGGATGTCTAACGTTATTATATTGCTGGAATCAAAATCAAAGGTATGTCACTGTAGTTTGTACGTTTGTGGTTATCCTAGAGGCAAGACCAAAAGGTCTAAATTATTTTGTTAACTAACAGTTACAACGTTAACGTTAGTACGTGTTAGATCTAGATTCTAACGCCGGTTATGTAGTGTGGTTACTGCGACCAGTCCCGGGGCTAGTACTAGTAGTAGTGTGGTAGCTCTAATGCCATGAATGTTAGATCATGTACTACTGGAGATCTAGATCTATTTAGTATGTAACTGTTAATGAGGTCAGCCATTAGAGGAATACAAAAATGAAAGTCTGTCAATTTTCAGTGAAATATCACTAGGTGCGCAGACAAGCCTAGCCGCCCTAGGGTCCCCCCCCCCCGGCCCATATGGCCATCATACAAGCTTATGTGAGATTCTATTAAAATACACTATTCCACTCCATCATGTCCACGTTCGTCATCGCGGTAAAAAAGCCCGAGTCAATAGCTTAAGTGTCAATGATTTGAAAAATCGTTTTGTATTGAAACTTCTTACGTGAAAAGATGAAATGTTGCTTTGTGATGCCATCGGGGATTTTGATGGAATCACCAGTTCTTTTGTCTTAAAAATCAGTTTGAAAATGACTTAAATATCCTATTTGACCGGAAGTAGCCTTTGTTTGCTTTGTTGAATTGGTGAAACTGCGCGAAAACTTGTGAACAAAATAACTAGTGTCCAGTCCCGTACGTGTATTTCCGTGTTATGTTTTTGGTATAGTGATGGGGGTATATGTGGTCGACTTGTCTTTTAAAAACATTTAGACTGCTTTGATTACCTTCGACTCGTCCTCTTAAACAAATTTAGAGAAGATTTATACACGAAGTCGAGATACTATAATGATAATTTACACAAATTGTGCTAAGGTTTTTTTAATTGCTATGTGGTACTCGCCACTTCCCCCTTTTTGTGCAGTGATAGGTTTTTTCATTTTGATGGTGTTCATTTAACTCTTGAAGGGAAGTCAGCACTTGCTTCTGAATTCACAAATTTAATATCTCAATTTGTTTACTACCAAAACTTCAAAGCCAAGCAAACAACTTGAATACCTAAAGAATTAAAAATTTTGATTAAAATTTCCTGCAGTTCCCGCTCAAAATCAACTGTTCAACAACCAATCCTATCAGAAAAGGAAAAAGCCCTTATAAAATACAGAAAAAGGGAACGATATGGAAAGCCTTATCTTAAACCGAAGGTGGAACAACCAAAGAGAAAAAAAAGAAAGTTGTTAAAAAACGAGATCCAGTGTTGCTCCCTCCTCCCCCTAAATATCATGAGCTATCATTTAAGAACCTGAGCCTTATTCCATACATAACATTTCCAGCACAATTATCATGCTACCACACATACTCCTGTTCCCCACTCCCCAAGTCACCTGCTCCATATGTTACCTCACGCAAGAAGGCCAGAGAAAGGAAGAAAAGGCGGCAGAGGATCAAGAAGCACCGGAAAAGGAAGAAGGTGTTTAGGTCTACTAACTTTGGTGGCTGGGCATGATTATATTTTGTGGGGGTGGGGCAGGGTGTTTTAAATGATAGGGTAGTAAAATACATTACCATAATTTTTTTTTTAAACTTTCCTAACTTCTTTCCATGGATGCAGTTTGGACTGGCCTTAATGTCCCTCTGTTTGACTGAGAAATTGGTAAAGTCCTTTTTCGTCATTTTAGTTGTGATTAAAGTGATCTTGCTCTGCGAAAAAAAAAACACATTTAATTTGACTTAAGTAAGAAATGTTTCTTTATGTGATATTGACTTGTAAGGAACATTTTTTTCTTTCAGTTTTACTAATGTTTTGCCTAAATGTGTTTTTTTTTTCACTTTAACCACAGATCAAATATGAGGATGTCCACTTGTGTGATTCTCCATAAGTAAGATCCTCTCCTCTTCATGTCACTCATGCAGTCACACCTGTAGCTCCAGATCCCCATCCACCAGCAGTTCCACTTTCTCCTCTTCATGTCACTCGTCCAGTCGCACCTGTAGCTCCTGATCCCCATCCGCCACCAGTTCCACCTTCAATCGCACCTGTAGCTCCTGATCCCCATCCGCTACCAGTTCCACCTTCAATCGCACCTGTAGCTCCTGATCCTCATCCGCCACCAGTTCCACCTTCAATCGCACCTCTAGCTCCTGATCCTCATCCGCCACCAGTTCCACCTTCAATAGCACCTGTAGCTCCTGATCCTCATCCGCCACCAGTTCCACCTTCAATCGCACCTGTAGCTCCTGATCCTCATCCGCTACCAGTTCCACCTTCAATCGCACCTGTAGCTCCTGATCCTCATCCGCCACCAGTTCCACCTTTAATCGCACCTCTAGCTCCTGATCCTCATCCGCCACCAGTTCCACCTTCAATAGCACCTGTAGCTCCTGATCCTCATCCGCCACCAGTTCCACCTTCAATCGCACCTGTAGCTCCTGATCCCCATCCGCCACCAGTTCCACCTTCAATCGCACCTATAGCTCCTGATCCTCATCCACCACCAGTTCCACCTTCAATCACACCTCTAGCTCCTGATCCCCATCCGCCACCAGTTCCACCTTCAATCGCCCCTCGTGCAATATTGTTCAACAAAAACACAAATGTTACGTTGGGGTGAAAGAAAAGCTTACCAAACATAAGCAGCCCTGTGGGAATTTTTCATGTGGACCATGTCGCCTTTGTCAAAAAACATCTCACAAATACACCCATTTCAATTTGATTAAGTCTGAAATGCTAAAAGATTTAATCAAATCAAAGTTTACAGACATTTCATATTTTTCTTGTGTATGTAACAGTTGCAGGCAAAAATATTCAAAAAAGTTGAAGAATGAGTCCTATACACCAGAAAAAGATAAAAAAAAAAGATATTCATCAAGTTATGAAATAGTGTCCCCGTCTTTCAAGTTTGTGTCTTATACGTGCGTGATTGTAGAAGGCGTGAATATAATATATAGTTCTCCCCTGAGAAATCTAAAAACATTTGAGGAATATGCACAATTTCTGATAGCTAGATGGGTGTTTTCTTTTTTTCAAGAAAAATGTAAAAGAAGTCAGGATCCTCTTTGATCAAGTCGGAACACATGGTATTTCTCCAAAAGATGTAGAACGTAGCAGAAGGGATAAAACTGAAGGAGAATGTTATTATTATGAGTCACTTGATGACAAAGTCCCTCTTCCAAACCAATGGAATAATTTTCTTAAAGTTCGCCAGAACAAACACACCTTATGTCGTTACTTGTCAAATAAATTTATTGAGCTTGTAAAAAATGATATTGAAATAAACAGTGGTAAAGTTTTTATTACTTCTGGAGGATTTCATGTCAGAATTGAGAGTTCTAGTCAATGGACAGGTGTTTCAATAAGTGAGCAAGGCATTGATCATCATAATATTGTCCATAATCACGAGGAAAGTGATACACAGATCTGGTTACATGTAAATGATACTCCATGCAATAATATTTTAATATATTCTATTGATCAAGATATCGGTGTGATAGGACTTCCCTTGAACTTTGGTAATAAACATGTCACAGTGCAATACAGTGCCCGAGCGGGGGATGAAAAATATCTAAATCTCAATTCATTGCAGTCTGCATGTGACCATGATTCTGATTTGGCAAGTTTGATAAATAAGCAGTTAAATGTTTGGAAGATTCTTCAGGTTTTATGTATCACGTTAGGTTGTGATTTTGTTTAATACTTTGCGCATATAGGGAAGCCTACCTTTTTTAAATTATTTTTCCAACATGCACATTTTATTACTGGATGCTACAGTAATACACAAGGTCACTTAGCTCAAACTGGATTGAATGTTAATTCAGATGATGGCTAAATGTCTTTTTATCGCCTTATTATGTGCATATATTACCATGTTAACCGTTCTTGTCTTCATAATTACAATTCGATTATTGATCTATACAATAGTATAGAAGATTCTGGTATTATGTCACGGCATCATAAGGCTCTGGATAAAGTACGTTTAGCTTCATGGAAAGGTGAATATGAAGATGATCTGCTCCCTTCTAATTCTGCTTTGAACCTTCACTGGTTAAGGAGTTCTTGGGTATCAACAGTATGGGATGAAGTTAATTCTCCAATTTTTATATATCCAAACATTTCTTTTTATGGATATAATGTAACAAATCAAGATGATAAGAACAAGGTCAGCATTATTTGGGATACAGAAGAAAATATTAATCGCATTAGAGAAAATGTTGTATACCTTACACGAGGCTGTGCTTGTTCTAAGAGCAAATGTACAAATAGGCTTTGTAAATGTGTTAAAGATAAAAGAAAATGTGGCCCTGGTTGTAGATGCAAACACTGTGAAAATGTTCCCAATGTAACTATGCCAATGCAATCTACATCGACATGTGACACCACAACAGAATATTCAGCTGATCTTGAAAATGATGGTGATGATGCTAGTGATGCTAGTGATGATGATGATGATGATGATGATGTTGAGGATGATGATGATTCTACTGTAAGCAGTACTTTAAGTATCCTTTATGATGAAGACATTGACAGTGGCTTGGAAGTTGATATACTGCCAAAAGAATATGACAGAGAAAGCATAGACTCTGAATATGAAGATATGGAAATATGATGCTTGATGTTTTATATTTAACCATTGTTTGGTTTTGTGGCTTAAATACAGCCAGTCCCTTTTTCAGATCACCACAAAACCATCGAAACATTGGCAAAACATATAGAGAAATGTTAGCAAGCTCTATATTCACAATTTGAAACTGATACGTAGTGTAAAATTCAAATAATGCACGTAACCAACGTCTGATTAATAGTCTTTATTAAACGCATTATGAAAAAAATTATACTCTGGAAGGAATCATGTCCAAAGTTTGGTAGTTACTCATGAAATTAAGATTTCACACACGCATAATAACCACATAGATACTGTAACAAAGACTAATACTTTTTTCGTAGTACGAAAAAAGTCGGTTTGAAATTTAACGGCTGAAATTTTTTTACATTTACAGAAAGCTTCAACATGTTATATTCTTAGGAATGGTCTTGAATCACACTTTCTTCAATTTACGATCGTGATTGCAAAAGGGACGGACAATCTTTAAGTTTAATTCTATATTTTAGAGAATGTGCATCACGGTCATTTTATTTTCAATCTTTTGTGTTATTGTTCAAGCCTCACATGATGTTCAAATTGTGTTTCATGTGTGAATTACAAAGAGATGCATGCATGTATAACTCATTCACTGTACAACAACATATTTATTATTTTTTGTATCTGAAAGTTTGCCAAAATACATGTTAAGATTACTTCTTTTATCAGGAAATATTCTCGCAAATTTTCTCAGACATGTGTGTGAATCAAAAAGGGAATATGTAACATCTCTTCTTTCAAGTTAAGTATTTTTGTTACATAATTTATTTCAGAAAAGAAAAATATGATATCTTCTTTTATGTAGTTTTCACTTCACATTCAAGTTGTTCTTAATTTAGTTTGTACATGTACTTGAAAGAAATTGCCAAAGAAAGTGCAAGAATTCTATCTTTTAAGAATGTAAATGCAATTACAAGAGGTATCTTGCCATGTACAGTATCAACACAGTTTGTGCTTAGAAGGTAGACATTGTGACATGAAGAAATAATACTTTGGATACATTATATTTTCAGTCACAGTTATGAAGTGTACAAGTGTACCTCCATGGACACTGTAAAATATAAATGTAGGCAACTTTGTGATTTGTACTACAGTGTGTGATGTAGTTACCATGGGCCATGTGGTAGGGCCCATATGATAACATTGCCAGCATTTCAATACCTCATGTAAATTGTGACAAGTCAGGTATTCAAACAAGAGATGTACAGTAGTTTTAAATGTTTTTGCATGCTCATCCACTGTCAGCAGTTAATAAAAGTTGTCTTGCCATTTGCAGCACTATTTAATTCCATCTAGTACACCACTCTTTTTTGTGCCCGATTTACCAATTACTTTTCAATGGATAGGCCTATGTGCTGTGGAGAATTGAGTAATAGTATGTGTGTGAGGGAAGAAAAATTACAGAAATATTAGAGGTGAGAGTGAAAGAGAGATACTAGAAAAAGAAGAGAAGAGTTGGGAAACAAGGAGAAAAGGGGTGAGAGAAACATGTTCAGAGAGGGGGGGGGGGGGTTAAATGACTTTCTTAATGATACTTTAGAAATATGATTTACAATGCAATGGTGCATTTTCAGAATAAAAAGAGTGCATTGTGTGCATGTTGGGGGGTGGGGGGTGTAAGTTTTCAATTTTGTTTTATTTTTTACTGTCGAGCCCCCCCCCCCCCCCCCCACAATAAAAAAAATCCTATGGGGTTTTGGAGGGGGAACTTGTGCCCTTTCGTCGGGATCTATCACTTTATACCCTCATCTAGCGTGGATTAAAATTTTAATTTACCAAAGAGATTTAATAATTTCATGCCAACACATGTAGTATGGCTATATCATCGCTTACAGTTCGATATTCCAAAGGCTCGGAAAACAAAATAAAGTATGTTTTTTCCGAAGGTTCGTTCATTCAAAAACAAAATAAAGTTATTTTTTCCGAAAACGAAATAAAATTCGTCTTTTCGAAGGTTCGTTAATCTGAAAACAAAAGTTTGTTTTTTAGAAGGTTCGTTAAAAGGGTTCAAACCTTATTTCACTTTTGGATTAACGAACCTTCGGAAAAACAAACTTTATTTTGTTTTCAGAATAACAAACCTTATTTTGTTTTCGGACTAATGAACCTTCGGAATAAACGAACCTTCGGAATAACAAAGCTTTCGAGTACATGTATTCGAACCTTTGTACTAAATGAACCTTCGGAATAACAAGTGCTTCCCATCATGGGTAAAATAAAATTGCTTAAACTACATACGTCAGTTTGTGGTGTTGAACTTTGATTTTAATTTCTTTATCACTTCATGGAGTATAAAAATAACAGTATCAAACATCGATCAGTACATGTTATACCAAGAACAGGAAGATGGCAATGCAAACAGACAGATACCATAACTACTAAAACGCCCTGCTAAACGACCCCGAGACGACGAACCACTTCCAAAAGTGATACACACACACAATAGTCAACGAGTGGTGCAATAATGCAAGTCGGAGGGCGTTTGGTAACGGGGGTGCACTCACTATTAAATATACCGTACGATTAATCACGATGGACAACCGGCACGCGCGCACTGTTTTCCTCGCTAGAAGTTATATACGGAACTCGTGTGAAGCATTGTGGGGGACCCCCGGGCGAGATTCCGATCAAAGCATCGCGCTAGTACGGCGAGCAACTTTTCCTTCAGCCTTTTGAAACACTGGTTATATTTTGTCGTTTCTTTCCTGAGTTATTCTATTGTGAATTCAGGTCTGTCATTGCTCATTACATATGCAGCGACAAAAGTTTCGTGCATACGACTTGTATAAATACGTGCGATTGTGCAGGCGCTGCGACTAGACTGTAGGCACCTTCACCGCAGTACCGACAGGCGAGACTGTACTGCGAGCTGATGATCTAGCTTGCGCTTGCTCAAAATACAGCGCCCCCTTTTGGCTGAGAAAAAAGAGGAACGTATTTTTGGAAAGAGTGAAATGATTTCTTGCGAAAGAGAGGAATGAATTTTTACGTGACAACAAAGAGGAATGAATTCAACGTACTGTTATGGCCTTAGGTAGAGGCTCAGGATCAATTCATTGGATTGTGTTATCCAACAAAAGTAAAATGATTTTTTTTGCTGAAAGTAAAATGATTCTTTTTTTGCTCAAAAGTGAAATATATTTTTGTGAAAAGTGAAATATATTTTCGTGGAAAGTGAAACGATTTATTGTGATAAAGTGAAATTTATTTTTATGAAAAGTAAAATGTATTTCTGTGAAAAAGTGAAATGAATTTCGAGTGAGGAGTGAAAAGTAGTTTTGGGAAGAGTGAAATGAATTTTTTTTTAGAAAGTGAAAAGTATTTTGACATTGAGTGAAATGATATTTTGTGAGAAGTGAAATATAATTTTGTGAAAAAGTGAAATGCATCTTGGAAAAAAGTGAAACATATCTTTGTGATAAAGTGGAATGAATTGTTTTTAAAAGTAGAATATATTTTTGGAGAGTGAAATATAAATTTGCTGGAGTGAAATGGTTTAGTGAAAGAGAAACATATATTTGTTCAAGTGAAATATATTTTGAATTGATTCCGCTATGGCGTGCCATACACCTCCCTGGTCCGAGTAGCAACAATTAATAGATTTAGAGTGCGTTTCACCCATTGAAACTGAATCACGAAATACATGTGAATGGAATAACGCGTCACGAGGCAGTTCGATACAAGTCAGAATCGGTTTGGACCACTCCACAATCACGACATATATTTGAATTTGTAAAAGATCGTGATATTTTGAGCACAACTCGACATGTCAGTGCTAAACAACGTAGAGCTCCTATTTTTTTTCATCAATTACTAAAATGAAAATATGTAATCAGCGAAAGACAAACAACTTTCCACCAACAATATCGCGCTGAAAAGAGGAGCACCCCACCCCCATCCATCCTTGTATAGTGTACGTTCAAGTAAGCAGGCTTCTTGGCTGTTCGAGGATTTTTCCGCGATTATATAAAAGATGTATGTAATCCAGACTTGATTTGTCACTTAGTATGCAGACGTCACACCAAGAGCGTTGTGTGTGTGTGTGTGTGTGTGTGTGTGTGTGTGTGTGTGTGTGTGTGTGTGTGTGTGTGTGTGTGTTGGGGGGGGGGGGGGGGGTAAACAGTGATTCATCTAATGAAGTAAGTAGTCTGACCAAGCATATGTCTCGATAGGCTTTTATCATGTTCATGTGGTTATTTATAACTCTGAGTATGTCTCACAAGACTAGATAATCGTTATTAAAGTGATAACTGCTTATTTCCAGGGCTTCCAGAAGAGATGACAATTCTGACCGCGAGCCGATGATGACTGAAGATGACAATCATATCAATTTCCATTGTAGCGGCCAATATCAGCCCCTTGAACATCAGTTAGTAGTTACCGAGATAGCACTAGGTGTTTAATAAAAGAAACTTTTGAAACATTTGAAGAAAAAATATGTTAGAAGTTACAACTCATTTCAAACTGAAAGCCAAAATACACATGTATGTCAAGTAGGCTACTTTCGTAATGTAAATCTATATGCGGAATAACGCGTTATGACATTTACCTGTATTTCGTGATTCATTCTCAATGAATGGAAAAATCTTTTGTCCGAGTAGCAACAACTAATATATTCACAGTGCGTTCCACCCATTGAAACTGAATCAACTAGATACGGGTGAATACAATAACCCGTAACAACATGAATTCAGTGAAGAGAAAGTTTGGAATAAATTACGAAAACGGCTTATTTGTGCAAAAGTGAACATCTAATGAAATAACGGATTATTGCAAGAATAATAATTGATAAACTGTCACGAAATTTGCATTTACAAAATGTGGCAACATTTGACTTTATGATAATGTGTAAATTTCAGCCTGCTTTGAGTTTTAACTTTTTTGTATTTTGTTTCAAAAGTGTGGAAATTTTGTTCTGTGTGTGTGTGTGTGTGTGTGTGTGTGTGTGTGGAGGGGGTGGAAGTGGAAAGAGATGAGTTAAGAGATGCGTTTACCTACCAACATAAAAGAAAAGAGAGCGAGAGGGGGGGGGGGGGGAAGAGAAAAGTGAGATTTGTTCTTTCAGCATGTTCAGAGGCAAATCCCTTATGTGGCTTGTTCCTCTCGTGCGAGCGTAATCTGGAATGCCAGGGGCTAACACATAAATTGGTTAGTCAGTGTCCGTCGTCTGCCAAAACTTGTAGACATCACCTCGATACATTTGTATCCCATCAGACTGACACTTCCACCTTGACCATGGGTGACACTCTCCCTCCCCCCCCCCCCCCTCGTCCCCGCTCACCACAACGCAAACATATACGCATATACACACACTGCCGTCACACTTTTAATGTTTTCCTGTTAGTCATTGGCCCGCATGAATACCATCTTTTACGTAGCACGCTTTCATCCTGTACGGGTTATTTTGCTGGCATATTTGATAAGACGGCAGGCGCCAAGTGCAAGGCCTCTCTCATTCGTCTTTAAAACTTTAATGCGATATCAAATCAGTGTTGCACAAGTAGAACACACTTATCACGAAGTCTTAACATAGATCACATGAGTCTTAGATGGATTCTTGGCCTTGCAAGAAGGTTATGGCGAGGTAAAAAGTGAAGACAAGTGTTCTTGCTCCGGTTCAGGGGGGGGGGGGGGGGGGGGGGCTGGGGTGATATCAATGTTAGCCCGCCGAGGAGCAGACCAACCGAACCACGACAACTCGTTTTATCTGTAAAAGAGGCCTTATCGTGAACTAAATGGGGTACTCCAGTCCCCAAATCAGTCATTTCGGATACAATCATTACGAAATCGGTCTGTTGGAGAAAAACAATGATATTCTGGATATATGAAGCATGCAACATGATAGCAGGAAAGTGCGCCTGTGACGTCACAGCCTACATAACCGAGTTGCTAATTTGCCTTCCCAAAATGCCAATGTTCGTATCAGTAAAACATTCATAAACTTCCTCATCATTTGTCTGATTTTCCCCAAACTTGCTTTGCTCTGTTTGTTAGTTTGCCTTGAAGTGGCGATTATCTTAGCACACTTTAACCCTTTGTTTGCCACATTAATGTCTGTCTATGGACCTTAAGTTGTATAACTTGTGCAAAAATGCATCCATGGCGGAAAAAGAGTTAAGGCATATATGGATTGACAGGCTTGGATGCACCTTAAAGACATCTAGGGGTCCCTTTTGCAGGTCTAATTGATTATTCACATAATGATTGCAAAGCATGGAAGTGCACAATCTGCCGTCTAAATTGCATCACAAGATGTTTTTAACCCTTAACTTTACAATGTGCCATTTCAGCTTGATGATTCGAGTTATAACATTTGGGTGATCAATCAAAAATGAGAATGTCGTGACGTCAGTTGGCTGAGCACAGTATTTATGTGATTGTCAGAAATTAAAACAAATGTAATGTGCTGCAAATGAGTTTTCCAACTGTACCCAATTTTAATAAATGACAGTCTATCATTGTCTACTTAAACTTATTATGTAAGGAAAAGTATAAGATTTTGCTTGTCGCTTTCCTCTCTCACTATTATCTGTTCAAGATCTATTTTCTCAGGCTGGTGTCACTCAGGCTCACACTAGGTTGCACTTTTGAAAGATAATAAGAAGTAAATTGCAACTCGAATCAAGCATGTTTAAAGATGTGGATATCCATCTCTTTGAACATGTTGAACGAGGTTTGGTTCTTCCATCCAACATTCATGACTGGCATCTGCTCTTAACAATACCATGCATGTACGATACACACGTCCAGTCTAGTAATAGTCTTTGGAATATTTAATACATTTTCACTTTTGGCAAAATGTGGACCTAAAAATGTGTTTGCATCAGATGATTTATTCAGAACACAACAATGACAATTTAAATGTGTTTTTTTTAATGTTTCCATGGTGAGAGTGTACGAATAAATATTATTTAGAAAATAGTAAAACTTTCGGTAACACCATGTGGTTGTATTTGAGACCCGCCAGGCCAAAATGAGTGACAAGTCGCTCTTGCTCGAACCGAGAAAATTGACAATTAACTCATCAATCGAAAAAAAATCGACTTTTTGGATTTTTACCTTATAAGATTCCCCAGAGTTTAACCTATCATGTGTCAAAATTTCAAACCAAAATAATAAATGTAAATATGAAATTTTATCGTTTTTCTGAAGTCATGTTTATGCAAGTTTTGCGTTTTGCGTTCGCCTCCCGAGCGAGCGATGCGAAGACCTGCGTGGATAGTGGTCTAAGCTCCGCCCCTTAGTTACCGCTCGTCGTTCATTGGCTTATTTTTCGCGGCATGTACGAGTGATTTACATGTGTGTGAGGCACCGATTTCTAAAGAGATCGGCGCGGTGGTGCGGCGTAGAATGTGCGTTGTATGCGTTGCTTTATTGTTTGGGTTGTGGTCGGTTAATCAATGAACGAGTGACCCGGATCCATTTGAAACAGGAGCTCTTTCTACGTATATCAGAGCTCAACA
Source organism: Arbacia lixula (assembly GCA_963669155.1). NCBI lineage: Eukaryota > Metazoa > Echinodermata > Echinoidea > Arbacioida > Arbaciidae > Arbacia > Arbacia lixula. The sequence continues at coordinate 2,768,934 of OZ022586.1, forward strand.
GAGATTTATTTTTCGCTACTTACAGTTAAAAACTTTGGCAGCAAAATATTGCTTATTCGAACACTTAATTGGTTACGTTTAATAACAATCGCGATCATTATTATTGCTATAGGGTGAGGCAAGTGATCAGTACCATGTTAAGCAAATCATCTCCCACGTCTCTCATTGGTTTTCAAATCCGCCCACAATTATGTTTTTATTATTATTATCATCATCATCTTCATTATCACCGTGACCATGTTCATGCATAACTATGATAATAATCATCATCACCGTGATCATCGTAATGATCGATCGTCGATGGTCGTAACTATAGTGATGAGCATCATAATCATCATCATCATCATGACCATCCGCTGAATGCCGCTGAATACCTGTGTGCAGCGCCCCCGCCCCACATTGCACATCACTCAAGCCGCCTTCAAATCCGCCAACTGTTATTTTCAATTGCCTGCTAATCGACGGTGCGCGATTTAGCGTTCGTTCTTTATTTAACAAATCCACTCCTGAATTGAGATGATCTGGCATCCTGCTCGTTTATCAGCTCTTTGAAAAGACTCGTAATTCTCAAAAGTGTGTGCCCCGATGAGAAAGTTTTTTTTTTTTTTAATTCAGATTATGATACTCCAAATAGTTGTTGCATTTTGTCAGTTGGCCGATAGAATAACCTTCGATCAATGATCATCGATCCAAGCCAACGCCGCTCGCGGTGCCTATTATAATTGATGATCATCACCGGTGACCATCGTAATGATCGTTATGAACATCACCGTAGTAATCATCACCGTGACCAACATAATCATCGCCATGATCATAACTATGATGACAATCATCATCTTGACCATTGTAACAATTAATCGCAATAAACAGAAACCTGACAACGTGCTAACGTGACGTCATCCTGTGTACAATTCCGGGTTGATATTATCATAACGTCTCGTTCTCTACGATATTCAACTGAAATTGGCGTTCCACTAAGAAAGATAAACATTAAATTGTAATAAACATCAGACAGAACCTAATTTGACGATATTTCCCGCTCAATGTAACGGTTATACCAACTACAGTATCACATCCATGTTGTGACATTAGTCACAATTAGAAGCAAACGCATGTTAATTTAAATATCCTCCATTTGCCTGATGGCAATTGTTTTTCTCTTTGCTTTCTACATTCTATGATGTAAAACGGTTTCTTTCACCACACGAAAGTTGTGTATCTTACTTTCAGCAACATCGGTTTGAGATTTCTTAATCACTACAGCGAATGAATATCGATTGACAAGGCATAACTTCTATAAGTTGTCAGATATTCGCTGTTAAAAGAGTATGCTTGAAAATAAACAAGAACTTTACATTAGGATAATGATTTTTGGAATGATTCAACACAATGTACTTGATGCTTATATCAATTCTACTGCAAGTAATACACCACGACATAACAACAACAACGTCTACTAAAATCAACCCGACTTGTCCATTATGGGCACTTCAATGGAAACGTTCTGAGTATGATAACAAATCATATATAAATATACAGAGAGAGAAAGGTGAAACATTTTCATTAAGTATTTAAAGTGTATGCTTAATTGTCGTTCAAATATTGCGTTACTAATTGTTTCACAATCGTATCAATATAAATGAACACGAGTGGTGTCGGGATAAATTACTACTGGTGCTTCGATGAGTATTCATGCTAGGCAGATCCCGTAATATTGTTCACAACTGTTATATTGTGTCATAGCTGTATGGGTAATTTTTCAGTTTTTGGTGTTGATATCACTAGTATCAATTTATGAACTGAAAAGATTTGCTAAATATATGATGAAACCGAAAGGTCAAGGCATGAATAACATGTTTTTCTTATTTTTTTTTCATGAATGAAAATAAGACTTTCATGAATTCACGTCAGACTTCTTTATTATCTACTAGTTTTCCTCCGTTCTTGCTAGTACTAATCGCGAACGTGGTGCTCTTGAAGGTTGCCGTTGTCGGTGCATTCCATGTTGTATTTTAAATCACTCCCTAAACTCAGTTGGCCCATTGCATAATTGCCGCATTTTATTCCCAATTTTGTTATTCATGGTGAGTATAATAAACGGCAAATCCGGCTCAAAGCGCTGCACATTCATTGGCGATATCTCCAAAGAAATAAGTATCGCCCTATTTTCAACGTGCACAAAAGAGTTACCACATACTCCGGATTACTCCCCAGTTCGACATCGTGGCCATTGTCTATCGGTTAAGATGCAGGATGCCATAGCGTTAATGACCTCTCTTACATACAAAAGAGTCCCCTTCCTACCACGCCTACTGAATAGAATGCGCATTGTAAGTGGTACTTATCTAAGAGCCCCGAAGGTGACGTCACGCAGATTGTTGAGCAGCTTTCTTTTTCTTTCATATTTCAGACACATGTAATGGGCCAACTCCAAGTAGCATTTCAGCTTACTATTTTTGCCATCCTTTTTTTATTAAATTCAAGTGGGGGAGAGAAAAAAAATGCATAATCTATATGTTTTGGTACTCTGCACAATGAAAATGTGCAGTACATGCTGTTACTTTTGCTCGACTAGTTTTGTGTGAAGGGCAGAAATACAATGGATCGGCTTTGGAAATATAACTGGTACATGAAGTTGCTTTCAAGGGAGGGTCGGAGATTATAACTAGTTACGATGCATCGACAGTAAATTAAATATAAGGCGGATTTGCTAATAGTTTCGATAAATCGATAGTTTATTTAAGGACAGACCTGGCTTTTCAAGCTATGAATATTTCCGATTGCTTGCGGTTTCAAAACATGAACCTGCACGCTCTATCAATGATTGTGATACAGTGACACAGTTCTTTAAAGAGCGTGTTTGTTGTTATTTAAAGGTATGGCAGTATTTAAAGAAATGGGTCGACTGGCTTTATTAATGTTACGATAAACCCGGAGTTTTCTTTCAAGGGCGGGTCTGGATTAATTTACAGCCACGACCATGCAATCAGAAGTAATTTGTTATCAAAAACGGCGCATGCTTTCTGATAGCCTAGTTGTTAAGTATAGGCATAACCGTTTCTGAAAGGGTGGTTCGGGATTATTAATACACCACGATGTAGTCAGGATAGATCGGCAGTTTATTATACAAAAACTAGTGCGAATGGATCGGCTTTGCCAATAGTGACGATAAACTGGTAGTTGCTTTCAAGGGAGTGTCTGTGATCCACGTACAATATAATGGGCAGTTTATTAAGTGTATAAGGTGGGCTTCGATAATAGTTACGATAAACCGATAGTTTATTTAAATGACGGGCTTGGCTTTATAAGCTATGATTGGTTATCGGTTTCAAAAGACGAACCTGGCCTTTTAGTTAGATAAACTGGTTGTTTCTTTCACAGACGAGTCAGGAATTATTAGTAGTTACGATAAATTGACAGTTTGTTAAACCCCGTCAGTATCAAGCACTGAAATTCCCATGTCAATTACAACACAGTTCATTGCCAATGGTACTAAAAGGGTAATAGGACGTATCGAGCCTTATTATAATGATTAAGATAGATCCATATTTTAGTAAAAACTAGCTGATCCGGGTTTTGCCAATACAATAGTTACGATAAATCAAATGTTTCAATGTCGGGCCTTGTTGGGTTTTATCATGTAGCTATACGATTGATTGCCGTTTTCAAAAGACGGGCCTGGCTTTATCGATAATTACGATGCACTGGTATATAGTTTATTTCAAGGCCGGTCTCGAATTAGTAATAGTTACGATAAAATAATCAGCAGTTTATTAACAATAACGCGGTTCTCTAGTTCGAAAAACCGGTAGATTATTCAAAAGGTGGGCCTGCGCAATATGAAGATCTACGATTGCTTACGGATTTAAAACACGAACCTGGCTTTATCAATAGTTATGATAACATGGTATAGTTTCTTTAAAGAGAGTGTCTGGGGTTATTTAAAGGTATGAGAGTTTCTTAAAGGGACGGGTTGATTGGATTTATTAATCATTACGATAAACCGGTAGTTTTATTTCAAGGGCGGGTGTGGCTTTATTTTACAGTCGCGATCATGCAATCAGCAGTATAATTAATTATCAAAGATGGTAAGTGCTTTCTAATAGCCAAGTTCCGATGAAGTAGGCATGTTTATTAACAATAACGCGGTTCTCTAGTTCCGAAAAACCGGCAGATTATTCAAAAGGTGGGCCTGCGCAATATGAAGATCTTACGATTGCTTACGGCTTTAAAACACGAACCTGGCTTTATCAATAGTTATGATAATATGGTATAGTTTCTTTAAAGAGAGTGTCTGGGGTTATTTAAAGGTATGAGAGTTTCTTAAAGGGTTGGATTGATTGGATTTATTAATCATTACGATAAACCGGTAGTTTTATTTCAAGGGCGGGTGTGGTTTTATTTTACAGTCGCGATCATGCAATCAGCAGTAATTAATTATCAAAGATGGTAAGTGCTTTCTAATAGCCAAGTTCCGATGAATTAGGCATGACCGTCTCTTACATGGTGGCTCGGGATTATTGATACACAACAGTGTACATGTAGTCAGGATAGATCGTCAATTTATTATAAATAGCGCTTTAAGAATTACGGTAAACCAAAAGTTAATCGAAAGTTACTGTAAAATGAACTGTAGTTTCTTCAAAGGGTTTGGCCCTGCCTTACTATAGCTCAGGGGCTGGTTTAATTAGGCCTGTCAATACGATGAACTGGTTAGTTTCTTTAAAGGGCGGGCCTAAAAGTTAAAATAAAACAGGAATTTATTGAAAAGGTTTGGCCTTGCTTTTTTACGATTGTGTGCTATTTCCATAATCATTTCGATAAATTGGTATTTTCTTTAAAAGGTGAGCCTTACTTTATGAATACCTCCTATTGACTGCCGTTTTAACGACAGGCCGGGTTTTAATGATACATATTATGGGAAAACGGTACATTTTATGTCAAGGACGGGTTAGGAAATAAGTAAAAAAAAAAATTAATCACCAGTTCGTTTAAAATGGCGTGGATTTTATCAATAAAAACAACAGTTTCTATGTGATATACCGCTAGGGGTACATGTATTTACGACAAATTAACAGTTGCTTAAAGATGTCGCGTTTTTTTCAAAAGTAACGAAAAACCGGTAACTTATTCAAAGGTTGGGTCTGCCTTTTATGAAAAGCTCCGATTGATAGCCGGTTTCGAAAGACGAGCCCGGCATTATCAATAATTACGATAGACTTGTAGTCCCCGTGGAGAGCGTGTCGGTGTTTATTAGTTATAGCAGTTTCTCAATCAAAAGGACGGATATTTGACTGTTAACCATCACGATAAACCGCGAGTTCATATCAAGGGCGGGTCGGAAATAATTAATAGTCATGAAAAATCGGTAGTTTAGTAGCGATAGAGCGGGCTTACGGTAAACTGCCGGTTTCGAAGATACGACGAATGAATAGTTTCTTAAAATGATATGGGCGGTCACTATCAATAGTTACGATTAACCGGGAGTTCCTGTCAAGGACGGGCGGGTCGGAAATTATAAATAGTCATGATGAATCGGCAGGTTATTAATCGAGCTTAGCCAAGTTACGGAAAATTGCCGGTTTCTTTACATGAAATTACGATGAGTTGATATTTTCTTAGATATGGGGAGGGCTCTATCAATACTTGTAATTAACCGGTAGTTTATTCAAAGGGCGACTCGAGATTTATCAATAGCTTCAATGAAATCGGCAGGTTCCTTAAATCGCTTTAAAGTTGAACTTTCAGTATAGCAATCTAACCACAGACCAAGCATGGACTTAATGGATGCTTGCTTGCACCTTCCAAATCCAAAACGACAATGGGAGCTGCTTACTTGAGTAAATCTATTGTCTACACCATGTCTTCGCAAATCATGCATTATGCATCAGTCTTGCTGCCGGATGTGTCCAGAGTGACCAATCACATGACTGCACCTATTGTCGGCTGACCTTTCGCAATACGCTGATCTCGCCAGCTTGATGAGTCCCCGAAGATTTCATTTCTACCCATCATTTCTAATACAAGAATGGACGGATCTATACTTTATTTCAAGAGATAAAACTCACACATTTTGCAAGAAGAAATATTGAAGATTCATATTCTTCAATTGAACAAAATCGAGCCGAAACAAACTCATGTACTTTCTTCGGTCTCTCACACAAAATATCTCCCCCGCGACCAGGTCTGGGCGTCTATCAATAGCCATGCAAAATCACGGAAAGCGGATATCGATCGGTGACGGTTCTATTATACGAACTACATTGTGATTGGTCAACTGTTTTCACGCACTTGGAAACGGTGAATTTAGCTGATATAGCACGATTGAGCGAGGGACAACATGAGTTCGGAAGCAAATCGTATCGTATTCTTTAACAGCGAATTTCTCCGTTTCTTTTTTTCACTGCCGTTTATATTTTCTACTTTATAATAATTGTATCTCGGCGCCCAAGCCACCAAAATCTATGATTTAAGCATCAAAATAAAGCTTAGGGCACGGAGAATAAGGTGGTATACATAACTCAAACATGATAAATCCCGACTTGTCACTCATTTTGGCCTGCTCGGTCACATTTGTTCGAATAATTGGCCCACTTATGGGGTGAAGAAAGGAAAAGAAAGTGAAAAAAAGGATAGGTGATTTTTTATATTTTAATAACACTTACACAAGACAATTTTTAGCTTTAGTTTTCGGTGTTTTAAATCGAAAATAAATGGGATGAAATGGAGGTAGAAGAAGAGGGTGGGTGTTGATGAGAGTTGTGAACTAGTCACAAAATGGTGATAAAGAGAAAAGAAAAGAAAGAAAAGTAAATGAGAAAAGTGTAGAAAAGTTATAGTCTGTTTTGCAAGTAACTATAGGTTTCTTTCAAAATCTGAAAGAGAGAGAGAGAGTATCAGTCTCGACGTTTCGGGCAGTGTGCTCTGTCCGTCATCCGGAGAATAACTCCAAGAAACTAACGAGCGCGCCGAGTATTTATGGGAACCGAAGGGATCCGAAATAACCCGAAGTCTTACATACAACATGCAAATGTTATTAATGTAATTTAAACATTTTGGTAACCTAGAGCTTGTCCGAGTAGCCACAACTAATATATTCAGAGAGAGCATTAAGTCACTTCGTAATAATCCGTTTTCGTAATGTATTCACAACTTTCCGCCTAACTGCGCAGTAACGCGTTATTACCTTCACCTGTAGTTTGAATTTCAATTTCAATGGGTTCAACGCACTTTGGTTCTATTAGTTGGTGCTACTCGGACATACCTCGGACAAGCTTTGTAGTTACCATTAGAAACGTATTGTTTGAGTGATGTAAATAAAATTTGCATACATAACTAAAATGGTCTATTGCAATCTGCGCAAGAGCAGATTATTGCTGATAGAAAATGACCTGAGGTCAATGACACTACTCAAAGAATAAAATGGAAATTCATGACATATTCGACCATATTTCAACTTATTACCATGCAGATGTGGCAACAACTTTTCAGCTCTGACAAGGCAGTGAAAAAACATTACATGTACAACTGATTCCATTGTTGTTCCGGGCACATTGTAATAATGTCTGTTTATCCATCATGCAACACAGCTACATGAAGCAAAATCCTAGTCAGCAGTCTAGTAGTAGGCATATTTATCCAGTAGATTGTCCGACCATGGTGTAATTACGAACTACTGACACTGAATCACTACACACAGGTAAATGTCATAACACGTTATTACTACGCAGTAAGGGGGAAAGTTGTGAATGCGTTACGAAAACGGAATTATTACGGTTTGTATCTATCCTCTAACGATATTTGTGCCGATGCAGAAAGCGCTCTTGTTAAACCAATGTCTCAGATGGATTATATCACTGCTAGGTCGTTGCACTGCTCAGGGTGTCATAATCATACAACGTCTTTGGCTTGTCATACATATTATGCGATAGTAGTCTGCAATTTTTCGAAGATACCGTCGCGCCTATCATGCCGGTGTGGTGCCTGGGGCAGAAATATCACGAAACGGAACTACTTGTACTTAAACTGATAAAATCATCCTTTTTCGCAGAACCGATCGCAGAATCGAAATTGTTGTGGAAGCGCATTGTTATTCAAAATCACGGGATCATTACCGGTAAACTCTCTTGAGTTTGGAACTCAGCCAACTTTCTGTTTAGCTGCGCTTCGGAAGGGAAAGCAAATGTGCGATCACATTGCCAATGTGCAGCGCGATCGATCAACAGGCGACCGACAAGACGACCGATCAACATCTTTCAAGCAGCTGTCAAGGCTTGTGCCGAAGTTGTCGACGGAGGAGTGCGATTGTGTGCGCCTTGCTCAGAGATATACGAGATATATCCTTGGTACGCGATGGATGTTTGGTGGAGGGTTGTTGCGGTGATATGCTTAGCGGCCGTCCCTACGGTGATGCTATGCCCCCAAGATGGACTTGAATTCGTCAGCATTCACGGTAAGATTCCATGCGATATTCCATTCATTCGTCTTATCATCCTTAAATAGCACCACAAGTATGATGTAATCAGACAAGACGGTCCGAATATTGGTAATATTCTAACAAACAAAAATACCCGCGCAGTTTTAAATGATTATTGATGGTGGTGTAAAAAGCATGACATAATTATGCCATTTTTAGGAAAAGTTTCGTACAGCGATACTGTAAAAAGACTGCCTAGTAACAATGTGTCACTCTTATTCATGTGCAGTGATTGAGTTTACGGTGTGGCATCCACTCTCAATGTATTGTACTCGGACATGTCGAACAAATTCCGAACGAGCTTTCGGGGGACCACGAGTAACATATTGTTTGAAACTCGTGTATTAACCGTTGATACATATTGTAAGTGGACTATTGCGGAAGTTAAAATACTGTGCTCTAGCTACAGTGATAGCTGAATATGAAAGTGATGAAATGCATCCAACTGACACGAAAGGGAATTTCCCGTCTTTCATCAACTAAAAGTGAAACGACGAGAACACAAGACTGAAATGTATGCTTGTACAACAACCCTGTCCTTTGGAGCACGGTCGCCTTCATAATCAAATGACCCTATTTTTTTTTATATCCATTTTCATATTGTATTCAAATGTTTGCATCTTACCTTCAAGCTTCCGAGTATTGAGTGTTATACACACCTGTTTTTAGTGACAAAGTTTGAATAGGTGGAATTCAATATGAATATGTTGTTGCTAGGTGATAAACCTCAGACAAACGTTGTATTTACCATGAGAACAGTATTGTTTAAAATATTCAACAGGCCTGGCAACCATTAGCAATTACCATCACCGTGTCATTTATAATGCATGATGTTTCTAACAGGAAAGAAGTTGTGGGTTGGCATGTGTGATACACAATGACTACTGTTATCTGATACTCATCAAACGATACCAGCCTAGTCGTAATCTTCGTTCTCAATCCAAAAATCTTCTCTCTGAAATTCGTATAAAATCTAAGACATTCGGTGATAAGCTTTTGCAAATAAGGCACCCACATTATGGAATAACCTCCCCCAAGGCATTAGCTCATTGACAGACTTCGATCAATTCAACTCAACACTAAAGACGAATCTGTTTGATACTTATTAGTTATTTTCAAATTCTCACATAATCAATTTTTACTTTCACACGCATAGAGACTATTTGAATGGTACTATGCGTCTCTAAGAATTGAATACTATTATTATTATTATTATTATACACATGTATTTTCAGATCCAAATTTGTCCAGAGGTGAAAATCTCATTACTTATTCCAAGAATTTTTACAAGAAAAGTAATCTATGAAATGTCACAAAATCTGTCTCTAAAAATGACATCCCTTGACTTTATGATGTGTCAATTCCAGCTTGATTTGAGCTGCACACCGAGTTTTAATCATTTTTCAAAAGTGTCAAAAGTTCTTTAACACCAAGTACATGTACGGTACCCAAGAATACTTGACCGATTTTTTACGTCATCCTTTTCCAGCGCGCTCCATAAGTACTTGCCGTTCCCTAGGTATTTGTGTAGTTATTGTGTGATTCTTGTGCTTCAATCAACTCCTTACATCATTACCAATGTCATCGCTGTTAATACTACCCGCATGCACATGCATTGGGCTCCATACCCCCCCCCCCCTCACTTTTTCCTCATGTTTTTCTTTTTCTTTGTAGTTCATACCCAGATGTCAATGCGGTTTTATTTGTGAAATTGTTATGTGATTGAGTTGCTTCATGCAACTCCGTGCATCATTACCAATGTTAGGCCTATCGCTGTTATTGGTTAATACTACCCGCATAAACATGTATCGCGCTGTATTTATCTTAACCCCGCTTCCTTAATTTTCCTGTGTTTTTTTTCATCACTATATTCATAGCCAGATGGCGTTGTGTTTGTGTTTGATTTCGCTATGTTATGTACATCAAAATGTAATGTGATCTCCTGTTTTTTAATGTGATGTTGTGATGCTCTGATGTCATTTTGTTTTATGGAAATGTAATCTTGTTATTTGGTTAATATTACATTTTGTGATACATGTAATTGTATTACACTCCAGCTCAAACATGTAAAAGAATTGGCATAGGGAAAGGAAAACGGAAGAAAGGGAAGGAGCCGCAGTTTTAAACTGCGGTATATTTTCTCCAGTTCAGCATGAAACACGATGCTTTTTAGGTTAATAACTTTCCTTTTCCCTATGCCAATTCCTATGAGCTGTAGTGTATGTGGATCATGCGAACTTGTTAATGAGTCATATAATATAGCTTATATGATCAAATGATCCATTATGTAATCGTGATATATATTGTATTTGATCGTATTACTCTTATGTGAATCACGTGTTACGTTTTTGGCCATGTTTTCATAACACACATTATATAACCCGTTGTGTGAAGTATTACGCTCCTTTTATATGCGTATGATGTGTATTGATGCGCGCGCGCGTGTGTGTGTATGTGTGTGTGTGTGTATGTGTGTGTGCGTGTGTGTGTATGTGCATGTGTGCTGGTATGTGTTGGAATCATGACTGTGTTCGTTCGCTCTACATCAATCAAGCCAAATCGTGGTATCAAGTATTGCTCAGCTACTGCGACATTTTGGTTTTCAGCAGAAGACAAAATACCCACGCAAAGATGAAACCCGATACACGAAGGTTCCGTCTTTCCAGGATGTGTTTTAACGGTAGAAACACTACACGTGTATCATTCTCGGTACATATTAAGGTGCATTCAGCTACTCAGCGCCAAACTAGGCTGAATATGGGGCCAGGTCATTAATGTTTACTGTCGCGTCAGTGCCCGTTTACATGTCTTCCATTTAGCTCTTTCTGTCCGCCTTTCTTTCTCATTCTCTCTCTCTCTCTCTCTCTCTCTCTTCTGGTCCTCTCTCTTTATGTCCTTTCTCACCCTCCCCCATCTCTCTCTACATAATGATATATCCCCAATACATATAAATGAATGTTACATTTCTTTTTATCTCTTACCTTCAGTTCCCAAGGTGGTTCTCAAAACATTCTTTCTCTGCAACTTCATCGCCCTCTTCTACAAGTTCTTCATCGCAGTACCTAAAAGAAAACCAGACTTCATATACTTCTCAACCAAGGTGACCATGAGAGCCCAGGCCGCCAGAAACTACGGTGCGCCACTCCAACTCGTTTCTGACCACCCCCGCCCAAAAGTTGTACATCCCGACGACGTGCTCGTCCGTGTGCACGCCGCGTCCATCAATCCAATAGACGTTCAAATGCTGCGCGGGCATGGGAGGGGAATCTTTAATCGTTTCCGCAAGGATAAGCAGGTAATGAAACGTGATTAAAGGGAACGTATTGGGAAGACAGAACGCCTTCAAAAGGGTGATCGTGAGCAATATTCTTGCCAATACTCTTAAATTCATCTATTGTCAATTTTAGAAGCTTGCTGAAAGTGATTTGCCCTCATATGATCCACATTTGGAATGATTAGTGATTAAATCACAAATCCTCAAAATATTCGGCACGTACATTTGGAGGATTAGTGATTGTGGATCATTTGCGAGAAAATCACTTTCAGCAAGTTTCTGAATTGGGCAATACATGAATTTAAGACCTTTGGCAAAGGCTGTTTGTCTTCCCAGTACAGTTTATTCCCTACAAGGGGGTATCTCAGTAGGCAGCGAATGTTTGCGAATGCGGCGAATTTGGGATTTCGTCAGGGTTCGTAAAATATTGTAAGAAAGTTTGTTGTCGAAAGCAGTTTTCTTTGTCGCAATGAAACTTGGACCATGTTCAAAATTTGATTGCGAATTTATTTTTCCGCAAACAGTTGCTAGCGTTCGCAAAACAGTCATACGCATTCGCAAACGGTTATAAGACTTTGCCGCTGAACATGCTGAAGTTCTTTACTGTTTCGCCAATGTTAGCGACCACATGACCACTATGGTCCATGTACAATATCCATTGAGAGAAATTTGCCATTCAGGTCGCCATGCCGAGGACGCAAGGTATGCCTGCTAAAAGGAGAGCAAAGACCCCTCGGGGACAGAAAAGGTCCATGCAGAGGAAGATGTTCGCCAAGATTCGCCAAACAAGTTGGTGAACTAGAGTCTGGCCAAGTCGGTTTCAATGGGTAGCGACATGGCGCATATTCTTTTGTTGACTGCTTGCCCAACAAAGCAACACGCGCTACCCATTGAAACCGAATTTGCCAAACAGCGGTGATCTGTTGTTGAAAGGGGTGGCGGTGGAGTGGTTAAGATGCCCAAAGTTCGTATTTGGTTCGTATTTTCGACGAATCTCCTCCCTGTTATTCAATATTTATTAGGAAGGGCTTTCAACAAAATACAGTCCATCCTCATAGCTCAGTGTGGGGAATCCCCTCCAGGATAAAAATCGGATCTGCTCTTAAGCAACGTCCACCGGAAGTGATTTATCGCTCTCGCTTGTTAACTATCTGATTGCCATGTGTGACTTTTTCACGCCATTCTCTTGAAGCAAGAGTTTTTCTGGGACACAAAGGAATATCGGACTGGGTTGTGTCAACGCACCTCACAGCCTACTACCTAGGCTACCAACCGCGTGAAAAACAAAATTAACAAGATTGCCATTGTGTCAAGCGTCATGGGCAAAAAAAGGAATGTTCTGGCTCTCAATGAAAAATGTACACCATACATATGGACTTCAACTAGTGGTCGCATCGAAATGGAATATTACTGATAACCATTTCCTCCCGTCTCCATAGCTACCGTTCGGAGGAGCCGAGCTTCCACTGGTACTCGGTCGCGACTGCTCGGGGGTCGTCGAGGCGGTCGGCTCGAGCGTCACGAAGTTTCTTCCCGGAGACGAGGTGAGGAAGACAAGGTTTTCATTTCCTGGCTTTTTCTGGAAGGAATCATCCACCCAAGTTTCCTTTCCGTCTCCTTTTCAATGCAACAAACCATTAATAAGTTTGTTAAAAATAAATGTAACTTAACAAACAAAACAAAGGTATAGTCATAGACCATTTTCGTTATGTATGTAAATTTTATTCACGTCGTTCAAACAATACGTTACTAATGGGAACCCCAAAGCTTGTCCGAGGTTTGTCCGAATAGCAACAACTAATAGATTCAAAGTGCATTCCATCCATTGAATCTGAATAACCAGATACAGGTGAATGCAATAACGAGTTACCACCCAGTTAGGGGGGAAGTTGTGAATACATTAGGAAAATGGTCTATTTGCAAAAGTGGTGAAAATATAGTGTGACGTCATTCGAGCATATTGTCAAGACAACTGGTTCTGAACTATGCTGCTAGAGCAAGCAGCGGTGATCACAGCGGGGACTGTAATTTTGGGAATGCCCGACTCTAGCCCGCTAGACAATATCGGACCGGAATGGAATTATTTTGTTTAGAGCCAGTTGTCTTGAAAACATGCTCATATTATGTCGACTCTGATAAGTTGATATACGCTGCATGGAACAGCAATAATTATATCATTCTCATTCGACGTTGATGTCTTTATTTTCCGCAATTCCCCAGGTGTACCTATCGGTATGCGTTGAAGACATACCCGGCACTTTTGCCGAGCTGGTATTGGCTAAGGAGTTTATGGTTGCTAGGAAACCGCGTACCCTTGACCACACCCAAGCGGCGTCTATTCCCTACATCTGTACTACGACGTGGAAAGCGCTCGTGACGCAATGCGGCTTGGGACCAAACACTACTGCAGGCAAAAGGTTATTACATTCATATTACCATCACTTTATTGCCATTATCTCTTATGCCAGCTGATCAAATCTGAATTGGCAGTCGGTAAGGTTTGTCAATAGTTTTTTTAGGGATCATTAGTATTTGGTAATTGTTGTGATTTCTTGTTTCCACAGCTCGTAATATAATAAATACACGACTTAAAAAAACATACATCAAATAAATGTTGCCATCCTGTAACATGTGGAATTGATTCAATAATCTGAGACTGTGGAGGGTTTTAAGTAAAAAAGCAAAGCTAGTAATTTTTTTTTTACATTTTTACATTGTAAATCTCCATTTCTATTGTCATCAATTCAATTGATGACTTTGAAATATGGGGTGGGGTGGGCTGGGGTGAAGAGAGGGGGGGAGCTGACTGTACAGGCCTTTTTCCACCTGACAATTCGGGTCTCGACAGACGCACCTGTAGTTTCCTATCACAGCACGGGTTAGGATAGGTTCATGGTCTGTATTTGACCACAATAGCAGTTGTCAGAGACTGTTATTAAAGGCTGTTTGCCTGAGGTTGTGATGACTAGGCATCGCCGCATGGCTATATGCAGACCACGAACCACGCAACAGGTGTCGCGAAATATATATATTTGAATTAATCTTCACTCTTTATGTACCAAATAAAACGTTATCTTATAATCGATGTATACTAGTGGTGCCGAAATACACATGAAGAACTCCAAGGCTTAATTACATTTTAAAAAAATGTTAAAAGCTTATGACAGACGAGCATAATTCATATAGTATGATGGCTCGGCTGTGTATTTATTCAATAAGAAAAATAAATGTCAACAGAACATGTCTGTTGTAAGTTTAAGATCAAGTTTATATCTCAGGTATGCAGCGTATGAAAGTGACCTAAGAACTTCACACTTATCACATAAAGAAAAGTGTTGAATACTTCACGCTTTACTAATTACTACCAGGGAGGTGTTATGGAAGGATATGAAGCAACTTTCTTTCTCTGAACCTATGCTCCACGCCGCTGAAAAGTTATGTGTTCTCACCAAGTGCTGTTCACGGGTTTGAACAATTATGAACATGATTGTGTGTCAACGGGTTCTCAGAGAGAACAAAAGAAATGTCTCATTTCGCTTGTCCCATTCTGTCAATGTCTGTTAATGGCATTAATACTTCCATGAGCATAACATGTATCAGCAAACACAAATAAACAAGTTTTTCAAGTAAAATATCTCCGCTGCACGCAAACACACACAAACGCCGTTAATGATAATACACAACTTAGTATATCATTTTGAGAAAGGTTAAATCCACAAATGCACAAGATGTCGGAAAGTGAAGAAGTTTGTCAATTTTGTAAGTAACACAAACATCTTATATGTCCGATTTTTTAATGATTCCTCGCTACTCTTGGGAAAAAAAGCAAATTAAAGGATCTGTCATAATCTACCTTTAACTTCCTTTTAGCTTGCAAACAAATTTGTCAAAAACAAAGCTTCTAGAGACAAATGCGCAATTAAAGAAAATCCTTTTCAAGTTGACAACAGCTAAATGTCGGTCCGGCACATGGAACATCAAAGCATTGTCATAATTATGGAATGCTTTTGACATTCATGAGCACGCTTTAGAACCCATACAGATGCTTGAATGTATCATGCTTGAGTTTCTTCTCCTTCCCTACCTCCTTGGTATAGGCGTTAACTCTCCGTGCGCCATTAACAAATTGTCTGCACCTGAAATAACACCATTCCAGTAGGACAGTATGGTATCTGGTGGAGAAGGGGTTAAATTCAAAATTGTTAAAGCCACTTCGTAATTGCAATTTGCGCATGAGCAGATTATTGCTGGTAGAAAATGGCCTCGGGTCCATATACCATATTCGTTATGTATGCAAATTTTATTCACGTCGTTCAAACAATACGTTACTTGTCCGAGGTTTGTCGAGTAGCAACATCTAATAGAATCAGAGTGCGTTCCATCTATTCATACCGAATCACGAAATACAGGTGAATGTAATAACGTGTCACCGGGCAGTTGGGGGGAAAGTTGTGAATACATTCCGAAAATTTTGATTTCACTATTCACAGAGTAAAGTGGGAATTAAGTAGATACTCGTCGTCGACCACATTTCAATATGGCAACATCTATCCAGCTCTGGGAATGTAGTAAAAGAACATTCCACCATGTGCACCTGCTTCTATTGTTGTTTAAGGCACACTGTAAAATGCTTTTACATCGATCAAAGACAGCTTCATGAAAAAAGAAATCACAGTCAGCAGTCTAATAGTGTTTATTCATTGGATTGTCCGGTCCGACCATGGTGTAATTACGAACTGGTCTATTCGGCAACACCAACTGGAGTTTCACTCTATAGCACGCTCATCAAAACACCACAAATATTATGATAACACCATGCCGAATGGACGACTCGTGTTCTGTGATGACGTCTTCTTCATGTTTTGCGGTGCTGAGTCGCACATCTTGAATGAATCATTGCAACGACAGGATGACGGAAATATGTAACTTAAAATTTAGAGCCCAAATGGAGACTTCCCCCTTGTCCATGTGATACGTTCACCATAATTCCACTATTATTCCACTGTATAAAGAAAGGGTAAATTTGCAGTTGATACATTTTAAAAAATATCATAACTGATGGTGTTGCCCAATACCAATCAGAAAGTTATGTTAGAAGTCGTTTTCGTTTTTTTTTCTCTGTTACTAAATTTAAAAATATGGTAATGACTGTTCTGCCCATTTGAATATGATCAACATACATATTATTTCTCTTTTAAATATCATTGTATCATAATCATTCTCTCACCGTCCCGTTATGCTTTTAACTTATCGATGTAATTTTCCCGCGTTTATCTTGCTTCCGCACCACAATAACCCCACACTCTAGAGTGCTGATTTTGGCGGGAACTGGAGGCGTGGGCTCCTTCGCCATTCAGCTGGTCAAGGCTTGGGGCGGTCATGTGACGACCACGTGCCGCTCGGACGGCGTCGCATTGGTGGAAAGTCTCGGGGCGGATGACGTCATTGACTACACCCAGCTCGATCTGACGGAGGCCTTAGCTCAGAGAGAAAAGTATGAAATTTAAGTTATTATAGATAAATATTGCATGAATCAAGACTTCTAAACTGTATTATTTGTTATATGCAAAAGTAGTGCGATTACAGCCGTTCCAGCATTTTTTTTTTCTAGCCAAAAAGTAGATATATTCGCCTCGCCATTGTTGATGAGGATATCGAGGACAACCTCGTCGGAGTGATCGTTAGGAGCTTTTGTGACGTAGTATATACGCAGTGAGTTGCGTCGACTGTATTGTTCAGAGGTTTCATTTTCCCTTCTAAGCATGGTTGAAATTCTTGCCTTGATTTTCACCCGTACTCTGAATACTTCCATCTCTTGATCTCGCTTTGGAAGGTCCATGGTAATATAATCATACATTGTCTTTGGTCGTGATTTTCTCCTCCAGACGCGTAGGAACGATGTCAAATATGAATATAGCATTGTTGGTTCTGTCAATCGGTTCTTGGGAACAAAGGGACTCGGCGATTTGGTTCTTAATCGCCCTCAACAGCACATTGTCCAAATATATTCGCTACTCCTTTGGCATGATCGCATGACCAGTAAATTTTTCGTCCGGAATGTTTAACTTTCTGGCCGGACTTTCCGGGCTTACAATGTCGACATCGTTCGATTGAGAATCCGTTATTTTACTGTGCTGCTTTTTTCCTGCCTGGAGCTATCGTTTTTTTCAATATGTACATATTACCAGGACAGCCCAAAATTAGACAGTTCCAAGGCCTCAATTAGAAAAGAATTTCCCCCCAGGCCCCTCCCCCCATTTTCCAAATTCCATTATTTTATGTTTGATTGTCAAATATATTTTCCTCCGCCATACCTCAGGTTCGACGTCGCTTTCGTGACCCTCGGCCAGTCTACATTTGAGCCATGTCTACGCAACTTGAACAAAGGAGGGCGCGCTTCCACTATCGTGGTACCGTTTGTTGTTAACCTCTCCAAATATGGATTCTTTCTGGGCACACTGATGAACTTACCTACCATAATCAAATGGAAAATTCAGGTATGAATTATGAATATCAAATTGCAAGCCTCTCTTTCCATTAAATAGCTGCGACCTTCCTCTCCACCCCCCATCCAGCCTCTCTCTCTCTCTCTCTCTCTCTCTCTCTCTCTCTCTCTCCTACCTCCATTCTGTCTCTTAATACACACACGCTCACTGCACAATCGTATAGGTACTAGGTGTTATTTCAAAGAAATTGGTCATCTTGACTGTGTGATCACTAAATTTCAGCTTGATGCGATATGTAACAGTTTTGCCATTAATTTCCACAAGTACTGTAACAATATAAAAAATAAGTTGAGTGCGCCTAGATGGGTTCGTAAGTTTGCTCTTACAAATATTTTCGTCTTAAAGTTAGACTTTTTATCCGGTAGGGAAGTGCACACGACATTCTGAGGCACTTTGTTCGTACCTTGTCTGTGACATTATTCTCATCACTCTTCAAAAGTGGTGTCCTCTTATGTTGTCGCCCTGAGAAATAGTTCTCTTTTGAAAAACAACAACCATATCGAAAAAAAAACAATGTCGTAAAGCAACCAATATAAGAACTATACATTCACCTTCATTTAACATTATGTAATGTAAATTTCTACGTAATAGGGCCCTGATTTATAAGCAGAACACTGCTTTACAAGGGTCCAAACCATTACTTTTTGTATATGTTATGTTGAAAATGTTTTGTTTGTTTTTTTATATTTTTGATAATAATGGTTGAATAAAGTTGAAATTGAATTGAAAATTGAATTGAAATCACAACAAACTTGAATCATAATTAAGGAAATTGGATATTGTTTCTTTCCATGACTCGCAGGATCTCATTCACAACCGGAAGTTCATGTTTACTTTCAACCGACCTGACGGCACTGCGCTTGCGCAGACAGCTCGACTGATAGATGAGGGGAAGGTAACTATGATGAATTGGGTATCACGTGATATTTGGTTTAATTCAATTTGGTCCACCCACATTTGGTCTACCTTTTGGTATACTACCTTTGGTAGAGTATAGTATACTACCATTTGGTAGATATTCCCATTTTGGTCTACCCTAATTTGGTGCATTTTCATTCAATCTTTTCCCATTTGGTATATTCCTGTTTAGTCTTATCTCCATTCCATATGCTTGCACAAGCGTTTAACTACCCCCTTTTTAGTCCAATCAATTTAAACATTTCCCTTTATCCTAAATCCTAAAAGGATGGGGGTAGGGGGGGGGGGGGGAAGTGGGTACTGGAGGATTTTTTTTTCTAATGTGGTCGAGAATTAAAAAGACATCTATATACGTAACCATGGTAGTATTGGCGTAAAGATCGGTACAGGGTAGTTGAGTATTTCTTTTTCTGTGTCTGGCAGAAATTGCGTGAGAAAAAGGCTGCTGGGTGTGTGAGCGTGAGAGGAACCGCCAATGCGGGAATCTCACACGCCTAATGAGGGAGAATAGGCATGTCTGCTACACCTAAACCCTTCACCTGAACATGTCTGAAAATAAGTTGTGTATCGCAAAGCTGTTTGTGAGTTGATGAAGTAAGTAGTGATAGTTATTGATACCAATCATATAACTGTATGTATTCATAATACCCCCTCCCCCACGAATCAGAATTTGACTTATCAACGGGCGGGGTGTAAAATCTTCCCCCGAATTTCTCTCATCCTGCAGATCCGTCCAGTAATACAGCAGACGTTTGGCTTCGAGGAGGCGAACGAGGCCGTCGAGTTCATAAAGAAGGGGCACGCGAGAGGGAAGACGGTCGTCGTCATGCCAACGTTCAAACGTGAAGAATAGCACAACACGCCACCACGGACATGACGGATAGGGCATCGAACGGAGAACTTCCGGCCAGCCCCCCCCCCCCCCCCCCTCCCCAACCCCCTTCTCCCTCTCACACCTTTCACTCCACCCAACCCAATCAAGCGGTTCCGTGGTCGTGTTCGGTCTCAAAACCAATGTTGCTTTCTCATGAGTCGGATTTGACGTCGAGTCACAGTATTGGAAATACCATCCGATCGTGCTGCTCCGTTGTGGTTTCCATTGTTGGCCTCGAAACTTGAAGACTTGTTGTACTACGCAGAACATTACAATACGTGACGTGTTGGTTTAAATGTAAAAACTAGTAGCTTAAGGGCACATATACACTAGCGTAGACAGCTGCGTTTATATCGATCTACCCTTACCCCACCCTCCTCCCGACCTCCACCTCAATATGGAAAGGCTGGCTATGCTGATGATCTAATAAGATTATTTATCCTAACTACATACAAATATGTTTTGACCATTTCATCGACATTTTGCCTACTATCGATCATTTTGAACAACATTTGTCGGCATACTCAGGGTTACAATTCAACCATACGTGATGTCATGAGACGAGTTAAGAACAAATCGTGATTTCTCTCCAAGCTCATCGACAGTTAATGATGATCTTGTATTTGGAGGTGTTTTCCGTTTGGTTTGGTTTGGTGACGTTTTCAAGAATTTATGCAAACTCAGATTATCAGTGATTTTAATTCCCGTCAGTTAAAGTTGAAATCTGATCTTAGTAGATCAGGTGTAGATTAAAATTCTCGTTGTTAACAACCGTCTGAATACAAAATTTATAATTTGTCAAATTTGATGAGGATTGTAGGAAATTCACTCCCACTTTATTACAACAGGAACAACTTGGGGTATCTCATTTAGCGAAAGAAGAGGTCACCAATAATAATGTGTGTAAAGTAATGTGCTGAAACAGGGCCCTTTTCTGTAATTACTTTCTACATGCACGGATCTCTCTGAAACTTTCTAGCTTCCTTTTCTATGTGATTTTTTTTTATCTCCCCCCCCCCTCCTTTCTCCATGTGCTCATTAGAGCTTCCTTTTTGAAGAGAGAGAGTTTTGATCTGATATACACCAGGATATAAAAATAAGGTGCAGTCTAGTTTTGGGAAGTCAACGGGTGAAGAAGGCTAGAAGTAGAAGTGGAATTGTAGTTAAGTGAGTGAACTAACGGAGACAAGTGTTTGCAACGGCAGAACGAAGAACGTGTAATACCTGTGTCCACCAATATATCAATTTTACTGGAGAGAACTGGAAATTGACTTTCAATAAACAGTACCCCTCGCCGGAGTCATACACATTATCATACACATAATCGTCGCAACAGTATTGAACCCATGTGAGAGCCCAACAACCTATTATTGCTCACATGGATATTCACCAAAAAGGAAAAAAAAAAGTGGTTACAAAAATGTCAAGTTTGTTTTAAAGATCTGTCCTTTACCAAATACATGTATCTATATAGACTATGTATATTTGTTTGTAAAATGACAGTTGGATTTTGCGTTGCCGCAGTACAAATAATTTCTGAAGTAATATAATTGTTTTAATAAGGCTGTACACACAAACAGATTTATACATAATCAGATTGTGTGATATTAGGAGGAAACATGTTTCTCCGTAGAATAATGTGCGAAATAAACGCGATTGATGTGAAATATCTAACTTACAGATAAAGCTATTAATTATTTTGGTCTTGGTGCCTGCTTGTCGTGTTGTCGTGGTCTGGGCCATGAATATAGGTTTTCAATTATCGTAACTTACCATCAATGGTAACCAACATGGCAACAAGTGTAGTGATGAGAGATAATTGGCTGTTGCCATGGTATAGTTATAATAATTGATTGTACCTTATAATAATTGAACACCTATGGCCCGGGTTCTTTTGGTGTGCATTGTGCTGTAAGGATAAATGGATGATGGATGGTTACAGGGATGCTTAGTAGTCCACCCTAAGATTAAGTCGGTTTCAATTAGTGAAGGTTTCATGAAAATCTGTCAAAGGATAAGAAAGTCACGATTGTTTCATTCTGTGACGTCACATGCGAGATGCTCTCCCATAATTATATAGTGTACTATTTTTTGTGAAAATGTCGATTATATCTAAATGAAATGCATAAATTTCCCTGTGCCTTTGATACGTCAGTTTGTAGAAACACGTATACACCTCAATGAAACAACTTATTCCTCCATCAAAAAACAGAACAAGAGCAATTTATGGAATCATACATCATATATAGGTCCATGGGAGAGCACCTCGCAAGTGACGTCGACAATTTTTAAAAGATCATAACTTCCTTATCCTTTGACAGATTTTCGTCAAATCTTTATTAATATGTTTATTTCATGTTTCTGCCTTTTAAACCCTCTTGACTGTATGGCAATACAGGATGAGAGGACACGGACGAGTCGTTAGCATTAAAAATGCATTTCCCTTTGTATTCATTTATCTTGTATATATTACGTGGATAGTAAGAGAGAGAGAGAGAGAGAGAGAGAGAGAGAGAGAGAGAGAGAGACAGACAGACATACATTGTACATTTTGTTTATAGAATTGTTTGCTTTTCTCCTATCTATGCCATTACCAGCACTGCCTCACATTTGAATTGGTAATTTTTGTGTCATTTTACCCCAAACGCACCCCCCCCCCCCTTCCTTTTGAAAAAAAAAAGCTGGTGACGGCACTGGAGTTATACCCCGAGTTATACACGGTCAGAATAGGGCGAGAAAGGGGAAAAAAAACTTGCAGTACGGGTTGGAGTAGGAGGGGGTAGTTTGCGGTAGAACTGATTGAAGGAGTGAGAAATTAACGAGGAGAATGAAGAGAGAAGGGCACTGAGAGAAAAGAGAAAATTCCTATATAACAGGAATCAGAAGACAGAATTTAAGTCGTCATTATTTTGTACGCAGTACGGTAAGTAGCCTGCAGACTTTCCCGTATCGCGAGATGGCGCTGGTTAAGTATAGTAGACATCGACGTGTTGTAGACATGTGCAATCTGCAATGTGTTGTGCATGCATGCATGTCTTGGCTTTTCACGTGGAAATAGCTGTCAATGCGGTTGTAAACACGTCTGACATCTGGCGTGTGTGTAGGTCTTCTTCCAACTGCTAGAGCTGGTATAACTTTATCAAGATGAGTGACTGGGAAGAAGAAATGGAACAAGAAATGCGAGGGCTGAGCGTCTCTAAGCCAGCCCAGACCTCCAACAGCACATGGGACTGGGACGACGATGAAAGCCAGGGCCACGGGCATTCTTCTTGGGCCGACTCGCAGCCGCCGTCAACCAACTACGGGTACCGGCAAGATTCACCAGGCCAGCGGGGCCGGGCAAGAACGACAGGCCGTGGTGGGGGCGGCGGGAGCAACTCGCGTAGCTCTCGCGATCGAGATACGGGCGGCTTTGGCCATGGATCAGGCCGGGGTCGGGGACGTGGGTCCAGTTGGAGATCCAGCGATCCTGCATACGAAGCGGACAGTGAAGATAATTGGAGAGGCGGGTCTAGGACTAGTACAGGTAGTTCCAATACATGGTACAACAGTAAGTCAGGACCAGAATCGAGTCAGCATGGACATGGTCAGAGCAGATGGGACTCAAGTGATGGTGGTCGTGATGACAGTGACTTGTCATCACGAAGAGGGAGAGGAAGGGGCTTTGGAGGAAGAGGAGGAGGAGGACGATCACAAGAATCGAGGCAAGACTGGAGAAATCATGAGGACAGATCTGACAGACAGACAGAAGAGAAATCATCAATGAAGGTTGATAATGAACATGTTGGCAGAATCATTGGTAATTTAATGTGAAGTTTTTTTTTTTCTAATTGGATGGGTAGACCTTACTTTAGAATAAATCTTGAATAAAATAGATCAAAGAATTTGAGATTGAAACAGAGCTAGGTTCTAGTTAGTGATAATGCTGGCTTAAATTCAAAATGTAAGTTTCATTCCTAGCCGGTCTCTGACTTTGTTTCCAGCTCTGTTATTGGAATGTTATTGGAAGTTCTTTGTACTATATTATTCAATTTTTCGTGGTAGTTATAATTTTTATTTTTTGAGCTGCAAAAGGGACACTCTGTCTTTAGTTTAAGTCTTTGGTTATTTTTGTTTCCAATTGATAGTAAGCAAATAATCACCGTTGATGAAGGTGATGGGACGAACTATCACTTCCGAGGCGATCTGGATGTAGCCATCTTTCCGAAGCGCAGCTGAGGAAAGATATTCAGATCGCTGAGGAAGTGCTAGGTTGTCTCATTGCCTGAAACCAAAAGTTGATTATTTGCTTTCTATTCCATATCTGAAACCAACTATCTACACCAAAAATGACAATTTAAGGTACAAAAGTAATGTTTACTTCTCTACCTGAACCTGAGCAGCTGCCATGGGGAACACGCGTTAGGACGTGCCTTAGGCACGCGTTTAGACGCACATTAAAACTCGTCAGTAGTTTGATAGTCCAAGTGTAGCGCACTTTTATTTCGCGCGTACTCCAAATATTGATCACGCGTTAGGACTGTGAGGAGTGAAGAGATCAGCGATCAGCTAGAGTGTAACAAACTTTTCTTCTCAGCTGATTCAGATGGGCAAAACTATGCTTCATCATGTGATCAACTCTTGACCAATCATATAGCAACATTCTTAGTATGTGGAATATAATGATTCTTATTGTATTTTGAAGATTGTGATTCACTTAAATGAATTGTGTATTCAATCAAGATATTGATTTTGCCTTGTTGGCATTTTGTGTTATTTTGTTCTTCTTTCACCGTAGGCAAGCAAGGAGCTAAAGTCAAAGAGCTCCAGGAAGACAGTGGGGCCAGAATCAAGGTACTTGTGAATATTGTATTATTAAAGGGACCTGAAAATAAGTTGGTCTCAAATGAAAGCAGAAATATGAAAGAAACATTAGTGAAGGTTTGACGAAAATCCGTCAAAGGATAAGAAAGTTATGATCTTTTGAAATTTCAATTTTGTGACGCCACATGCGAGATGCTCTTCCATGCATCTATGTTGTGTACAGAATAATTCCATAAATTACCCTTTTCTGTTTTTGACAATGGAATGATTTTTTTCCATACAGATATATATGTGTGTAAAACATGATGTATCTAATGCACAAGTACATGTAAAATGATCTCTTTTTGAGAAAATGCACATTCTTGAAAAAAATTGTACACAACATATGGGAGAGCACGTACCTCACGCGTGACATCACAAAATCAGAGCTTTTGAAGGTTATAACTTTCTCATCCTCTGATATATTTTTGCCAAACCTTCACTTAATGTTTCATGTGTCTCCTTTTACTAAAATCAAATTTCAGGGTGAACTATCCCTTTAACTTATCATTTGTCTGGCTATGAACACCTACTCATTACCATCAAACTCATGGGGTTCATGTACATGTACTACCCCAGTACCCCAAAGGGAACAGTGGCAGAAGTCTGTATGGAAAGGTTGTCATTACTTTTAGAAAGGTGCAAATACATGCAAAATGCTGAGAAAGAATTCAAGTCATTATTGCATGTACACATAGTGAGTGACAGTGTTAGCTATAAGAACAAGTTATTGTCGAAGTCTTTGGAACACCTACTGATATTCAATGATTTTAGGTTTGTTTCTCAGTCAAATTTTATTATACATATGCAGCACCTTTACACTGTATTTTTTTTTATAAAGCTGTAGTTAGTGAATTCAGAGCACACACATGGTGTCTGTACAAATTGAGTGTATTGCACAATGTTGAGTGCATGACTCAATCTATTGCGCAACATCCTCAACATCCAGGGATGCATTTTGTTTAGGAAAGTGCAATACATGCATGTAGTCTGTTGCTTGATTCTTCTCGGGGAAAACATGAATGTTATAGTATACCTTATTGTTGTTGCCAAATGAATCGCTTGGCAATATTCCAAAATATTAACTCTTTTTGGGACAGACATGCAATTTATCACCAATAATCGTAGCATATGAAGGGTTGCAGAATGCAGTGGTGACAATTCTCCAGACCCTGTAGACATACAAAAACTGCATGATCTTCTTCATGTGCAAATACATTTGTGCTTGTTCTATATTTTGTCTTGATCCATTCTCATGATAAATCTACCAAATTTGATTTGAGAAGATCATGCTTTCATAATTTTTTGTCTTTGGACATTTTAATGATCCATAGTTTTCCTGCTATTAGCAGTGAAAATATTGCACAAAGATTAAGTTTTGAAAATGTAGACAAGAGCATGATTGAATAGCCAAAAATCCTATCTGAAAACTTAACATTTCTCATTAAGGTATAATTAAGTATATGTGTTTCAGAATGTTGCTTTTATGACATCATACTCAATGCAACACCTATAACAGCCCCCCCCCCCCCCCCAGCTCGTCTAGTTTTAAATGTAAATTTGTAAATATTAAATCATAATTTCTATTAGTACATTCAGACAATGTATGTATCTCGCTTGTGTGAATGAGGCTACTACTCATTGGCTGATTGAAAACAGTATGATACAACTAAGGGGGGGGGGGGGGGGGGCAAACGGCAGGTGGGGGCGAACAGCACAGGGAGGGAGATGCTTCTCACTTCAACCTGAACCCTATCCATGCTTAAAAACACTATTGCTCCATTCATGATTTGTGGGTATTTGTCAATGAGAAAATTCGCAGAAGCTACTTTCCAAGCTTGAGGTCATGTACTACAAGCGCTGAACTTTGTGTTTGCATTGTAACATGTGAGGGAAAATAACTGAATGTGTGAAAGGGCTCTTTTTTGAAATCGTGGGGCTATATCACTCTGAGCCCCTGTGTAAGTTTTTAACTGGCTATTCAATGTGTCAAAATGTGTGACATTGATGCCCAAAGAGTTCATTCGCCATCAACTCCTTCCGCTTCAGATCATGTCCCGTGAATCTGATGGCTACGAGACGACCATCGATCTCTATGGCAACGAGGAGGCCAGGGAGAAGGCAAAGCGGCTGATTGAGGAACTCATTGACCCCGCCTTCCGTAACTACACCAACACCACCAGGAACAGCCAGTCCTCCAGCTTCACTTTCAATGATGGTATTAAGCAAAACTTCTTTTTTTTTTTGTAGTCTGACCTTTTTTTTTGTTTTGTTATAGTGTCGTCATTGATAAACATTTCTTACAACGTGAAGCAGATTAGCACTCTCGTAACCACAGTTGGAAGTACACGTTAATGATGAATCCGCTTTATTATAGAACTGACTTCATCTTGACAACTCTTTCATCTCTCCTCCTCACCTGCTGCACATTATACAATAGGTGTGTCTTCATTAGCCCGATTAGACGAAATGGTGAGCTAGTTTGCTAATCAGGGAAACTACTCTGAAGTTGCAATCCCGTCTTCATTAGCTCGAAGCTCGGGATGCATAAATTATCCTGAAGTTCGCGCATGCGTAGCGCGAGACGGAAATAGGCCACAACCACATGGCTTTGGTTGTGATCTCACCCTTCATGCATGTATAAAAAACAAATGGTGATGCATGCTGGGATCAAGAAATTTTCAGGTTAATGAAGACGCTCAGATTAGCTCGAGCTAGCTCGCTACTTGGCCATCTAGCCCAAGATTTCTTTGGAAATTTTCTCGACCAAATAGCTAGCTATTTCCCCTGATCTGGCTAATGAAGACGCAAATAGCCAGCTATTTCATGATCTGGCTAGACTATCCTGATCAGAACTAGCTAGCTATTTCGCCACATCGGGCTAATGACATGATTTCTGATCATTCATTCCTTGCACTGACAAGATGTTGGACTTGTAATGGGAGAAGGATACTAAGGAAAGGAGGAGTGGAAGTGGAGAAGGGGAAGAAGAGAAAAAAGAGGATAAGTAGAAGGAAATGAGTAAAAAGGGAAAGGGAGTAAAGACATCAGGAGAAGAGGAAATAAAGGGAAAAGGAGGAGAGAAAAGGGTGAGGAGAAAGAGATGGAGATGGAGTAGAGAAAGAAGATGATAAAGAGAAGAAAATGAGAGTAAAGAAGGAAGGAGAGTAAAGACATCAGGAGAGAAAAAGGTGAGATGGAGAAAGATTAGGAGATGGAGTAGAGAAAGAAGACGATAAAGAGTAGGAATGAAAGAAAAACAAGGAGAGGATAAGGAGAGAAAGAGGAGATGAAGGGGGGGGGGAAGATAAGAAGGAGAGGAAAGCTCAGTGTGGAAGTAGGGGAGAGAGTGTGCGTGATTTGACCATACATGATATCTCAGAGATATATTTGTTTGATTTTTGTTATTACAGATACTGGCTCACACAACAACTCAGAACACGACAACTCGGCTCCGTAAGTTTCACACTATTCACCATCACAGTGTATGTAAAAAGCTCACTATGTGCTGGAATTGGAAACTGATTGAATCAAAATTATCATTGCAAGTTTATCCAGTAAGTCTAAGTGTTCTACAGTAAAATGAATATTTCTGTAATAAAAATTTTATTAGTATTTCTAATAATTTTCTATAAAATGAGAATTGGTCTCCAGAAAGCCATCCCAATTTTCGTCTGTGAACTGTTCATGGTAACTGCTTTATACTGGATGGATATTATTAAACATGACTAGCACTGGAAATTGACTAATCATGTCAAAAAATGTCAGTAATGTGGAAATTGCACACACGTTGTACAGGTATTACTAAAAGCTTTTTTTTTTCATAGGAGCTATCTTATTCACAGGGTCTCTTTTTTTGCTTTGCAGAAGGTTATTGCCCTGATCCTCCAGGCATTTTTTTTGGCTATAATTGATATTTTGTGGATTGATCTATTGTCACTCCAACACCGTCTTTTCTTTCTTGTAGAAAACGGATAGACTGGAAGAATGTCTGGAAGAAAGATGCTGAATTCAAAGCAGTCAAGTGGAAAGGTAATTCATGCAAGAGCCATGCTCATAGCTAGCTACCCTATTCACAAGACATCTCTGATGTAACTCCACACAACAGCTGGCGTTTACCCTCTCAGTCCCACATGCAATAGAGTGTGTTGTAATTGACTTGGCACTTGAGGGTACTGAGAGGTTAAAGACTGACCAAGAGAGGGGTGCAGACTTAAGGGTCCTTGCTTGTTTTTTACTACCATAGGGTACAGAAAAGTCATGCAAATAACACAGAATGCTAGAATAGGGTCCATGGGCTACCAACAACTCTCAATTCAATAATATGACGTTTTATGTAAGCTGTCCATGCCATGTATGCTCACTGCTCGCCAGCTAGCTGGAATTATCCATTGTGTTGTAGGTTATGCACAAGGTTAACATGACATTTCTTCTTAGTAAATCTTAATTAGTGTCCCGCGAAATCAAATCTAAAACAGTCTTTGTGCCTGTGCCACTAGCCCTGTCAGTCTTTTTATCACCAGGCATTTTGTGGAGTATTAGACGCGGGAAGCCTTGTTGAAAGGAAAGTCCACCAATCTGTGATAGACATCTTCACTCTGATAGGAGGTCCAGATTTATCACACTTCAAGTTAATATGAATGGCTCTTAGTTACTCCAGGCAGCAGTATTAAGATTATGGGCTAAATTACCTGCTGGGGTTAAGCAACATGCTATGTATCTTGCTAAAGAATATTCAGAAACTAATTTTTATTTTTGCCACAAATGCCTTCCAGTGTTAGTGCCACTTGAAAATGTTGAACCTCAATTGATGTGATATGAAATTCTTGTCTACTTTTCTCTTATTTTCTATTCTACTTGAATCTTCTTTTCCAGAAGAGACAAGTTACAATATTGTGCTGTGTATGCGCTTTACATATATATTATGCATCATGTACAACTCAGATTATATGATATAAGATAAAATAATGAAGTACACTTAAATGATTAAATGTACAATTCAAATTTTATGATTATAAGAAAAAATAATGAAGTACACTTAAATGATTAAATGTAAAAGTCTATTTATATGATATAAGAAAAAATAATGAAGTACACTTAAATGATTAAATGTACAACATACATGTATCTTGAAAATTGAAAGTTGTTTACTTTGGGCTTTTCAACCATCAGATTATCCAGAAATCATCAAGGATTTCTATGTTGTGCACGAAAGCATCAAAGCCATGACTGAGGATGAAGCCACTGCATTCAGGTTTGTGTGGAATCTCCCTTCTCATGCTTTCGTTTAACCTGTTGCTCATGGGTTGCGTTCATACGCCACTTTTTTTGCCCTAGAATCATGATTCAAAACACATTTTTGGAGAATCACGGTTGTGTTCAGATGAAATTAAATATAAACGCGATTCAAATCACAGACATGAAACGCGGAAAAGGGTGCGTTTGGAAAGACGTTTCTGCAGAATCACGTTCGAAAAAGGTCACATGTACGCAACCGTGATTTGAATTGTGATTCTATGACGTCATTGTGTCAGCCTACTTCCGGCGCTAGTCAAGCCAACGTAGAAGTCAGAAAACGCGTGTGTAAAAGTAGACCTATACTTCCTGGGTCAAACTGCGCACTGCAATTCGCACTAGATCAGCCTGAATCCGAGGAGAAACGTCATTGGAGAAAAGGTCGTCTGAACGCTGATTCTGTCATTGTCGGGATTCATGTTTGCGTTTTGAATCATGATTCAAATCATTCAAATCATGATTCTGGCGATGGTCGCATGAACGCAAGCATGGTTATCTTGGGGGCTTTGCAAACTCTGGTCCAGTTAGAATATCAAAATTTGACATGGAACTGCAGTAACCAAAGAGATGTGGACTAATTGTGCCCTGTGAGAAATTTGAAATATATTCATAGGCTGTTTGGTATTGTTCCCACAGCAGATTATCTAGGAGTCTCGCTGCTTAGTATCTGAGTGGAGAAAAGCCTGCCCACAAATATGCAGGCTCGGTAAAGAACAGATTAGCCTCTTCTTAGTCAGATAGAATTATTCATTATGTTTGTGTGTATTATTTGCGATATCGAGAATTGCATCTCTCTATAAGGGCTGCTCCGTCTGTTCCCTCGGGGTGGTCTTTATCGAGAGGTTTGCCTCTACAATGATTTCAGGATGATTTATTTCATCTCAGGGAGGTGATTGGGGTCTCAGTCAGCGATGAAAGTGCTGAGGAGCTGAGCCGGGTTACACCCAAACCTGTGCGGACCTTTGAAGAAGCGTTTGAAACATATCGTAAGTAGGATGTCATATGAAGATAAATTTCCCAAAAGGGGCGAAATTAACTTTGGAAACTAATGAGAAAAACAGGTCTCTTAATCTGTCTTTGTGCAGGAGCTTAATGGAAACTGAACTTAGAACATAATAATAATTGGGCTTGTTTGTTTAATAAGTCTTAAATTCTTACTCCATCGGCTTCTCACTTTACTGATACCAATTACTCAGTTTTTTAGAAAAAGGATTTAGCCCCTTTTGGAAATAAGCTCATCATATGATCTTTGTTGTATCGGTACTCCCCATGTTAATATACACTACAGCTCAAAGGAATTGGCATAGGGAAAGGGAAAAGGAAGAAAAGGAAGGAGCTGCAGTTTTAAACCATGGCATATTTTGTCCAGTTCAGCATGAAACACAATGCTTTAGCCTAAAAAACATGTTTCATGCTGAACTGGACAAAATATACTGCGGTTTACAACTGCGGCTCCTTCCCTTTCTTCCCTTTCCCTTTTTCTATGCCAATTCCTTTGAGCTGGAGTGTAATTGATGAATTAATTTGATAGAAATATAAGCAGAGAAAAGGTGACCAGACAGGGACATGAACCTGCGTTTTGTCGGGTAGTGACATTACCACCACGCTCCCGCTGGCTTATGATAATGGCACGATACTTAAAAAATCAAATACCCAAGGGTTTAAAAAAAAAAAATACCCAATGCTTCCATTATCTTGTTTATTGATATTTATGAGTCTTCAGTGTTCCAACCATTCAATCCTTTGAATGAAGTAGGATGTAGTAAGTATGCTAATGATCAAGACATGTTGCCTTCTTGTTTTGATTCTTGTGTCATTTGAAAGTAATGGTTCAACAGTCATGAGTGACTTTTGAAGAGGCATATGCATGTAGCTTCTTCTGTGAGTAAAGAATAATGGTTTTCTACCCGAGATACCTAAAGCCTGAGAAAGGTGATTTCAAGTATTAAGGCTTCTAGACAGAGCTTGTAGATTCTAGATATTTTGATTATTTTTCTGAGCTGCCTAGTAGTACAGAATTTTCCCCTGATTGCATAAAGATATCTTACTACTAATTCACTCTTTCTCACTCTCTCCCTACAGCTGAAATACTTCGGGAAATCTACAAGCAGAAGTTCACCAAACCCTCCCCCATACAGGTGAGAAAGTTGTGTGCATGAATTCTAAGAAAGAGAAAAACCTTTTTGATTTTAAAAGGGGCTGACAGTGTATTTTCAAGATGATGTGGCCTTGGTGCTCCATCTCTTCCCACCTGAGTAAATGATTAATACATTCATCATGTTTTTCTTAACCTTCTCAATCCCTTGAGAGCATTTAATGTTTAACAACTCAATGTGATTTGTATAGATTGCCATCAGAATGGTTAAAGTGGCCAAATGATGTGAGCATGCTGTACCATAGATGACATAACATGAGCAAGTGGTCTTTTTGTAGGTGATAGCTTTGGTTCACTATAACAGGCTGCTCCCCAATGTATACTGTATACGCCAAATATTTAGCGAGTCTAATTTTTCCGTGAATTGGGACTTCACACCAATTTCGCGAGTGGTTAAATTCGCGATCGTGGAGTACTAGAACCAGTAGTATATGTTGCACGTGCACGTCGTATTCATATTTTCGCATGATGTTAACTTGGCGAACAGCGCCCGACTCGTAAAATTCACGAAAATAAAAACCCTGCAAGATATGTGGCGTATACAGTACATGTTTTGCCACAGTAGTTCTGAGTGAGCTATGTTGAAAGCTCTGTCCTGAGATGATGACATACTTTGGGATGTTTGCCTCTTGTCTGGTAGAGTCAAGGCTGGCCTGTGGCCCTGCTGGGACACGATCTGATCGGTATCGCCCAGACAGGCAGCGGCAAGACACTGGCCTTCCTTCTGCCAGCCCTCATCCACACAGATCTACAGCCAGTGTAAGTACATGTATGACCACTACTCTCATGGTATGAGAGACTGGGAGTGGGGAATAAAGGAGGGGGGGGGGGAATGTTGCCTTCCTTCTACCAGCCCTCATCCACACAGATCTATAGCCAGTGTAAGTACATGTATGATCACTAAGCTCTTAGTATGAGAGATTGGGGATGGGGGATAAAGGAGGGGGGAGGGGAGCAGGGGGGGAAAAGGTTGCTTTGCTGCTACCAGCCCTCATCCACACAGATCTACTGTGATTGTAAGTGTGAGCACTAAGCTCATAGTGTGAGAGAGTTTGGGAGATGGGGGATGGGGGGGGGGGGGGGGGGAGTAGAAGTGGGAGAGGGGGATAGATGTGGGAGAGGGGGATAGATGGGGCCGGAGGAGGGGCAAGATGGTCATATTCCAGCTTCCAGCTCTCATCCACACTGATCAACAGCCAGTGTGATTAAAGCTAATAGTGTGAGAGAAGGGGGTGGGGGGGGGGGGGGGGGGGGGAGGGGGGTTGGAGTTGAAGGGGATGGAAGTGGAAGGGGGATGAAAGGGAAGGGAAGCAAAGTACTGATGGTAAGAGGGAAGTGGGGACTGGTATGTGACAGGTGGTGTGGAAATGGAGGCAGATGAGATATAATCTGGATGTAGATTATGATGGTGTCTTAGTTCATGTATGGATTCAAGGCTTAATATTCAAGATTCAATTTTCCATAAAAACAAAAAAACAACAACACCCATGCATGAAATTCAGATACAATAAACGTAAACAACAAGCAAAACATAACCCACACAATTCATTCATAGGTATAATATTTTTTTGAGTAAACTGTAATTTTGTCTTTGTTTAAGACATGTATTCTTGATGTTTGTGTGCTTCCAGGCCCCGACACAAACGAGGCGGGCCCAACGTCCTGGTGCTCTCACCCACGCGTGAGCTGGCCCTTCAGATCGAGTCCGAGGTGAACAAGTACTCCTACAAGGGCATCAAGAGGTATGTGCATCGAACAACAGCTGTGGATTGTGTGTGACAATCTAATATTGGTAATTAAAGGGAATATTCTGTACTGGGAAGACAAAAAGCCTTCAAACAGGTGATCATGAGCAATCTTCTTGCCAATGGCCTTAAATTCACGTATTATCCATTTTAGAAACTTGCCGAAAGTTATTTGCACTCAAATGATCCACATGTGGAGTAAGTAGTGATTAAGTCACAAATCCTCAAAATGTTTGGGCCAAACATTTTGAGGATATGTGAGTTGATTTTTGTTGTCTTCCCAGTACAGTATATTCCCTTTAAGAGCATGGAATGAAAGGTACATGCATTTATCTCCACATTCTTGTTTGGGGAAAATTTGCTCTCCTCACAATAGTAACAAAATAACAGGACAAAAATTATTAAAACTGATAAATTTGAGATGTTCTCTCAGCCAATGTTGAAGGTAATTGAGATAGAAGTGCAAAATTGACCCAAATCACTGATCATCCAAAAAGCAGTTAAAATCTGTTCAATTTTGGGGACCAGGTTAACCCAATTCCTGTTTCTGAGTATGGAACTTGGGAGCCGGGTGTACCTGGTTCCCGTAGTAACATGTCTTACCTCATGATAATTCTGCAATATCTATATATTGAATTCTGCAATATTGGGCTGCATTCTTCCTTACATGATATGAAGCTATTGATTTTACTGTGTTTTGTCTTGCACATTGAATTTGTTAAAAATGTTTTGTGTTGATGTACATGTATTATTGTTATGTTTTGTTATATATTTTTGTATCCGTCAAGGCCCTCAGTGACAGCTTTATAATGGAAGAGGCAAAGAGGCCACCCTGCTTAAATAAACCTGGAAATAAATAAATAAATATATAACCCAGATCTTAATCCAAGTCTTTTACGTTTCTCTTCTTCAGCTGCTGTGTGTATGGAGGTGGTAACAGGAAGGAGCAGATCAACGTAGTGTCAAAAGGAGTAGAGATCATCATCGGTGAGAATAAAAATCACAAATATTTGTTCTTTCCTAATCTATTTCCTTCATCTATACAGGCAAGACATTTGTAAATTATTAAGTCTCTTCTCCTTTTGTAAGGCACTCTCTTTATGGTAGGCCCAGCGGAAAAAATACCCGGGGGCTCAGGGAAATTTCGCCCCCGAAATGCTTAAAAGAGCCCTGGAAAATGTTGAAAGAGCCCCCCAAATTCCCATAGACACAATGTAAAATTGTAGCCAAATTAACCAATGTGCTCAAAAAGCAGCCCTCAAAAATTTGGATTTTTTTTTTACTGGGTAGGCCATATACCCCTCTGCAGTGCATGAATTTGGAGGATGCAGTTTTATCTGGTCTGAACATAATGTGTTGCATGTCAATGGCTATAACTTTTTATGTGATTGTTATTTCTGATAAAGTTATGCAGGATAGTTCCAGACAAAAATAACTGCTCTTTCTGATGATGTTATTTGTTTTTTAAGTTTTGGAAGGATTACCTACTTTAACATTAATGTAACTTATCATTGCTTGAATAGGAAACTTGTAACTTTTGACATTATCTTATTATTCTTCATTTTGTAAGGGTATAACTTGTTACACCTGTCTCATTCAGCACAAGAACAGGTCACCATTTACTAATAAATACTATTTAGAAAATAGTAAAACTTTCGGTAAAACCATGTGGTTGTATTCTTTTGGATAATTGGCCCACTTTTCACTTTCCTTTCCTTTCTTCACCCCATAAGTGGGCCAATTATCCGAAAGAATACAACCACAATGTGTTACTGAAAGTTTTACTATTTTCTAAATAGTATTTATTAGTACACTCTCACCGTGGAAACATTCAAAGAACATTTAGGTCACCATTTGTGTTTTAAGTTGTGCGTAACTTGGTGAAACACCCCCCTGCTCCTTTATCAAATTGAATGCTTGTTTCTCTTTGCAGCTACTCCTGGCAGGCTGAACGATCTCATCACGAACAAGATCGTCAACGTCATGTCCGTGACGTTCCTGGTGTTGGACGAGGCTGACCGGATGCTGGACATGGGCTTTGAACCCCAGATCATGAAGATTCTGCTGGACGTGCGACCAGACCGCCAGACCATCATGACCAGGTAGGGCTTCAACTCTCGATATTGTGTATTGGTAGCTCCCTGGCAGTTTCATCGCTGACTGAGACCACAATCACCTCCCTGAGATGGAATAAATCATCCTGAAATCATTCTGAAATCATCCTGAAATTATCCTGAAATCATCCTGAAATTATCCTGAAATTATCCTGAAATCATTCTGAAATCATCCTGAAATCATCCTGAAATCATCCTGAAATCATCCTGAAATCATCCTGAAATCATCCTGAAATCATTCTGAAATAATCATACCGTCTAACCTCTCTATAATGACCACCCAAATGGACGAAAAGAAGCAGCCCTTATGGATAGATGGAATTTTTTATTTCACATATAACTAAGATATCACTCTGCATGTGGCGCACTAACACTTTTCAGATTAGGAACTTGCAAAGTGGTGAACTGGGCACTTTCAGTATATTAGTAGGTCAGCGCAAACGATCGCACTACTATTAACACTTTCCCGGTATCCCACTTTCCCACAGGAATTTTTCCTATATTTACTACTACTCTGTGAGATGGAGAGATCGAACAAGATGTTCCAGAAGATTACTGTAGTAGAACTGAGAACTTTCTTGACTAACAGAGGGGTTCCTTGCACCACCAAAAAGCACTATGTGCCAGACTGCAAGACTGGAAGTATACAGGTCAACAAATTTGGCTGAAAAGCTGAAAGAGTGATATTCTATAGTTATCTGCAATATCAAGAACAATTGACAGTTGTGATATTCAGTTGAGGGATGCCAAATGAAAAGAAGTATGTTTAGAATTTTCATACCTATGCCACGAAGTACCCAGATAGCATAGTACCCAGATAGCTCGTCAGTTGATCTGATTTTTTGATCAGATAGATCAAATCCTAAAATGTTAGTTTATGTGATGTCTCGAGAAGTGCCGTAGAAAGTGATAAGAGTATACTAATCAGTAACTCAAGCTTTTGGAAACAAGCGTTTTACTTGCTGTTTTCGTCCCTAATCCAGTGCAACCTGGCCGGAGGGAGTGAGAAGGCTCGCCAGGAATTACATGAAGAATCCCATCCATGTCAACATCGGCTCACTCGACCTCTCGGTAAGTTGACCCAGGC
This sequence comes from Arbacia lixula, assembly GCA_963669155.1. Classification (NCBI taxonomy): domain Eukaryota; kingdom Metazoa; phylum Echinodermata; class Echinoidea; order Arbacioida; family Arbaciidae; genus Arbacia; species Arbacia lixula. Next base: position 2,806,220 of record OZ022586.1, read on the forward strand.
ACAAAATCACCTTCCAGGGCCTGTTGCATAAAACTGACCATTATGGTAACTACTTTGGTAACACCACTTGACAGCCAATCAAAATTAGCATTTCTATAGAAGTTGCCATTGATAGCAAAGTTACTACATTATATCAATCATAAGTTTTATGCAACTCTGCCCAGGGGTGGATATATCATCCAAAGCATCATGTAGACTTTATGACACCTGTGCCCACGCATTTAAAGGTTTACTAAATGAGAAAAAAAAGTTCCCCCCAATCTATGTAAAGTTATCCACTGAAAACGAATTTAATGCTCATACGACGACACCACTTTGGTACTCTATAGAGCGATCGCTTTGATTTTGCTTAAAGTCAGTTTCCAGTTCTATCATTAGGAGGGAGGTTCTGATACTATTCAGTATCTTCTTCCATTTTTCGTGGTTTCTACCAAATTTAAACGTTTGGCCTGCAAAAGGGAAACCCTACCTTAAACGTATATGAGTTTTCATTTTTAGCATTAAACATTAAATACTTGTTCTTTCAATGTAACATTCTGTGCTCTGTTCTGCATCCTACGTACCAGGCCTGTCATAATGTGACCCAGCTGATTGAGATTCTAGAGGAGGAGGAGAAGAGAGATAGGGTAAGTCAATATCCTGCTCCTCTTCATGTTCTTTGTGGTTCAAAGAAAATACTTACTCCCAGTCAGGGTAAAGTCAGGGGATTTGATAAAAATGCTTCAAATCAGGGAAAAGTCCAGGAATTTTTATTGGCCCAAATAGTTAACATAGCATGCTGTGATTCAATGATGTGTACTTAGATTACTTTGAACCAACCTCGGTCTGCATAAAGTGAGGAAAGGATGGCTGTAAGGGGAGAAGGGAGGCCATTACTTGCCTTTGTAAAAGTAAATGAATATCATGGAATTTTAAGAGTATGTCAGGGAAAAATCAGGGGATCAGGGAATTTTGTTTTCTTGTAATGCTGGGAACCCTGTGGAGGCATACATGTGTACATGTGTATCTCAACTGCATGGCAGTCGAATGGCTCTTCTTCATATTCATTTTTACCATGTGCTATTTATACGTTACTCTGCATGTCTGATTGCATTTGAAACCAAAACAATTCTTTGTTGATTATATATGGGAGTACCATAATAAGAAAAATATCCTGTCCTTTGAGGAAGTAGTTTCTGTTTCAATATTTGCACATGTTCAAAATGGAACGTCCACTCTTAAGTACAGTTTGTTTAAATAAAAGCAGAGACCTAAACGAAAATAGTGAAGGTTTGAAAGTAATCCCTCAACGACCAACAAAGTTACGTGGTATGAATTTAATTTTTTTTAAATGTTATGATGTTTCTTGCAAGTTACTTTAAGTCGTGTAGAAAGTGTTTTTAGACAGTTTTCTTAAAAGAATGTGTACCATTTTACCTGTGCATTTGATATAATGTGAGATAAATATGTTAACACACACACACCTCTATGAAAGAGATTGGATTCCTTCATCAAAACACAGAAAGAATGCAAGGAATTGAATCATACTATAATACAGCACACAACATATGGGAGGGCACCTTGCAAGTGATGTCACAATTTAAACTTGAAAAAGGTCATACCCTTCCCTGATATGTTGCTTTCATATTCCTGCTGTTACCAATTTAGTATTATGGTAGATTGCCCTGTTAGATAATGTGGTATCCTATTCTTTCCCCTTGTTTGGCCTGCAGCTATTGGATTTCTTTGACTGCATGACAGAGGACGAGAAGGTACTCGTGTTTGTTGGACGCAAAGCGACGTAAGTAGTTCAAATACTCGTTTCCAAAAACTGCTTTAATTCTTTCTGTGTTAAACGGTAAAGTGGTGTGTGCAACAGCTGGGTGCGTACACCATTGAACAAGGTGTTTTGCACATGTTTGCCCCTCGCAACCCATGTGTAGTAAATGGATATTTGGCAGGAATTTAATATAGTATTCCTGATCTACATGTATTAGATCAACTAGCTTCTAAGGCTACGTACTTGGCTGCTTGGTTAAAACAGGATAATAATCAAGAGCTTAAAGATTGTCCGTCCCTTTTGCAAGCTTAAAATTTGAAATCGTCTATCACGATCGTAAATTGAAGAAAGTGTGATTCAAGACCATTTCTAAGAATATAGCATGTTGAAGCTTTCTGTATATGTAAAAAATTTCAGCCGTTAAATTTCAAACCAACTTTTTTCGTACCACGAAAAAAGTATTAGTCTTTGTTACAGTATCTATGTGGTTATTATGCGTGTGTGAAATCCTAATTTTATGAGTAACTACCAAGCTTTGGAGATGATTCCTTCCATAGAACAATTTTTTTTTCATAATGCGTTTTATAATTTAATAAACAGATTAATCAATAAAGCAGATATTTAAACACAAACTGCTAAGAGCCTGAGGTAAAGACTATAAATCAGACGTTGTTTACGTGCATTATTTGAATTTTACACTACGTATCAGTTTCAAATTGTGAATATAGAGCTTGCTAACAGTTCTCTATATGTTTTGCCAATGTTTCAATGGTTTTGTGGTGATCTGAAAAAGGGACTGGCTGTCTTTAAGGTAATACTTCCCATACTAGGAAAGCACTTTATAAAAGCTGATTATCATTCTTGAACTTCTGACCTTTGACCCCAGGGCTGATGACCTATCCAGTGACCTGATTCTGCGTAATCTCTCGGTCCAGAGCATCCATGGGGGCCGGGAGCAGGAAGACAGGGAACAGGCCCTGGAAGACTTCCGGGACAGTAAGGAGAAAGCCTCTCATATCATGTTTGCTTATTTTTTTGTAACTACAGGTATTCTAAAGGGACAGTTCACCCTGAAATTACTTTCATTTCAATTAAAGGAGACACATGAAACATATTAGTGAAGGCTTGACAAAAATTTGTCAAAGGAAACGAAAGTTATTTGATTTTAAATTTTTGATTTTGTGACATAACGTGCGAGGTGCTCTCACATACATTTATTCTGGAAAAATATTTTGGAAAATGTCAATATTCTCAAAAGGATATTTGGCATTTCACCTGTGCATTTCATATTTTATTAGGCACGATTTATATCTTATTAGATGTTTTTACAAACATATCGCTATGAAAAGAATGTATTCCTTCATCAAAGAAGATAAAAAAAAGGCAATTTATGGAAAAAGCAGTACACAACATACATGTACCTGTATGGGAGAGCACCTCACACATGACGTCACAAAATCAAACTTTAAAAATCAAAGAACTTTAATTCATAAACTTACGCTATGAATATATGGTGTTTTGTTTTGCGCATACAATTTTAAAAGGGAACATTTTAAATTTTGTCTGCATAACAAACGACCATGTTCATAGTGTGAGCAGAGGGACTCCCGCATAATCTGTTGTATGGACAATAGACGAAATGGTATTAACAAACTTCAAATTCCTTACAGGTCGCAATTTAGCCATACCCCTTTGGTTACTACACTTCCATGGCAAATGTTGACATCGTAACTGGACCAGGGGTCACAAAGCCTGATAATCTAGAAGTGAGCAATAGGCTAAGATCAATAGATTAGTCGTACGATTAATCTATTAATCACTTGTAGCTTTTTTTGATATGGCCCCCAAATGGCACAGCACCATGATCAAGCTGTGTTAAAAAAAAAGGACAGAAGCCTGTATTCTCAACAGAGATTTAAGGCAAACCGTGTACTAAACCTAGACTATATGTATGGGATGCCATATAAACCATGAAATATTTTTGCTGATTCTTTTTAATTGATTTTGTCCACCAAATCACTGTGGTTTATTTAGTTTAACCACAATGATTACAACAAATAAATTTTAAGCAGTAGATTTTTTTCTGACTTATTTTTCATTCATTTACAGGATGGAGCATGCTATCCTTACTACTGGGTGTTTGCCTAAAATTTCTTTGTTAAAAAAATAAATAAATGAAAATCAGCCACCCTCTTTTGTGATGGTAGATGAAAATAAATAATTTTGTGACGGCATCAGATATATTTTGCACCCCATCAAGTTATACTATACTTAGTACGCGTTCTTAAGTTAAACCACCATTGCGAATATAGACCAGAGTCTGCAGTCAAATCTAACCCCCGCTGTTGCATCTTCTCAGGCAGGGTGCGGATCCTGATTGCGACCGACGTGGCCTCCAGAGGGCTTGACATCAAGGATATCACGCACGTGTTCAACTTCGACTGCCCTAACCACATCGAGGAATATGTGCATCATGTGGGCAGGACCGGCAGGGCGGGGTAAGGCTGCAGGCTCTCACAACTCCCACTTTCATCTCGTTCTTTACCGTTTTTGCACTGTGTAGTGTTTTTTCGCAGGTTTTTTTTTATCTTAGAGAATTTCGCAAAGCATGAACAACAAACGGAAATGTTGCCATCACAAAATTGAAACTTAAAGAAAATCACATCTTTCTTTATATCCTTTGATTGATTTCTGTCAAATCACCACCAATATGTTGCGTTAATCCGTCCTTTACTGAGCCCAGATATATGTGGGCTGGCTTTCCTCCAGGCAGACATTAAGCAGCACAACTTCCATACAATCTGCTGTTTGAACAATAACAAACAGGCCATGAATATTCATTATGGGGTACAATAAAGCCACACCCCTTTTTAGTTAAGCCACACAGTTCTATGGCAAATTTTGACAGTTTTATGTATTGAGTTAGGTACATAAAGATAATACACTAGACGCGAACAGAGAGCAAGAGTGACTTGTCTGCTTGATGTATAAACTACTAGTGACTTTATTCTGGAATACTTTTGATTATATATACAGGGTATAATATTTCCATCATTAGTCATCATTGGTACTGGTTGGTACAAAGAGATGTGGGGTGAGAGAAGTAAGGGAGTGACCAGTGGCAGGATGCTGTGGTCAAGTGAATAGATAGATTGGAATGCGGGATTAAGACGAGAACTGAGGGTGTGAGAAAGAGCGAAGTACATAGTGAAAGTGTTACATGCAAGGCATGGTTGAAACTTAAAGGACCATAACATATAGATACATGTAATATGGATGTGCAATATATCTCATAGCAATCATATAGATACATGTAATATGGATGTGCAATATATCTCATAGCAATCATGTAGTTCAATACGATGAGACATCCCAACTGGACCAGGGTTCACGATGCCAGAAAATCTAAACGTAAACGAGCCAAATCTAAACCCTTTTTGTATCTTTTGGCTCATGTGGTTGTGTTATTTGTTGTGTGTTGTTTGTTGTGATTGCGCAGACGGACGGGGACATCGCTGACTCTGATGACCAGGAGGGACTGGCGGTGGGCCGGTGACATCATCAAGATCATGGAGGAGGCTGGGCAGGTCAGGACCATGTCGCATATAGGTGTTCATTTATTGTAACTTAACATCAGTGGTAACTACCATGGCAACAGCCAATGAGATCAGGGTCCTGTTGCATAAAACTTACCATTGATATTAACTTTGCTACCAATGGCAACTTTCATGGAAACCTTGAATTTGATTGGCTTTCCAGTGATGTTACCATGGTAGTTACCATCCATGGCAGAGTTACCATTAATGGTAAGTTTTATGCAATGGGCCCCTGATGATTGCACCTGTTGCTATTGTAGTTAATTCTTGATGGTAAGTTACAATGAATGAACCGGGTATTTCCGGTTCCCATTGCCAGCTTGTTTTAACTCCATTTTAAGTACGTTCTCATTATATTTGAATGCTGTTGATATATGCAATCATTTGTTGAATCGTTTAGCTTCAGTTCAAGATCATAATTGTAGAACTACTTTTGAGAAAAGTTGTTCAAGATAGATTTAACTAAACATGGTATATCTGTCCTTAAAGGAAGTCTTTATACCAAAGGACACATTGCATGCACTAGCGGCAGGTTTTTTTAGTAACAATGCAGAATAACCTGTGGATACAATGGCAGCGCTCGCGAGCAACCTGTTACGATCAATATTCACCCTTTGTTTATCAATAGTGTGTACATGCCGGTACGCAGGTCCAGTGGCTGGTTAGCCCCAAATAATCTTGTTTCTAGCTGTGAGTGCTGGTCTAAAATTGTTGTAGTAAACGGGTTAACCCTCTCAGTGCTGTTGGTGCACAATGTGTGAAAGGTCAATGGGCTATTCCTTGCTTGGTACTAAAAGAGTTTAAAACTTTATCTTCATTTATAAAGAGTTGAATTGAATCTCAAGATTTTGTCTGTTATATTGACGATGTATTCTTTTTTGTCTCTTCATTTATCAGGAGTTACGTTAACGAGTTGAGTTGAATCTTGTGATTTTACCTGTCATGTTGATGATGTGTTTTTATTTGTCTCTTCATTTATCAGGAGTTACGTTAAAGAGTTTTCTTGAATCTTGTAATTTCTCCTGTCATGTTGATGATGTGTTTTTATTTTTCTCTTCAAACATTTATCAGGAGGTGCCTGATGAGCTGATTGAGATGGCAGAGAGGTTCAAGAAACACCAGCAGAGGATGGCTGATGGCGACCGGAGGGGCGGGGGCAGGGGTGGAGGTAGGGGCGGAGGAAGGTTCGGTGGTGGTGGGGGAGGAGGGGGGTTTGGAGGGCGAGATAGGGGGTCAGGTGGTGGAGGGCTTGGGTTTGGCGGGAGGGACAGGAACGGAGGTGGGGGAGGTGGGTTTGGGTTTGGGGGCGGAGGAGGGGGAGGGGGTAGGAGAGGAGGGGGGAAGGATGACTGGTGGTAAGTTAGGTGAAGGATGATTGTGGTGGAGAAGTAGAAGGTGGAGGATAGTAAGAGGAAGAGGAAGAGGAGAGAATAGGAAAAGGGTGGAAAGAAAAGAAGGAGAAGGCATATAGAAAATAGAAGAGGAGGAGTAGAAAAGCGGAGGAGGAGGAGGATGAATCAGAAAATGATGATGGCAAATGAAAGGAGACGAGGAGGCGCAGAGAGTGGAAATGGAAGAGGGGGAAAAACGAGAAGAAGATGAGTGGAGAGAAAGGGAAAAGAAGGAGGGTGTGGAAGAGGGAAAGGATGTGTGAATCTGACAAGCATCATCTATTGTAGTTGAATTGTCGAAAGGATTCAATAAGGTCCTTACATTGAAGTCTGCATACCTCGATTCAAGTAATCCAATATGTTCTATTGGGTATGAAATGATGCTGAAAGTTGAATCATTGTTGCAATTGCAGTTTGAAATGACATGTCCATTTTCTTACAGTGCCAAAGATGTTTGTGTTTCTTTGATCTCATTGTATTTGTCATGTTTGAGGAATAGCTGTTGAGGTGGGGTTAAGAAGATACTTGTGGTGGTGGTGGGGGGGGGGGGTGAGAAGATGCAAGATACTGTGCCAAAATATTACACTTAAGGTTAATTTCTATAATCTCATATTTAAGATCAATATTACATTTTCAAAATTGATGTAGTCACAATTACATTCCTGCTGTCAGTCTTTCTGGGCTGGTGGTCTCTATAGACAGGTGGCCTTTATTTCCAAGAAACTGTTCTGAAGGGACTCACAATTGATTCCTCTTTACAAACGGGTGATCTTTATAGACAGTGGTAGAGGCACCCTGTATCTAACATCCCTCTGTATCTAAGAAACATCTCCTGGGAGATCTTTATAGACAGTGGTCTTTGTAGACTGCTATAGAGTACCAAAGTGGTGTCGTCATATGAACGTGTTGTCAAAACAATTGACTCTAAAAATCACTCCAGTGGGAGGTTTAGCGGTCCGATATTGTCTATTGTGCTAGTGTCCAGCATTCCCAATAAGCCAGTTCGTAATTACAATTTGCGCATGAGCAGATGAAGGTCATAGTGACCAAACCAGCTTGTTGGTTTTTAAATCACTGAGATAAGCATCATCATTAATAAGTTCTTTTAGAATATGCTTGTTATCCAATTTATAAAAGAACACCAAGGTGTTCAATCATGGGGTATTTGACAACAGGCCAAACGACAACAATTAGTTTACAATAAACAATGTAATAGAAGCTTTCCCAATTGTTCACAGACCGTAGCCTACTATTCTTGTTTTGAGATGGTTCCTTTATTAGAGGTTGAATATCGCAAATTGCTATGTCGGGTAAGCACATTACGTAACATCTCCTTTTGAAATGATATATTAATCAACTGCTTATCCTAATGAAAAAGGGAAAGGTCATAGTGACCAAACTTGCTCCAGAGCTAACTACGAACCGGTGTATTAAAGTCCCTGTTGTGATCACTGTTGCTTGCTCTACCCGCATTATTTAGAGCCAGTTGTCTTGAAATAATGCTCAAATGATGTCACACTTCAGTACTCTATAGGCACCTTAATGTATCAAACATCTCTCTGTATAAAGAAATATCACCTGCTCAGTCAGTCAAAAGGGAAATGAAGTACAGTAGCTGATGACAGGCATTCCTGGGCGTTGTTCAATACCGAGGCGTTGCACTACTATAGAGTACCGAAGTGGCGTCGTCGTATGAGCATGTTGTCAAGACAACTGGTTCCAAACAAAATTATTCCAGTAAGGCGTGAACCGTCCATTGTCTAGCGGGCTAGTGTGATCACTGCTGCTTGCTCGACCCGCATAGTTTAGAACCAGATATCTTCACAATGTACTCAAAATGATGTCACACTTCAGTAATCTATTGATCATAAAGCTGGGATGCACGTGTGATTCAGGTACACTTAGTGACAGTTAACCCCCATGGCTGTCTCACGTTCATGAGCATGGGCAGGCAAGGAGTATCTGTGTTATGTGTGTATGTAGAAGTGTGCTAGTCTTTCGGTAAGGAGAGATATGTTGTATGAAGAAAAAATGAATCACAAAAAAGTGTTGAATACCAATTGATATATGAGTCCCTTTTTAAAAAGATTGCATTTCAGGCTGCTGGTGCTAGTCAGGTATTTTGTAGTAAACAGGTTATCTGCCAATATTATAGTACATTTAGAAGACTTTTGATTTTGTATGAAGATGTAATGATTTTACACAGCCATGCGTGATATGCACTTCCTATGCAGTGTATCATGTTTCAGTGAAGAAAGCCAAGTGTTTGCCAGCTGGACTTGAAATGATAATCCAGTTTATTAAGCCAACTTACTTCTGGACCCTGTTGCATAAAACATAACATTAATGGTACCTCTGCCATCAATGGTAACTACTATGGCAACACAGCTTGACATGATTATTCCAGATCTCCATAGATATTACTGTACAATTGTTAGCGAAGTTACCATCAAAGGTAAGCTTTATGCAACAGGACAGTGGACTAGTGAAAACAGACCATGTTACCATGGTAGTTCATGCCATTGATGGCAGAGTTACCATTAATGGTAAGTTTTATGCAACGGGGCCCGAAATGTATATTTCATTGCCAGGAATGATGAACTTTCTATGAGGTTTTCCATACATTGTTGAGCTGAATATGAGATGTGAAATGTGAAATATAGGAGCAAGCATTGCACTGATGAACTTTCTTTATGAGGACATGGGGAAGTTATTTCTTGTTCTTAAGGCTGAATTCGCTTGTTCTTCCATACTGTACAGTAGTTTTCAGTGAAAAAGGGTAATTTCTTGATGATGCAGCGCAATGAAAATATGCAACTCCACAAATGGTAAATTTTCATTTTGGCAGAGGTAATGGTTGTAATATTTTCTGTAATTCTTTGAATTTTCCAGTAAAAGGGCCCTTTTTTTGTTGAGATAACACCATGTTCCTCATTCGATAGTTCTAAGTACATGTGTAAGTAAACAGTAAAGTGCTGCTATTTTAGAGAAAATTTGAAAGAGTATGTTGTATTTTATACCAGTATGTTGTTTTTATTTGGATTAATAATGATCTTGTACTCTATTCATTTGTCACTTTCTCACATGTTTGCATTTTTGTGATTGAAACATAAATTTTGATCATTCCTGGAGTGTATTGCCATTGACTCTTCCTTCACCACACACAAAAAGTGCAAAGACAGGATGTACCATTTGCAAAAGTCATGACACTCGGCAGGAATCAGCAGTAGACCTAACAATAAACGTGTATGAAATATCACAGTCGTAGCTTCACCAACATTTTCAGGTAAAGTGATTTTTTTTTTAAAAATGGTACATTACGCTCCTGGAGAAGAGCTGCAATGCTTATAAACTTATTAGCTGTGTTCATGGAAGTTACAGTATGGTTGTAGGTAATACTGGGTGTTAAAAAAACTGTTAACACTTTTGAAAAATGATTAAAAAGAACTAAATTACAACTTGAATCAAGCTGACTTATCATAAAGTCAAAGGATGTCAATATTTTTCAAAGCAGGTTTTGTAACATTTAATTAATTATTCTTGAATATTTCTTGGAATATTTAATGAGTCTTTCACTTTTGGACAAATTTGGAAATCCATGTAAATTGGTGTGTATCAGATAATGAACGCAGAACACAATGACCAATGAAATGACAATGAATTACACCTGTCGATCCACTAGCAACTGCCATCACAGTGTCATTAATAGCGCATGATGCTTTTGGCAGAAAGGAAGTTGTGGGTTGACATGTGCGATGCAGAATGACGATGGTTGTGTTTTTGATTATCTAATACAAACAAATTTTCACATCAAAATTTGTCCAAAAATGAAATTCTCATTAAATATTCACTGGATTAGCACAAAAGTAACTGATGAAATATTACAAAACCTGGTCCGAAAATACTTGACATCCCTTGACCTAATGTTGTGTTGCTTGCAGCTTGATTCGAGTTATAACTTATTTTTAATCATTTTTAGAAAGTGTCAAAGAGTTTTTTTCAACACCTAGTACTACTTGAATGTTCATATGCATCCTGACCCTGAAATTCATGTACAACTGAATGGTGGGTGAACCTCTGCCTCGTCACTCACTGGGGATATTCTAGTATTAAAGTGTGTAGTATCATTTTGCTATAAAAGAAGAAGGAAGAAAGTTATTCCGTGTACATGTACATTGTTACTGATGCCCTATGCCTCGTATTGCTTGTGTACCAGTATTGTTTTTGTTTTCTTTTTAATGAAAGTTTTCTATTTGTAATAAATTATTACAAATGTTAAATCACCTGTGTGAATGTGTATCTTTCAATACTAACCAGATTGAGATCTGTCTTAGCCAATGCCACTCTTGGCACTCGTGAACTGAATCCACAAGCTTGCCTAATATTACAAGGGACATCTTAATATTCTACATGTGGACAATGATATTCGTCAGTAAAGAGTACCCTGGCAAAGTGGTGTTATCATACATGTGCAGGTCTCTGGTCCTAAACAACATCACTCAAGAGAGAGAGAGAGAGAGAGAGAGAGAGAGAGGTAGACATGGTAGAGGGAGGGATAGAGAGAGAGAGAGAGAGAGAGAGAGAGAGAGAGAGAGCGAGAGAAAGAGAGAGACAGGTAGACATGGTAGAGGGAGGGAGAGAGAGAAAGAGAGAGATTTACTGGTCAGACATTGTCTAACAGGTTAGTCTTGGGCATTCCTAATAAGAGTACCTGCTGCATGTGATCAACAGCTGCTTGCTCTACCCACATAGTTTAGAACCAGTTGTCTTGACAACATGCTCATATCACAAACCTCACACAGTATAACAAAATAATGCTAGTTTGATCACAATGTTCTCTGATTTGTGTTTTTTTTTTATTCAGGTAAATCACATTGATCTACTCATAAGCAATGTCACTCAATGAAAACTTCTTGATACTAGATAAGTTACATGTAAAATATGTTGCCTAAAAAATAATGAAACCCCACAAAATTATTTAACCATAATCATACCGAATAATGCACCCTCTGGCACTGCCTATAAGTAAACACATGTACAAACTAGACAATAGCTTAATAGCAATAAATGGAAGACTTGACCATAATTATTACTGTTATCTGCTGCGTATATTTCAACTTAACATAAATGAGTCACAACTTCCATAAAAGTCTTCATAAGAAGAATTCAACCAACATTGTTAGCACACTGAGATGAATATAAGGATATAAATTGCTAATACGACATCACGATATTACGATAGAATACACGTTACATATTGTCACCATGAGTAGCGTTGTAGCGTTCTTCACCAACTATATACAAAGCATATATCGTCATACCTCAGAATGCTCCATTCCGGGACCCACACAAACATCACACGTCCAAAATGACATGATAGTAAAACAAATACACCGTTAAACTGAAAGGTAATATGTACATATTTTTCTTCACTCCTTCCTCTCTTTCAAAGATTAGGCTCTGCCTCATAATACATTTAAATGTTTTGACAATGTGTCCGAGATCAACGTTTTAGCCTGACTGCAAACAATAGCAGTCAGTTCCACGCGTTTGTACAACTTAATTCCCATCAGGAAGAGAGTTGATCTCCAGATTTCATTGTAGTTTCACAAGACACGCAACATAAATACACAAATATATATAATAGGAGATGTTTGCTGTGAAAATCTTCACATACGATCATGTTGACTACCTTATCACAATAAATTTAACAGCTTCCTGGATTCTGTTGGAGTCAACATACTGAGATTGCATTTGTTGGTGCTCTCACTTCAGATCAATTTCAGTGTCAAGAAAGAAAATGATTTCATCTTCAACTAGATGGATACAGAATTACAGTACATCGCAACAGGTTTGAATTGAAAACATGGCCAAACTTTAAAGTAAATCTGTGATCTAGAGAACTTTAAAGGACCATGCTGTACAATCATGCTGGCAAAGCCAGGAATTTTGAATAAGGCACATGTGTTTCTTATGCTCTTTCAAGAATAACATTCTTGCAGTAAAACATTGCAAAACAAATCATAAGATATATACACCGGGATGGAGCGGGCGGGGGGGGGGGGGCAGTTGTGAACAACATAACATGCCTAAGAGCCATTTTCATGCATCATTGAAGTAAACAGCAAAATTATTCATTAAAAGGTCGCACAATTGCTATTGATATGAGGGAGTGATCAAGCGTCATCAATATCTTAACACTGGATATAAAAACTACATATACACGTAGTTAGTAAGACAAATTGTATCAAACAATTATGTGTTTGGGTGTATTTCCATCTAAAATATTTAATGCACATTTCTAAATGAAAAGAATACCCACATCAATTGCATAGTTTGAGTACAAAAACAATGAATAAAAGATGATGTATTCTACCTTGATTGCTACATATATTTAACCAACTGTTACACATACAGAAGACATGAAAATATACAAAAATGTGCATTTCTCCAGAAAACAAGGCATACACTTTGCATAATATACATATAAAACTGCCAGATATTTCTACTCACTCTGGTCATTAAGAGGAAAACAAGTTTACTAAAACAATAAATAAAACAAATTGTTGCAGTGAAGTCATGTAAAAGTTGCCTGCTGCAATGTACTCCTTAGCTGATTGCAAAGGTTCTTCAAATACTTCAGTATGAAGTGTATGCAGCACGCGCATGGTAAACTCCAATGGATCTGGTACTGGGAAAGCTTGTAAGAATCTCAAAAACTGATGGGTCACTTCATATTAACCCTCAATAGTCCCACTGGCAATAGAGTGAAATAACAAGCACAAAATGATAATTATACCCATACAATGGGTGTCAATATTTCATATATTGCCAATGAAATGTTCACAACACAGAAATATTTACTTTAAATGTAACACAAAATTAAAGGCACTTTCATAGCTAAGGCTTTGCAGTGATCAAACATGGGAAATAAACTTGTACAATTGTTATCATGAAAGCATACTTCTATCAAAGGAGTGATGAAATTGGATAATGATCAAGAAAGAATGGTTGCCTGGAAACCACAATCAGTCAAATGTGGGTAAGCTCATGGGATCTTATAGCCGTGTTTGAATTTTGTCAGAATTGTGCGTAAGAGTTGCCAATTTCAACTAATGATTTAATGCCACTTTCTAATTCGTGATCTAGAGGCTTAACAAATTGCATAGTAATTCAAGGTACCTTTATACAATAGACAAATATTATTAAAATATTCTGCATAATCTTAAGAACATTGAAGATGTGCAATGCATTCTTCCAAAAGCATTAATAAGTGCTCCTATGTACATCACAAAAATAGCTAAGAAGTCTCAAAGTATAGAGTACATATACCTATAAATGTATGTGGGCATTATCAACTTGAACATATAATAATAGATGTACATGTATGTATGTATGTTTGTATGTAATTCATGTTAGCATGTTACTCATGTAGCCTAGCAGTGGCCATTATCTTTGTTATGACTATACGCATCATGGTCATTAACGTCTTCACTATCATCATCATCATCATCATCATCATCATCAGTATCATCACCAATATCAACATCAGCACCAAGCCCATCAAAAAACTTTGAGCATAACCATTTGTCTTTGTTCATCGCACGTTCCTATTCTCTGCTCCATGCACTTTTGTATGTTATACTTCAATAGACAATTAGGCAGCAGCCGATACAAAATCTAGCAAATGAAACCTTTCATATCTTTTCAAACTACTTCATATACATTTCGTTGCAACATCTTTAGTACAGCTCATGAACGTTGTTCTACATACAGGTATAAGGCGGTTGAGTATGAATGATTTTAGAATCACTCCAGGAGGTTCTGCACATTTCATTACTTCTTACACTATAATGATCTACAATGGCCACACGTCAGACTGGTTCGGTTTCTGGCTGTTTGCTGCCCTCTTTGTCAGCTTCAGTACATTGCTCGGAAGACGACTCATTATTAGTAGTGGATTCTTTGGCTTCATGTGACTCTGAAACAATAAGGAAAAATATGAGAAAAAATTATTCGAAACATGACAAAATTTTAAAGTCCACAAAAGACCACCCTGATGTTAAATTGGTTTAAATTAGAGCAGAAAAATGAAGGCAACAAAATAGTGAAGGTTTGACAAAATTTTGTCAAATCATAAAAAGTTAGGACTTTTTCATTTTTTAAAATTTTGTGACGTATCATGCGAGTTGCCCTCCCATATGTCGTGCGCTGTACGATTCCATAAATTGCCCTTTATCTGATTTTTTTATGAAGGAATACATTTTTTTCCACAGAGGTGTTTATGTAAAACCAAATCAATATAGGCATCTGATGCTAACAGAAGATAGGATAAGTAGTTAATCTTGATTCAAAGGTTAAGTTGTTAATTAATTTAAGAACCTAATATTGAATACACACTTCACATAATTCCACAGTTACTTGATACAGCATGAGGACAAACAAGTTGTTCCCAATCCAATTAAAGACACAACATTTTATTGACATTTGATTGACAGTGGAATAAGATGACCAAACTGTTTACCTTGCACTTGAATGGATGTACTATTATCCGAGTTCTCAGCAGCTGGTGTAACAGGGTCTGTGATTGGTTGTTTGGGCTCCTCATCAGCACAGCTGGAAGAGACGGGGTCCGTCACTGGTTCCTTGGATTCTTCCTCAATGATGGTGGATGTGAGAGGTTCTCTGATTGGTTCGTCCGTCAGGTCAAATGGATCTGGTACTGGTGACAGAGCTAAATGGACATTCAGAAGGAGATAAGAAATACTTTAAGGTAGCCCGTCCCTTTTGCAGACCTAATTCTGAAAGTTCCCTGACTTTGTCTTCATTTGAGAGAGAGGGGCTATATCACATTTCAATCGAATCGATAAAGGGTAATATTCGGTGTTGAGGAAATAATCTTCCATAATTGACCGAGCTTTCTTTTTTCGTACCACGAAAATATTCAAATCTCAGTGAGAACTAGTACGATTTTCATTTATTCTACGGGAGTTATAGTACCTCTGACCCTAAAATTTCACAGTTGGTATCCCAAAGATACATGTTAAATATGGGCAAACTTTCATGAAGTTTGCAGATGTTTGTAAAAAGACGAGTCATCTTTAATAGTGAGCACAAGTGAAGAGGTCCTGTGCTTTGATTGCTTCAGCCTCTGACTCTGAAGCTGAGATTGCTGGTTCAAACCCCACACGGGCAAGATCCATGTACATGTATCACACAGAAAACTTGACACTGTATGCCATGTACATGTTTTCCATTTACAATGCTTGCCCCGCTATAAGAAAACATTCCCTCCCTTGCCTAAAAAGGGGACGAGATTATACGCCTCATGGGCCCTGCTGCATGAAACTTACCATTGTGGTAACTTATATGACATCACATGCGGGATGTTCTCCTGTATGTTGTGTAATATTTTTCCAAGAACTTCTGGGGGTTTTTTTGATGAAGGAATACAACTTTTTCATACATGTAAAAACATATATCAAATGCACAGTTCATATGGTATATATGCTTTAAAGAAAATTAACATTTCCCCGCCAAATAGTACACAACATATTATATTATAGCATCTCACATGTGACGTCACAAAATAAAAACTTGACAAAATCATAACTTTCTTATCCTTTGACAGATTTTTGTCAAACGTTCACTGATTTGTTTCTTTCATGTTTTTTTCTCTCATTAAAATCAACTTCAGGACGGCCTCTTCCTTTAACATGTACAAGAGGACAGTCTCATGACTTCCTAATATCATTCTTTGACCGCATGATAGGACATCCATTATGCTTCATCCGAAATATTTAGAATCGACCAGCTTCACAACAAGGGTGTCACATTATTTTTTTTGTTGAATAGAGCAGAAAGAAGATTTCCTCACTTTGATGTCAGTTACAATTACATGGATCATGAAATGCTTGCAAGATTTCTTTGTTTCTATTCTTTGCTGACACAAAACAGGAAATTGGAATATGGGGTAACGGTTGATTTTCGTCTTGTGGAGACGAAGTGTGGGGGAGAAATTAAAGGGGGGAGAGAGAGAGGGAAAGTGAGAGGGGAAAATGACAAAGAGGGAGGGAGGGAGAGAGAGAGAGAGAGAGAGAGAGAGAGAGAGAGAGAGAGAGAGAGAGAGAGAGAATGAAAGTGTGGAAGAAAGGGAAGAGGTGGGACAGACAGACATAAAAAGGCAGAGACAGAGGAAGAGAAACAGGAACATAAGGAGAGTAAAAGAGAAAAATAGAAAATGAAGAGTCTGAAGGAGACATAGAGAAAAATAAATAGAGAGAGGTAGATAGAGAAAAGATATAGAGAATGAGAGACACAGAAACAGCGAGAGCTAGCATTGAAAGAAAATGGAGAAGAGACAGAGGGTCACTACGAGTAGGGTTTATAGAATTAGAGATATATAAAGAGATATAGACAGATAGTGAAATATATACAGAGACAAGGACAAACACACACAGATAGGAGAGACATATAAAGAGAGGGAGGGAGATTGAGAGGGATAGAGATAGAGAAGAGAGAGAGGGAGAAAGAGACAGAGAAGAGAGAGAGGGAGAAAGAGACAAATAATGAGGGAAGAGAGAGACAGACAGACAGACAGACAGACAGACAGACAAACAGAGAGACAGGGGAAGAGAGAGACAGAGACATGGAGACAGAGGGAAAGAGAGGAGAGACATGAATAAATGAGGGAAGAGAAGGAGAGAGACATATAGGAGAGATCGAAAGAAACATAAACATAGTGACAAATGGGAGAGAAAAGGAGAGAGAGAAGGAAAGAGTTGGATAGATAATGAGGGAAGAGAGGGAGCACGACAGATAGGAGAGATTGAAAGAAACAGAAACACAGTGACAAATGGGAGAGAGGGAGAGAGAGAGAGAAACAGACAGAAATGGAATTATGAAAGAGCAACATAATGACAGCGGGAGCATGAAGACAGAGTGACTACGATAAGGTGAGGTGCAAAGTTTGGCTGGATGCCAACATCCTCACCTCTACCGCAACCACAGTTCAAGTACAGGAAGAGAACAATGAATCTGCTGCAGAAATCTACACAACTTTCCATTGTTTTTGTCACCCTACCACAGATCCATTAAAAGTCATACATTTCCAAAGTTCAATATTGTTTTGCTCTATAAAACAATGGCTCAGATTTTGTGACTAAAGGTTATCAATAGTTTAAATTCAAACCTTAAGTCTTGATAAATTTGGGTCTTTACATGTACCTCTTCATGCGTCGCTGTTGCATTTAAACATGATTTTTACAAAAAAATCCTGAAATTCTCCAGACAAGGTGTCCACACACAAAAATTTCATTGTATAGATATACAGAAAAATAGCTATACAACAAAATTCTGTGTGTGGACGCTGACTAACGATACCTCATCAGACGAGACCTTTTATAAAGGAAGTGTGTCTGGGCATTGTTTATGATTAAAACGCTATAAAAGAATCATGCTTAATCACAGTTCACTGTGTGTGTGGACATCGCGAATGAAATGTCATATAACTGGGTGGAGCTTACCGTGACCGCTCACGCAAACGACCCAATCTACTTAAACTAGAGCTTGCTCACCGAAAACAAGCAGGACTCTGTTCGGTAAAAGATGATTATTTATAGTTTTGGTATATATGTGTTTGTGTGTGAGCACCCTGCTTGCTATACAATGATTCTTTATACATGTACAACATATAGCTGTTAGTACCGTCTCGGTATAGCTATTCAACTAACTTTTTGTGTGTGGACATAGAACATTTCACCTTGAAATTATGTTTGTTTCAATAAAAGCAGACACATGAAAGGAACATATTAGTGAAGGTTTGACGAAAATAGGGCAAAAGAAAAGAAAGTTATTAGATTGTAACGTTTTGATTTTGTAACGTCATGTGCAAGGTGCTCTCCCATATGTTATATAAAGAATAATTCCATAAATTGCTCTTTTTCTGTTTTTGACAATGGAATGATTTTTTTCATACATGTATGTGTGTAAAAACATATTTCTAATGATGTATCAAATGCACAGGTAAAAGGATACATAATAGTTTTTCTAAAAAATTGTACACAACATATGGGAGAGCACCTTGCGCGTGATGTCACAAAATCAAAAATTTAAATGATCATAACTTTCTTATCCTTTGACAGATTTTCCTCAAACCTTCACCAATATGTTTTTATCATGTGTCTCCTTTTATTGAAACCAAAATAATTTCAGGGTGAACCATCCCTTTAAGGCGTCTTGTCAAAAGTTCAATACACAAAAGAATGCGGTTATGTCCGGGAATCCTGTATGCGATCTTTTTTATGACAGGGTCAACAATCCCCGTCCTTTTCAATATTCGGCCGCCAGCGTTCTTTTTGTTCAAAGGATGTGTGCAGTCCTTTTCTTCACTATAATCGTGAACCCTACTAGGGTCCATGTAATCATACTATCATACGATTCTGGAATTATGTCCAGGATTCCCGGACATAACCATGTTCTTTTGTGTCTTGAACTTTTGACAAGACGCCTTAAAGGGATGGTTCACCCTGCAGAATGAAATAAAAGACCGTACAGACTTTTGTTGGAACGCTAGCCTATCAGGTTTTTTCAACCGTCAGACCGCCATCCAGGACAGACGGAAGTTTTCTGTCTAAAAGACGCGAATGAGACGGTCAAAATGTTTTGACAATGCGCCAAAGTTGCTGTCATACCTTGGTCAAAATGGACCTCCAGCGCCTTGCAGTAGTACCCGTCATCGCTCTTGGGCTTGTTGATGGAGCACAGCTGGAAGCTGGATACAGGTTGGTTGCCGAAGAGCGTCGAGCTGTACGCCCGGTACAGATCTGACTTGATGCGCCGCACGCCCTTCTTACGGAGACTGGGCGCCCTCGAGAGTTTCATGACTGTCAGGTGAGGCTTGAATCCTCGCTCTCCAGTGGAGTGGATACCGTAACGCCGGTAACAATTCTCTACGGTGTCTGCATGAATGGATTTAATAAAGAAATGAGAGTCATAGTTAAGAGTTTGTAAGAACTATGTAATCAGAAGTCTGTAGAGTATGTTTAAGATGCTGTCAATGTCATATTTCTCTTCCTTCTTCTTCTTCTCCCCCTTACTTTCTCATTATCATCACCACCATCATCACCAACATCACCATCACCATCATCGATGATCACCATCATTATCATCACCACTACCTTCATCACCACCATCATCATCACCATAACCATCATCATCACCACCACCACCTTCACCACCACCATCATCGCCATCATCACCATCATCATCACCATCACCATCATCACCATCATCATCACCATCACCATCATCACCATCATCATCACCATCACCATCATCACCATCATCATCACCATCACCATCATCAACACCTTCACCACCACCATCACCATCATCACCACCATCACCATCATCACCACCATCATCACCATCATCACCACCATCATCACCACCACCACCATCATCACCACCACCATCATTATCAGCACCACCATCATCAACATAACCATCATCATCACCACCACCACCACCATCATCATCACCATCATCATCACCACCACCACCACCATCATCATCACCATCATCATCACCATCATCATCACCATCATCATCACCATCATCATCAAGACCACAACCACCAATACCATCATCAGTCCATACGTACCTGCCACATCGTACAGCGTATCCAAGATGCCGTCAATGTCTTTAATCTTAGCAAACATGACCTGGTTGTTGAAGTGTCCCAAGCCATGGAACCAGATGTTGAGTTTCTTGCTGGTGATCTTAGGACCCAGCAGTCTGTGACACTCCATCAATGCCAGCTTAGCCCTGCAAACAATCAAAACAACACAACATGACTGATCCAGGGCATTCTTGGAGACAGGTCATTCTTTTTGTTTCTACTTTCTATATTTCCAGAGCTGTCTACAATTGTCCTCTAGTTATCTTAACCTAATCTTTACTGACCCACATAACCATGTACATGTATGCCGGCTGGCTTTTCTCCACTCATACACTGGGCAGTGCGATTCCCACGTTATCTGCTAAAGAGATTATAGATGGCAGGCTATGAATAAACTTCAAATTCCTTATAGAGTGCAATCAAGCCGAACCACGGTGGCTACTGCACTTCTATGACAAATTTTGACATCCTTTTCGGACTGGGATTCACAAAGCCTAAAATTCTAACCTTGAGCAATGGATTAAGTATATGTAGCAACTGCTTGATGAGTATCTGTAAACAAACTGTATCCTCAATCTCTTGTGTTACTGCAGCTCTACCGCAAATTTTGACCAGCCCAAAATTCTAAACCGTAAGCAACGGGTTAAAAATACGACCAGGGCCCCGTAACATAAAGGTTTGCGATCAATCGCAAAATGGCAATGGCCAGCCAACATCATTGTTGCATGTTCTATTTGTTCAAAAGACTGACCAGTAACGAATCAGAATTCGTCTTTCAAATTTGCAATTGATCGCAAACCTTTATGTTACGGAGCCCAGATAACGCAACAGTTGGCAGTTCTGCTTCCTCCGTTTTCTCACCTTTCGACGTCGTCGTCGTTGGCGAGGTGCATGACCATAATGGTGAGGTGGAGGGTTGGGATAGGCACCATGGCGTCCTTGAGTTTCTCATCTCCAGCCATCACCGTCTGCTGTACATCCTGCAGGGCCTTGTGGATCTAACAACGACAACAACGAGGGGGGAATATTAGGATTAATACAAGTCTATTAATCAAATATGTTATTCAAAGGGTTTCTCTTTTGGTTTACAGGGGCTATATTGCCCCTATATTTTTTTACATAGTAGTTTCACAGAGTGAAACATGTTAATAAAGGGAGAGACACATTTTGACAACCACTACAAGCAAACTTGTGTCTGGTATACAATCATTTTGACCACATTTGGTGCTTTGCGCACACCTTGCTTAGCTTTCAAGTACATGTACATGCACCTTACATACTCTCCCTCTTTCCTTCCATCATCCCTTCTCTCCAGCCCAACATTTGATTTTAATTTTCAGGTACATACACAGCGTACACAATTTATTATTTACCCTGCAATTTTCAAGTACTACACAAAAAGTACACAATTCATTATTAACATGTTCATGTTATACAATAAGTCCACAATTCATAGAAAATATAAATGATATATTCTTGCATTGCGACTGTTATGATATAGCTCCCCCCTCCCCAATTCTCTCTCCCCTTTTTCCTTCCATCATCCCCCTCTCTCCAGCCCCCCCACCTCTTCTCTCCCCACCCCCCCCCCCCTTTTCCCCCTCTCTTGAGACATGACCCCAAATCCCCTGGTGTCATTTGATCTAGATCATTACGGCTTAGTCACTTCCAAATATAGCGCTACCCCATGCTAGTTTCCGCAGCACAGTTGCCCTATATATTATCCCTTTACTACATTGTTGTCTAAGCAGGGACACCCTCAGTCACTGTTTACATTGGCCATGCCGATACATTTCTCTGTGACCCACAGTTTCTAAGTACAGTACTACGAATCAAACTCATGGGGGCCCAGTTGCATAAAACTAATACCATTGATGGTAACTTTGCAACCCATGGCAACCTCCATGGAAACCTTGATTTTGATTGGCTGTCAAGCAATGTTACCATGGTAGTTATCATTGATGATAGAGTTACCATTCATGGTATAAAAAGTTTTACACAATGGGGCCATGCTGTGCTGTTGCTGCCTCACTAACAACACTGAACCTGTTGATACCCTGGGCCACGTTGCATACAGGTTTTCAATTACTGTAACTTACCATCAATGGTAACTACCATGGCAAGAGCCAATGAGCTCTCGTTATTGCACCTGTTGCCATGGTAGTTTCCATTGATGTGAAGTTACAATAATGGAACACCTACATGGCCCAGGACAGCTACATAATAATATGATGCATAACACAGCCAGAGGACTTCCCTAATACTGTACAGTATCAATGTGTTGTTTCTCTAAATTGCACATGAAAAGCTGAATATTCTAGAATGTATACAATTTGTTTTGTTTTTTAAAATTAGTTTGAAATGTTGTTTTTTGCTTCCAAATGTGCAGGTCATTGTGAAGGGATGCGTAGGAATCACATGACAGCTCATTCAGGATGAATTCATCCTCACGATGTTAAAAAGAGTCCCTTCAGACAACAACAAAGACAGTGCCCCTACAATCAACAAAAGCGCCCTGCATGTGACGTCACATAATCAAAACTTTAAAATCAAATAACTTTCTCATCTTTTGACCAATTTTCGTCAAACTTTCACTAATATGTTTCTGTCATGTTTCTGCTTTCACTGAAACCAGCTTATTTTCAGGGTGAACTCTCCCTTTAACTGGTACCCTAATTTATAGAATCGACCATATACTGTACACTGTATGAGAGATGTAAAGATGTACATTGTAAGAACTATACAGTGGGGAGTAGCGTTCATAATATTCTGCTACTGGCTGTCACTGTGTGATGTCAGTCTATCCACACTGAGCTTGATCTAGACAGAAGCATTCATTGGCAATGAGGCCCCCGTCTTGGTCTGTTAACACTGGTCTTATGTATGTATTACTGCACAATTAGCATCTTATGTACAAATCACAGTCGGTATTCCTCCTAAACACATAAATTTACACTCTAAAACAGAAGCATTCATTGGCAATGGGGCCCCCTCTTGGTCTGTTAACACTGGTCTCATGTTAATGTATGTACTACTGCAGGTCATGCACAAATCACAGTTTAGGCATTCATCTGCAAACATCTACTTACACTGCTGCTTCAAACACATTAATTGGCAATGCACCCCCCCCCCCCCTCCCTCTCCCCTTTGCCTGTTTTGGTCTGTTAACACAGTCGCATGTTACCTGTGCTATATGCACAACTGCACAATTGGCGCATCATCTACGTAGGCCTACATGTACACGACTGCTCTTAAGACTTTATTAGACACAAGCATTCATTGGCCAGGGGACCCCCACCTTGTTTTGTGAACACTGCCTCATGTTATGCACAACTGCACGATTAGCATGTCACACACACATCACAGTATAAGCATTCATCTTCAAATATTTACACTTCCACTCTAAAACAGAAGCAATCATTGGCAATGGGCCCCCTTTTGTTCTGTTAACACTGCCTCATGTTACAGTACAAGTATGTACATGTACTACTGCATAATGGTATTTTACACACACATCCCATTAGACAGTCATCCTTCAAACATTTACACTGCCACTCTAAAACAGAAGCATTCATTGGCAATGGGCCCCCTTTTGGTCTGTAAACACTGCCTCATGTTAATGTACAAGTATGTACATGTACTACTGCATAATGGTATTTTACACACACATCCCAGTAGACAGTCATCCTTCAAACATCTACACTGCCACTCTTAAACAGAAGCATTCATTGGCAATGGGCCCCCTTTTGGTCTGTTAACACTGCCTCATGTTACTGTGCTACACGATTGGCATTTTCACACACATTTCACAGTAGACAGTCATTCTACATGACTGTACATAAATCTACACTGCCACTCTTAAACAGAAGCATTCATTGGTAATGGGCCCCCTTTTGGTCTGTTAACACTGCCTCATGTGACTGTATGTACCACAGTACTGAATTACTCACACACACATCGCTGTAGGAATTCATCCTACAAATGTATTCACACAGCCACATCAACAAAAAACACTAAATCTAGGTCAGTTAACATGGCCCTTTGCTACATTTACATGTACATGTAGCTGTTTGATTGACGTTCCCTGACACATAAAACTGTGACATATCAACCTTCATATTCACACCTCCACTCTCAACATAGGCATTACCTTCAGGTCTGTTCACATGACCAAACATGACCATGTACAACTAAAGCTCTGCACATTAGTCACTGTGGGGTCTGTTACCATTGCTCCCTGCTACTGTACAACTTGAGATTTAAAAATTATGCTCCCACACAATCATCAGTATTGGGTCTGTTCACATAGACCAATGCTCCATCTCCAGTGTGTACAACCCTATGATTGATTTCTCGCACACACATCACAGCGGGGGCTGTCATCCTATTCACACTGCCGTGACCTTCAAATTCACACACAAACTGTGTGTCAGCGATGAGGCATAATGCTGGCTATGCCATGCCATGCCATGCGTTCAGATTACTAGTACGGTAAGTCACGTACAGTGACAGAGATATCAAGCATGCCCTGAATATTAACAAGCTCATTATCCCTACGAAGGACACCAGATACCTTTCAGTTGACAAGACAATAACATGAATAGTCAGTCAATCTTGGATAACTTGTACTCTAAAAGGGCCCATACATGTAAATTTATACAAACAGTATGATGATAAATAATAGTTTTCACCACAAGTGGTGTTGGTTGATGAGTACCAAGAATATTTTGAAGAAAATTGCTTCTGATGAATTTGTCACCGTAGCACGAGGTTAGACCCATCAGCACATGCTACAAATATTGCAAGAACTGATCGTGAACAGGTCGTTTTGCCTCTAGTGTGAAGGCACCCGATGTGAGCAACACATTATTTTTTCAAAGATACTACGAGAGTATGTTTGATCGAGAACGTGACACCAAATATCCCCACTCTCCCTGAGAAAAGCTCCGCATGGCAGCAGCTCTACAGCTAGCTACAAGGTCATGAACTCTTGTTCCTAGCTTTCTCATTATGTGCATTTGTTGCATTTTTTGCATATTTTTGTTGTTGAACTGATTAAACGCATAGTTCATTCTTCTAAGCCCACGGACAACAATAACTACAGTGTATACTCTTCTGTCTATTGCAAAGTTCTGCATTTCTTCCATGTGTATTGATTGATACTGTTTCCTATAGATCTTAGTGAAGCACCTTTAGCAAGCTTGTGGGAAACATCTCCTCATTTAATATCCAAACTACTGTTACCATACGTACATGTATTATTCTGCTTCTGTTTGATATCGGGGTCTATATAATATCCATCAACTCAAATCCACATGATACATTTAAGTAGCCCAATGCTCCATACCACTAAATGCAGTCATTCACTTTAAGCACATAGCCTGGTCACTAACTGAAAATAAACCTACGTTTCAAGCCAACTTGTGCTATTCATAACAAACACAGAAACTTTCTGGTAAAGAGCCAAGCCCAAGTATCAGGTAGATTCAACAGACACATTTTTTTCCCTTCTTGTGATGACAAGCTGCAAACTGATAAAAAACGAAAAGCGGTAGGGAAGAAGAGGGAAAAGGTTTCCTTTCTCCTGTCCTAATCCAGGACTTCCTGTGCAAGTGGGGGAAGCGAAGACAAAGTCAGTGGCTATGTCGGCCGGGTGCTCTGACCGCAACCGAATGATACATGTATGAGCTGATTTCCTGGCACCCCTGTTGCCCCAGTCAAGTCCAGTGACCAGGAGCCATATTCATGAAATCTTACTAGCCTAGTTACTTACTAAAGTACATTGAGCTACAAGCATTTTTAGTTTATACTGACTGGCTAATATAGTTTCATGAATAGTGTCCATATACAGGTGTAGAGATATTTCCACAGAATGGCCTATTGCGTGAAATCAATCAAGCAATCAATTGATCATCATAAAAAACAATTACATTTATTGATTGATACATTAAAACCCTTTGTGTACAAGTAATACACACAGATCATATAGACCAATATTTGGTCTGGCACAAAAAGAGTCAAGAAATAAAAGTAAATCAATAAATCTAAACCAAAACCAGTTTTCAAAACTGTATAAAGGCCACCACAAACAACACGATTCTGCGTAATTAGTAAGGGCCTCTTGACTGGAAACGCGAAGTGATCGGATCAGATCGTGTCGTCTACATTGGCCTTAACACCATCTTTCCTGAGCCTGTGTATATGTTCTCTCCCACTTAGATACTCAGCAGCACGACTCCTGCATAATCTATTGAACGGGCATTCAACAGGCTATGAATTATGAATAAACTTTAAATTTCTTGTATGGCACAATTACCAGCAAGCGACACGCGCCTTTGGTTACTGCAGTTCCATGGCAAATTTTTTGACATCCGAACAGGACCAGGGGGGTGTTTCACCAAGCTGTTAGTAAGTTACGAATGACTTTACGAACGACTGGTGATCCCTTCTTGTGCTAAATGTGATACCACACTTTGTTCATTGAGAATCTGATTTAGCACAAGAAGGGATCACCAGTCATTCGTAAAGTCGTTCGTAACTTACGAACAGCTTGGTGAAACACCCCCCAGGGCTCATAAAGCCCCAAAATCTAACAGTGAGCAACGGGTTAAAAATCAATGTTGTAGGTCGATCTCACAGGCACACCGAGGAGAACAGCGCTTTGCTCACTAACGGGACGGGGTTACCTTGGTAAAAAGAAGATGGTATAAATAAAATCACTAAATCACCTCTGGGTTGGACACCTGGATGGCGACGAAGAAGTTTGGCGCGACCCTCTTCTGCCTCCGGTCCTCCCCGTCTTCCAGGCCGCTGCCCAAGATGGCGCCATCCCCAGCCTTGTCTGAAGTCTTCCGCTTCCTCTTCTTGGCCTTCAGGGACAGCTTCCTTGTCGCTTCCTTCAAGAGGCTGTCTCGACCTGGAATAGTGGTGATGGTGGGAAGGAGGGGGGGGGGGGGTAGGCAAGGATTTAAGATGTGGTATCACCTTGGTCTCTAACATTTTTTTTACACCTTAAATTCATTGCGTAAGATGTGGTATCACCAGGGTCTCTGATCTTACATTGATCATTTTAACACCTTAAATTCATTGTGTGTACCTGTCCGTACATGCAATAACTTGCAAAATAGCCCCTTTGCTCCAAAATTTTGATACCAGCGCTCAAAGACTAAAACCAGATTATCTTGGGGATACCCAGTCACTGTCGCAAGCACTGCCTTTGTGTGTCCACTGGAAATGTTGCATTGGAACTAAAAGCTGCCACCAGTGCATGCAATGTGTAATGTGGTTTCACCATTTCCTTCAGACGATCAACAACTTTTAAAAAATCCTCCTTAAACAACATTTGAACAACATTTCCGGAAGGAACATTGGGACTAAAAGGTGCCACCAGCTGTGCATGCAATGTATAATGTGGTTTCATCATTTCCTTCAGACAGATAAACAACTTTAGACAAATCCTCCTTAAACAACATTTGAACAACATTTCCGCAAGGAATTTCCACTTTTATGATCTTGAATGGTAGCTAAACAATTCAACTAGTGATTGCACACAGCTGACATTGGTATGTTTCTGGGAGCGGGCTGTACCCAGTTCCTGCAGTTAATTGTTAAATATCTATGATGTGTTGCATAAAACAGCATTGGTAATTGTAATGACAGCCTGACACTTGTGTCAACTTTATGAGACATACTTATTTCCTGCAAGAAAATTAAAGAAGGAAGTTGTGATTGGTAAACCACATGGTCTACTTTGGCTTTACTTTGTAAGCCACTTGTAAGTAGATGACACATCAATTACACAAAATAATGTGCTCTGATATCTACTTCCTGAGCAACAAAGAGGAAATCATGATAAAATGAAATCCGTCAACCCCAAACCAATGTGGGTGACACCACAACCAAGGGTGCCAGTGTGCAACATTTTATATATGTCCCCCTTCCAGATATTTGATCAATGTTTCATAATCTGCAACCGTATGTTTTTATAGGTAGCCCGAGTACATTCAGAGTATGTAGCATTCAGACGACACCCTTGCAGTGACATTCAGATGCAGAACTGCTACTGTATATATCCCATTGAATATCACTCTCTATGTTTATTCCTGCCTTCATCACTAGACTTCCTTTAGTTCGTCCTGCTGATCGTAGCCTAGTTTCCAGGCTTTTGGACATGTTTTTAAACTAACGGTCTTGAGGCACTTAAAGGTAACCCGTCCCTTTTGCAGACCTAATTCTGAAAGTTCCCACACTATGTCACTATTTCAGAGAGAGTGGACATACTTCTATACATGTAACCTTTCCCTGGAATCGACAAAACGTAATATTCTGTCTTGAGGAAATAATCTTTGATAATTGATCGAGCTTTCTTTTTTCGTACAATGAAAATAGTTAAATCTCAGTGAAAACTAGTTAGATTTTCATTTATTCTGCCGGAGATATAGTACCTCTGACCTTAAAATTTCATTGTTGGTATCCCAAAGATATGTGCTAAATACGTGCAAACTTTCATGAAGTTTGCAGATGTTTGTAAAAGGGATGGGCCATCTTTAAACTAATACCATTTCTAGCTGAAACAGGTTGAGGTACCAATTCCAAACAAAAAAATCTGACATGATTATGTTTGATCTGGAAGCTATACAACAATAAAAAGTAAACATAAGTAATCAATTTGAAGGAATTAGAAAACAACAGAACTCCATGATGCTACTGCATAAGAGTTTGACTGTATGGATTTCATGATGGAAATCTCCAAGAAAGATAAATATCCAATTTATCATGGTTTTGTGGCAATGAGCAACAAGAAATTTAGAGAACACAAAACGTGACCTCTCAATTCTTTTTGCACAGGTTTGTGACTTTCCACAATGCTAGGAATATGGACAATTACAGCACATTTTCATTATAATGCATGAAATGTATGGGTATACAAAATGACTGAAATCTAGCACCCCACTTTGGCTGCCCGTAAACCAACAGTGCAAATGTGACTCACCTTACACTAGAAATTGCATGCAAATCTGCCCTAATCTGACAAAAGGAAGCAAGTGACAAATCACTCAAATCTGGGTTATTGCTGCTTTAAGATTGTACCCGGAATTACCTGCATAAAGACATAATCTGGAGAAGAAATAGCAATTTGCTGCGAGATATTCAATCTAACATGATGCAGCATTGCATTAGTGCCAATGCAAGTGACAGACACATTTTGCTCATTTAAAGTCTTATTGTTAGTTGCTCCCTTTTGTCATAGTAGGGCGGTATTACTGTATGATGGGGGGGCCATATTCGCCGCACTTTCGATTTGAGGCGAAAACAAATGCGTATGTCGATATACTCTTGCACTAACTCACACTTACTTTCATGCTTTATATTTTAAAAATCATATTACAGAGACATTTTGAGTAAGCACTTACGAATAAATGTATTTTCAGTGTAAAACTGTTAGACTGTCAATATTTGTCGACGATAAAGTTGTGGCCCTTAAACGCCGCACCATTTACGTGTATTGTCTATGGGCTTTTCCTGATCGATTATGTGTTCGATTTTATGGTGACTTGGTGATTTGAATGAAAAAGAAAAAAAAAGAAATTTATGGTTTGCTTGTTCATGTGATTTACGTTTGAAGTGGACTATTGATTGAATAATTCTATTTTCTTTAAGGCTACCCTAGATGTTTAATGGAACGAGGTCCGAAAAAAAGAGACTGCCATATACGAGAGTCTTCATTTCGATCGCATTTTCTCGGAACGCGCATGATGTAGTGCCGAAGACATGCGCATCACGATCACACTGACTTCTCCGTTCGGCTGCCGAAGCGATC
The DNA here is from genome assembly GCA_963669155.1 of Arbacia lixula. Lineage (NCBI taxonomy): Eukaryota > Metazoa > Echinodermata > Echinoidea > Arbacioida > Arbaciidae > Arbacia > Arbacia lixula. The sequence goes on from OZ022586.1 coordinate 2,836,467, forward strand.
GCGGAACGGGTGTGCGGCAGGAATTTTGGAGAAAACGGACTTTCTGGTCGGCAAATAATTTTGACATTTACCGAATAATGTGATTTTTTGTAGCCTAAAATTTCAAAAGACAATAATTAGATGAAACTTGCGTTTTTTGACTCGTAATTGCGTAGCATGATAGGAACTGTTGTGCCGACGGTGATTCTGTAGTCTCACGCGTGATACGCTTACCATTTTGTTCTAATACGCATTTTTGCTAGTGCGTCGATTAAGGGCCCCGCGGTGAGAATGGGCCACTAGCCATACAGGTTTCTCTACAGTAGACAGACTGTGGTTTTCTCTAGCCTTGCATTCAGACTGTTGGACATTTTTCATCCAAGCTATACATCAAACAGGTCTGGTTGCAGAAGACTACTTGCACTCGCGTACATGTATGTATGCAAGGACTGAGAGAACATGACATCTAGTCTTGGTAGCGCAAGTCCTGATTGTACTTGCGGTGCTAGTTTGGATTATAAATACCCAACAGTCTGGAACATACACTAACTCTGGTTACCATTACACCTGACCCCGGTAAGCTTTTATGACCGCCCTTCACAATCCCTTAATGCATGGATCCAATTCAAGTTGAGCCCATAACACACGTCATACAGCACACCAATGGAGCCATCCATTTCAAAACGATGTTGTTCACCAACAGTCACACAGGATACTAATGACAATAAAGATATTTTACCTTGTATCCCTGAGAAGGGAAGAAGCCAGAGGAGCTATGATGTCATTAGGGCATAGTCTATCTTACCAGACTTAGTTGTTAACAGACTGGGTTGTGTCCATGCACCTTGTAGCCTAGTACCTAGGCTACGACTGTTGATGAGCAACAGCATTTATGGAAGCTTTATTTGTATGCTGAATCAGGGAGTATTGGAAATCTTCATGTGTAGAATGTGTACGAGTACAGAAATGGCAAAAACTTTATATTTGTTTTTATTCATTCATTTACTTATTATTTATTATTGACCCAGGGTAGCCCCCTCAGTGTTTGAACACTGTTCTACCAGAGGGACTTGCTCTGACATTTAACACAACATGGCTTACTTAAATAGACGGTAAGGGATGGGTTAACAAATAAATTACCTTCCTTGTCGGCACTGATGAGAGCCCGCCTCCGTCTGATAGTCTCCACTCCAAACTCTTCATCTGTAGGGAAGAGATCAATAGCTGAAAGACCAGACTCCTCGAGACCAGAGTAAGCCTCTGGTAACCCAGGTAACACTGATGATGATGCCCCACCTTTTTCCCCCTCTTTCTCTCTTTGCTCCTCCTCCTCTACAATCCGCATCCCCTCAACCCTCAGAGAGCTTTCTGCATTGTCCATTTGGAGGAGTTTTTGGACATGTGTTTCAGAATCATCATGCACTTTGCCTATCATGCTCTTGGACTGATGCAGGTCCATCCCTTTGTCAGAACTATCATCTCCATCTATTCCAAGACCCATTGTCCCTTCTTCTTGAGGACCTCTCAAGAAAGTCCCTATTTTGGGCTCTATCTTCACATCTCCTTCAGGTTTCACACCTGTGCTTCCAATTACATGTGCATCTACCTCTCTAGGACCCCTTTCACAATGTCCCAGAGTTCCTTTCACATTTGTTCCTCTGTTCGCAGTCACATTTGAGTGGGGTTGTTTTCTGGCACTTTGCCTGCGGACTACACTTCTGGGAACCATTCCCCCAAACAACTTTCTTTGCCCGGAGGCCCCCGAGTCTTGAGAGCTCTCTACAGTCTTAGCTAACGTCATAGATTCTCCCTCCTGTGGGGCACTTCTATTTGCATCCTTATCTCGACCGCGACTTGGCAAACCTCTCACTCTTTGTTTCTGTTTTTCGGGTTTCAATATGTTCCCTGATGACTGTTCCCCACAAACGATTGCACTTCCCTCTCCAAAATGACCTCCTTGAACTTCTAACACTTTCCGTCCATGAATAATATTTGTGCTGGAGAAGGGCAAAAGGTCATGTTCTACTTCCTCCTCTAAAATGTTTGATTTTGCAGATCCTTCCTCGTCAGATTCTAATGTCTGTAATACCACATCAACATGTAAATCGCCCTCTGTATGAGTTTCTGTAACACCTACCTTATCCTCTGCACTTACATGTACAGAAACAGCCTGCGAACTACATGTACTGGTATCCATATGTGTAGTACTGCTATGCGTACTTGATGTCAATGAGGTTATACTGGTGGCTACATTGTGAACAGAACTCACTACACAAACAGATGAGGACGTGGTGGCACTAATATATGGGCTACATGGTTGTTTTAGTAAACCCAGGGGGTCGTATCCACAAGCGTTTTCAGACGGTGTTAGCGCGGTATCGGCAGGCATTCGCACCCCATGCGCAAGCGATATTGGTGTTAGCAAGGGCAGTGAAGATGCGCTCTGAGTGATTATATGCTCTTGAGGTTGGGATGATGGTAAGTGTAGATGGTCTTTGATGATTCCGCTAGGACTTTGAGGTAGTTGATCTCTGCTGGTGCTCTGTCGCTGCCTCGGCCCCTGAGAGACAGGAAGGGACAGATCTTGGGACGTGCTTTTGGATGATGAGCATGATGCCGCCATTTTGTGACGTTTTGCATGGAACGCGACGTTCCCGCTGGTGAAATCCAACTCAATGGTGCCATCCTCATCGGACATACTACTCACAGGACTCGTTGGCATGGCAACATCGCAGGATGAAGACATGGGAACATGGTAGCTTTCATCGCACGATGACGAATCTGCTTCTGCCTCGATTTCGAGTTTGCGTTTTCGGCCTGGCCCTCTGGCCGGCGAGATAAGTCGGTTATTAGACATGATGCGTGTTTTCAAGCAGCGATTCAATAGCAGTTGCTGGCGGACAAAGTGTTAGTTCAGTGATGAAGAGTAACTGAGGGGTGATGGAGTGATGGTAAGGTGAAATCTACATGAGCAAATGTTAGGATGGTTTCAAGCAAGCTCCGATTACTGCATCCTCCCCTCTGGATGATATCCACACCTTGCGCCCTCTAGGAGTATACACCTCAAGGCCATGCAGTTATAATCCAGTCACATTCACATCAGTTTCTTCAAAGCCACTCCAACATAAAAAATGGTTTTCTTATGGTAAGATATTAGTTCACCTGCTCATGCAGCCAATGCAAAGCATTCTCAATCCTTTCCAAACTTACATAGGCTCAGGTCGGTCAGGTCCGCGAGTGACCTGCTGAAAATGGAGTCGGGCGAGTTGAAGTCGTGAGGCGAGAGCGCGTAAAGGTCCACGTCCGCTAGACGATCGTGGCATGGGAGCTCGTACTCGTCGTCCAGGAAATCGTTTGTGGTCTGCTCGGTGTCGGAGTCTTCGGTCAGGTCCTGACTGCGGTCCCGCACGCTGTCACTATCGGTCGTCACAGATTCCTCCAACCGGCTTGGAATGTCTGAAACAGAACTGCAGACGCTGCCACCTCCACTATTCCCGGTCTTGGGGCACAGCTCCGGGCCGTTGTTATTCTGCAGGAGCAGGAGCGCCTCGCGGCCAGAGCTGGTTGTCGTCGCACCTGTGAGGGCGTCTTCCAAGAGTTCTTTGGTCTCGTTGCTGCTGCTGCTGCCGTCCAGACCCGGGAAGTCTGAGGTGAGCACCAGGAGGTCCTTGTTGAAGCCTAGAGTCTTGGCCGAGAGGAAGGTCCTGTTGGGCAGGCGTCTCACCTGGATAGCACTGATCGGTATCTGGCCCCGCGATAGCGTAGCCTTGTTGGAAGCCTTCAACTGTAGCACATGACAGCAAGGAAACAATCAAACAGGAAGTTGTTATGTCATTTGCATACAGATAAGTGATACATAAACAAAGGACTTGGAATAAAGGAAAGGTCCGTCCTGCAATTGACCTTCTATTGTTGTATTCACCATGCAGGGACGTGTCAGTCCCGGCAGTATTCATGACTGTGCATTTGTATAGCATTGTAACCAACCATCGATTGTCACTGCTACATACATACTACGACAACAGCTGCAATGCCATCAAGGGGACAACACACTGGCTCTTTGCATAATAGTGGCGACTGATTGTTCATTACAAATACACTACGGCTCAAAGGAATTGGCATAGGGAAAGGGAAGAAAGGGAAGGAGCTGCAGTTTTAAACCGCGGTATATTTTGTCCAGTTCAGCATAAAAACACAATGCTTTTTAGGCTAAAGCATCATGTTTCATGCTGAACTAGACAACATATACCGCAGTTTACAACTGTGGCTCCTTCCCGTTCTTCCCTTTCCCTTTCCCTATGCCAATTCCTTTGAGCTGTAGTGTAATTGGCCAGCTATGCAATATGAACAAATACAAATAAGCATATATCCTGCCGGAGTGGTGTACACCCCACCCCCCACCCCCCTCAAAAGAAAAAGAAAACAATTGCAATAATAATGATACACACACTCATTGAAAAAATCAATATAATTCAATTTCTAAAATACACCTCATTTATTCTTTTGTGTTGCTCTGCATTACAGCACAGTACATGTAGCAATACTCATACATGCATTCACTTCACCTGTGGGCCTCTTAACATGCCCAACATATCTCCTATAACGATAGCCTGCACGGAACATATCGCGGGCTGAATTACTATATGACGTGTACATGTGCATGAATACACACAGATGTTTCATCACAACATGGCTGCATGTAAGAAGATGTTGATGTCTTGGCTTTGGCTGAATGTCTGTCAAGACGGGCTACAAGATACATCAGATACCACTGATAACTGAGGAGGGGGGAGACCAGGGGGTAGAGATGGGCATGGAGAGGGAAGGCAGCGCCGTTTATATGGCACAATCAATTTTACCGATGAGAGAGATGAGAGAGAAAGAGAGAGAGAGAGAGAGAGAGAGAGAGAGAGAGAGAGAGAGAGAGAGAGAGAGCGGGGAGAGAGGGGGGAGAGAGAGAGAGAGAGAGAGGGAGAGAGGAGAGAGAGAGAGAGAGGGGAGAGGGAGGAAGGGGGGGGGGGAGGAAGAGTGAAAGGGTGGGGGGTAGAGGGGGGGGGGAGAGAGAGAGAGGGTGGGGGGCAGAGAGGGGATGGGGGAGAGGAAAAGTTATGATAATCAAGATAATCCTTGTCCATGAAGGAAAACCTCGGTGCAAGATAACAGTGAAACAAGATGATAGAAATGGAAGCCACTGAATATAAGAGAAAGTGCGGGGTAGAGACAGATACTGAGCATACTTATGTCTGTTCATCACGCCGGAACTAAACATTTCACTGTCACATTAACCTGAGGTCATATAGAGGGAGCTAGAGGGGAGACAAACATGTGTACGCTATCATGCTACCATACAAAGCCTGCACAATTCAATGCTCATACATAGTACCCCTTCCGCAGCAAATTACATGTAGTCTACATAAACCAGACCTATTTGTAATCTGTACTGAACTTGTGATTGACAAGTTTGATTTCAAAATATCCAACAGCTTGGTAGCAAGTTCTGACTTATATTTCAACTTTGACAGGGTCTCCCATTTGCAAAAGTCATGAAACTCAGCAGGAATCAGCAGTATACCCTAGCGACAACGTGTTTGAAATCTCACAGTCATTGCTTCATGAATCTTTTCAGGAAAAGTAAAAAACTATCCATGTTTTAGTTTGAAACGTAGCAGCCATAGTCTTACATTCACTACTGTATTGCCCCAGTCAGTGCACGATGCACTGGGTACAACAGCAGGCATGCTCTCACTAAACGCATACATTGTGGTGCAGACCATAATCGTACATGTACAGCTGTCTACAGTCTCAATGAAATTAGCTTTTTGGAAGACCCATCGTAAAACATCCTTAAAATCGTGCAATATCTATGACTCTGCTTAAATTCAGTGTCTAGTTCTATAATCAATTGGGAAGGAAATTGTCCATTTTCCATGGTTTTTACCAAAAATGTTTTCCTTCAAGGACACCCTGCCTTCAAGTCCCCTATGATCAATAACTGTGATTAACCTATAGATTTTTTTTTTTTTTTTTACTTCAGTTTAGTTTTCAGAATATGGTTCCAATTGACTTTAGCTGAGACAGTTTCAGACTTCGAACTTCGTTTAAAATACCACCCTAGGCTACTGAAACTGTGGTGAGAGAAGGAAGGTTAGATCTATAGAAACATAGCAACTTGATATATCTTTGAGTTCGAGGATGAAAAGGAATTTACCATGACTTTCTGGGGCATACTCAGTCAGAATGATGTGTTTGTCAGACTGAAGTTATGCATAGTGAGGCATTGTTACACTCAATACTGATTGAAAAGGTTGACATACATGTACATTTGTGATTGATGAAAATGCTATCAAACATAATAATGAAATAGGTGCATATTACTCATACTGTGAGTGTGAGTGGGGAATAAATACCTCCGCAAATAGCAAGTTCAGTTTGTGGATGATTGTCACTCAGCAATATTCCTGATATTGCTGAACCATCTTAAAATACATAAGGTACAGCAGCTCATTTGTAAAATGGTTGAATAAAATAGTGATATAATGACTTCCTCTAAGAAAACAATCCTGTTTTTAACTCCAGAAAGATCTCAATCACTACAGTCAAATAACCAACCGTGATTCAAATCATGAAGCAAATATAAACCAGTCTCACTAGTTTGGTATGACGTATACACACACTTCAGCTCAAAGGAATTGGCATAGGGAAAGGGAAAGGGAAGAAAGGAAAGGAGCCGCAGTTTTAAACCGAGGTATATTTTGTCCAGTTCAGCATGAAACATGACGCTTTTTAGGCTAATGCATCGTGTTTCATGATGTACTGGACAAAATATACCGCGGTTTAAAACTGCGGGGGATCCCTTTCTTCCCTTTCCCTTTCCTTATGCCAATTCCTTTGAGCTGTATATAGCAGTTCTGCATCTGAATGTCACTGCAAGGGTGTTGTCTGAATGATACTTACATATGTACAGTAGCATTCAGACAACACCCTTGCAGTGACATTCAGACGCAGAACTGCTACTGTATATATTCCATTGAATATCGCTCTCTATGTTTATTCCTGCCTTCATCACTAGACTTCCTTTAGTTCGTCCTGCTGATCGTAGCCTAGTTACCAGGCTTTTGGACATGTCTTTAAACTAACAGTCTTCAGGCACTTAAGGGTAGCCTGTCACTTTTGCAGACCTAATTCTGAAAGTTCCCTGACTCTGTCATCATTTAAGAGAGCTTATATACATGTAACCTTTCACTGGAATCAACAAAGCGTAATATTCGGTCTTGAGGAAATAATCTCCGATAATTGATCAAGCTTTCTTATCGTACCACGAAAACAGTCAAATCTCAGTTAAAACTAGTTATAGATTTTCATTTATTCTACAGAAGTTACAGTACCTCTGACCTTAAAATTTCACAGTTGGTATCCCCAAAATATGTGCTAAATATGTGCCAACTCTCATTTGGTTTGAAGATGTTTGTAAAAGGGACGGGCCATCTTTAAATCAAACTTTAAACTAAGAGTCTCGTACTCACAAGACAAGTTAGTGTATTTCACTCTCATCTTTTCTTCCTCCTATTTGAACGAGGCGAAAAACGACTTGAGAATGATTAGTCTACTGCAGCCAGACCCAGTTATTGAATATCATAGATTGGATTGAAAATGCCCGACAGCCTGGGAACCAGGCTATATCAACTATAATCTCAACAAAGGGCATGATGGCCTGATAGGGCCACCGCCATTAGAATTTTAGTTCTCTGCTCTCTATCATATCATTAGCCTAGGAACTACATGTAGGCTGTGAGGTGCATGGACACAACCCAGTCTGTTAACATCGAGCAATCAATGTGGAAAATACATTCACGCACAGTGTCTATGTAGATGTACTAGGACGTGACACAGGACCGGATGATAATAGCATGACAGTAATGCAAAGCCACATCTTGAATCTAGAATATCATTCAAACTAATCTTGATTTAATCATATTAATGGCGTTTTTTTTTTTCACTTAACCCATTGATGAGAAAAAAAAACCTTAAAAAGGTAATTGTTAGCAATCTTCTTGCCAATGGTCTTAAATTCATGTATTCTCCATTTTAGAAGCTTGCTGAAAGTTATTCGCCCTCAAATGATCCATATTTGGAGTAATTAATGATTAATGATTAAATCCTCAACATGTTCGGGCCGAACATTTTGAGGATTTGTGGTTTAATCACTCATTACTCCATATGCAGATAATTTCAGGGCAAATAACTTTCAGCAAGCTTCTAAAATGGAGAATACATGAATTTAAGACCATTGGCAAGAAGATTGCTAACAATTACCTTTTGAAGGCTTTTTTGCCTTCCCAGTACAGTATATAAATGCCCTTTAATCACCCTGAGCTCAAGTTTAATTCTTTTTCATTGATAGTGCAAGTTCATACACTGCACATATGCAGTTTTAATTACATCCTCCCAAAACACACACAATATTATTGAATACAGTACTTTTACCATTCTAGGCCATCAAACAAATTTTGTGAATGCATATTGTTGATGTAAACAGAGAACTACACAATAGTACATGTATTTGGGTTTGTATTGTACACATCGAATTGGAATCATATCGGTCCAATATAGAGAGAGTGGTAATCTACCCCTTCTCCTGCAAGCCCCACAGTGCAGTCGGAAGGAACTGGTGTGACTCAGTCTGCACAAAATGTGGTACACGTCACTGGCAGGCCAGACAACAAGGGGAAGGGGTGAGCCCAGGGAACAGGCTGCATAGCCTTCCTCCCAGGCTGAAGGGCATTTCTACGCCATACTTTTCAATCATTGAATTATTTAAATGGATAGTTCACCCTGACTGAAGATAGGTTGGTTTTGATAAAAGCATGAACATGAAAGAAACATATTAGCATAGATTTGATGAAAATCCGTCAAGGGATATTAAAAACATAAAAGAAAATTATGATCTTTTGAAATGTTGAATTTGTGATGTCACATGCGAGGTGCTCTCCCATAATATGTTGAGTGCTGTACGGGTGTTTGCTCTTTTTCTGTTTTTGATGAAGACATAACCTTTTTCGTAGAGGTGTGTGTGTAAAATCAAGTCTCTAATGATGAATCAAATGCAAAAAAAAAATGATGATCTTATATTTTTTTTTAGAAAATCTAAATTTTAAAAATGTATGAGAGGGTATAATATCTTGCATGTGACGTCACAAAACTATAATATAAACAAATGTAACTCTCTTATCCCTTGACGGATTTACATGTAAATCAAACCTTCTTATACATGTATGGTTCTTTCATGATCTTGACAGACTTGACCATTAAGAGCTGATCTTGCAATGGGCAAGGATTAACCCCAGGGAGTGAAGATGGTGCACATATGGTTACATGATACATTTGTATCCAGGAACCAGGCTCTAATTGTAAAATCCCTCTAAATTCAGTCTCTGGACTGAAACTGCACTGCGAATTGAAAGACCCTCTACACCATTAAAAAAAATAAGAAAAATAAGTGGGTCTGACAATGGTAGGCTAATCACTCACTAGTTCTTCTCTGGCTATGACAGATCAAGGATGCACGAATCAAAATATTTTCATCCTTGGACAGGGGGATTTAAAAAGAGGGAGAATGAAAATGTGAGAGGTCTTGTGAATTCTCCCTATCGCATATAGCTCTCCGAATCTGAACGTGTGTGGCGCTCTAATTTTTTTACCTTTAATTCTTGGGATATGAACTTCCGGTCCACGAACATTCGGCAATCCCGTACAATAACGGACCAAGGCATCCAACTAATTTTATGAATTTTAACCCTAAACCTAACCCTGACCTTAACGCTAACCCTAAACCTAATTCTAAATTTAACCCTGACCCTAACCATAACCTTACACGAAATGTTCGCTGCTTAATTCATCAAAAAAAGTGATTTCTAGGTCACTTTCTGCTGACGACAAACTCTTACCGGAAGTATACGTCCCAAGAGCAATCAATTAGATATCGGTATCGCGAGGTGATATCGCTTGATATCGGCTATATGCGATAGGGAGAATTCTAGACCATTTCAAACAGTTTGAAATTAAATATGTCCAACAGCCTGAAGACTAGTCTAGTACAGCCTTCTGGTACGTATGTACATGTAGAGGATGGGTCTTAAAGGGAATATACTGTACTGGGAAGACAAAAGCATTTAACAGGGTGATCTCAAGCAATCTTCTTGTCAATGGTCTTTAATTCATGCATTGTCCATTTTAGAAACTTGCTGAAAGTGATTTGCCCTCAAATGATCCACATTCGGAGTAATTAGTGATTAAATAACAAATCTTCAAATTGCTCAGCCCGTCATTTTGAGGATTTGTGATTTGATCACCAGTACAGTACAGTTTTCCCTTCAAAGGGAAAAGATACTGTGTGTTCATCGCAGTGGTGATAAGGAATTTCCACTTCTCCTGAAGTTGCTAGAATGTACCCAGAGAATATCTCTGAGGTGTCAAGTATCAGAGCCAGTAGTAGTCTAGAAAAAAAAATACAAAAATAATTGTGGGGCTCACAGGACTTCATGTACAGTGTATTAGTGATGGTTTTGACAGAAATCAAATTAAGGTTCAAAGCGAATTTACAACACTTAATTCGAGGTAAAAGTAAAGGATATGACGTTTTTGTTAATACCATATAACTTATAAAGTTAGCCATGTCACGATCTAGTGAGCATAAATCTATAAGCTCCTGATATGCCGTTATCACAGTTGTTTCCATACAATGGGCTCAATCTGGACCCTGTTGCATAAGATTTACTGGTAACTCTGTCGTCAATGGTAACTACCATGGAACCGTTGGTTGACAAACCAATGAAATTCAAGGTTTCCATAGAAATTGCCACTGGTAGCAAAATTACCATCAATGGTACATTTTATGCAACAGGGTCCTGGCTTGTATTTATAGTGCCAACCAGAGCTTAGACAAACTTGATTTTATGGCTGAAATGCCCCGTAAACATTGACTATCGGTGTACTGCACATGTACATATCTACCCACTGAAAAGGTATATACTTTGACACCCTATTTAAAAGCACTGTGATAATAGTCAGATATAGCTGAGAAGCACCCTTCTGATGCAGTGAAGACTGAAAAGGAGATCTTGTGATTTTTAATACGGTATTATGAATAAAGAGATGATTTATATCCAATTGTTACACTATGAACCGTGTCTTTTGTTCCATGGACAAACTTTAAAAGGAACCCTTTCAAAATGTTGTCCGCATAAAACAAAAGACACTTTTCATAGTGTTACGGCCCTCAAAATTGTATAGGGAGTTGCCAACTTCAGAAGTCTAGTCCTTGATTTATCAGGATCAGGCTTCCCTTTAATTATTTCAAGGAATTGCTCCTTTCCTTGAAAGCAATGAGCTGGGTTATCATACAGGGATGTACACCGCTGCGAGACAGTGCAAGGAAAGAGACAGCGTGCACTACGAACTTCCCCTTAGGTAGCCCACATTATAAGCAAGCAACACATGTATGCACATAGCTCATTATCTTTTGACATTTTGAAAATACATTCAGATTTTAGATTTAGTAGGGGTAGCGTGCTGCATCCTGTAAATGAATGAAAAACAAGTTGTGTATACTTGCTTCACACTCCACAGTCAGAAAAACCTGCATTTAAGAAGGTTGTAAACACGTTTTACGCTCTGTGACTTAACAAATCATGTTTTTGTTGCGCTTCGTCAAGATTAAAAGGGACTTGAAAGGGGACCACTGGGCATTACATAACCAGTACTTCATTGTTTTGGTACTAGAATTTATTATCACTCATACTGTTGTTATCAGAACTGTGCTGACAGAACTATTGAAACGTGATATTAAAAATGATTCCCTAGCAATGTAGAAATAAAATCAGGATCTCAAACTTGCTTTGTATGTTCAATTGAGATCTTTGATGAAAGATCGCTAAATCTCTTCTCGGTGGTACCCTTTAAGACCAGTATTTAATCTGCTTATCATTCTGACTGTTGAACTACAATACATGGGATAGATCAGGAAGCACTGTGGTAGTCTCAGCTCCAGGCTGAGCGATCATTCTTTAGTTTATCAACATTAAGCTGAAACCCCTCAGTAGACATACATGTACGAACAAATAAAGTTTTTAACATGATACATTTGTCATAGAAGATCACAATGAGAGATGAAAAAACTAGCCAGTTGGTGCAACTTATGTAAACACCCACTCTTTGGTATTTTTTGTTTGTCTAATGTTAAAGACTATAACACAGTTTTATTTCCTGACTATTGCAGGTCCAAAGCTGTTTCAATCTCTATCTTGATGTACAAGTTCTAATACTGTTAACAAGGTAGGGCCTACTAATGTAAACTGATATCAAGATTTAATTGTGTTTAAATCAGGGCATGGAATATTAAGGCGCTTTTAAAAGGGGAAGTTCACCCTGAAATTATTTTGGTTTCAATAAAAAGAGACAATTGAAAGAAACATATTAGTGAAGGTTTGACGAAAATCGGTCAAAGGAAAAGAAAGTTATTTGATTTTAAAATTTTGATTTTGTGACAGTACGTGCGAGGTGCTCTCCCATATGTTGTGTACAAAATAAGTCGATAAATTGCTTTTTTCTGTTTTTGACAACGGAGTGATTTTTTTTTGGTACAGGTATGTGTGTGAAAACGTATTTCTACTAATGTATCAAATGCACAAGTAAAAGGATGCCTATCTTTGTGAGAAAATGCATATTTTCGAAAAAAATTGTACACAACATATGGGAGAGCACCTCGCATGTGACGTCACAAAATCAAAACTTTAAAATCAAATAACTTTCTTTTCCTTTAACCAATTTTCGTCAAACCTTCACTCATATGTTTCTTTCATTTGTATCTTTTTATTGAAACCAAAATAATATCAGGGTGAACTTCTCCTTTAAGTCTGCATTCTTTGGGATTAATAGGAAAATATTTGCTGGCTGGTTGGGTATACTACAAACCGTATTACGATGCAAATACTTCGATGGATAAGTATTGTTTGTTTGTGTCATTTAACTGTAATAGCACACATTGATAACCACAACGTGCATGTTACACTGTACATGTGTAATTACTAGTATGGATGATCCCACAGGGTTGGGACAATTTTTGTGACATGTATATGTGGCACAAATAGAATCATGATCACAAGCAGGCACTGCACACTGCCGGTATAAGCAAGAGTTTATTAGGTGTCACATTAGCATCAAATTTCAGTGAGCTGGCTTGCTTTCGATTCAAATCATGTCTCAAATTCCTTCCACATTCATTACCTACTGACATTATTTCTGTTAAACTGTACAGTAATGAACAAGTCATTGTAAATTACTGACACGCACCCATTTCATTTAATGCATGTACCTGTACATGTAAAACCTGAGCAAATATGCTTTTATGCCTAATGTACGTCATGTTGAGGATTACTTGTATTTAGAGAAATTGTGAACATGCAAACATGTAAGAGTAAAGTACATTTGTCTAGACGTAGAAGGAAATGATTAACCTATCTTGTACAAATATGTAAATTTGTGTCTCTATACATCACATAACATCTGCATACAGTAAAATCTGTACAAGGATCACTTTAAAGGGCAGTACTGGGAAGACACAAATGCCGTCAAAAGGTGATCGTGAGCAATCTTCTTGCCAATGGTCTTAAATTCATGTATTGTCCATTTTAATAACTTGCTGAAAGTCATTTGCCCTTAAATGATCCACATTTGGAGTAATTAATGATTAATGATTCAATCACAAAATGTTCGGGCCGAACATTTTGAGGTTTTGTGAGTTAATCACTATTTAATCCAAATGTAGATTATTTGAGGACAAATAACTTTCAGCAAGGCTCTAAAATGGACAATACATGAATTTAAGACACTTGGGGAGAAGATTGCTCACGACCACCTTTTGAAAGTTTTTTTGTCTTCCGAGTGCAGTATACGCCCTTTAATAAAGGGAAACAATTAAGGACTCTCGTCTCCATATCAAAGCATATTAAAGCATGTTATTGTACAAATTTACGTTAACTATACATGTAGGTTTCAGTGAGAAGGGCAAAGAAAATGTATTTACATGTATGCCAATAGTAATGAGAGAGTTTTATGAGGCATAGTAATATAAAGGCCCAAACTAGTGAGTGTGAAGGGAGTTTACAGAGAACTCAACCATTTTGTTTCAATGTTGGTTGCAGTAATAAAAATTGAAACAAAACAGGTCTTTTTTGCTGGCATGATCATTCAATCACACATATTTCTAGAACATGCACCAATTTTCAGGCAGTGCCCGAGTCCCAAAAGCTGTCCCACAGGCGCTACGTGCAGCCTGCATCTGGGTACTTTGCTCTAGTGGCCGATTGTGAGAATCACATCCAATTCATCCAAACAGACATATTAGGCACCATTGTAGTCCAAACAATACTAGTCCTTACTGAGTTAGCACTGAAGTTAGCGTTGTCATCCTTTCAAGAAACCTGTCCTTTCTTTCAAAATGTCTTCCCGACAGCAAAACCACAGAATGAAAAATTGCGGAACAGGCTTCCTGAGAAAAATGACAAGTCATTTTTTCTTTAACGAGGAAGAGACCACAAACGACACTTTACCTGTCTTTCCTGTCTCAGTCTCATCAAACTAAGGTAGCCCTCAAAAAGACATTGTCAATCTTGCACCTTGTCATGAAGTTAGCAACAAAATATGCAATTTTGTATGAAGACTGCTCTATCTCTGATCAGCCAGCCTATGACCAGAGAGGTGTAAGGAATGGAGTCAGCACACGAAGTGTAATTTATTCCGACAGCAGTCGCGTGCATTGATATCACAATGGAATATTTGACGCGTTTGGCTTTTTGATCGAGGGAGATCCGCCGCCAAACAAGCATGAAAACTGTAGGATGCATTTTGAGGAATATATATTCTGTATGCGCAGAAGATTTTAGAACCACTTCATGAACTGAAGTGCATGTGCAGTAGTATTACATGTTATTAAGATACGATTGTGTGAATTTCAGATTGTATTGTTTCTTCGTTTTTGTGATAAAAGGAGAATACTGTAGAAAACATACCAGAGAAATGCCTCCATATCGCACATTTCCGAATCATATTTCCTTAAAAATATCTTGTAAATCGTTTATTGAATGTTTCATCTTTCATGGAAACAACCTCAATTTCGTGTGCGGAGGTGTCCGAAAAAGTAACAGATCAAATTCTTTCTACAATTTTTTTCAAAATTTCCCTTCGCTCACCCCAAAACTAATTCACAGTGCGTGATGTAAAAAGCCAGCTACGAGCTCCCAGCGAAGGCTGAACGGTTGACGTACTTCTCAAAACAGATTTTCTTTTGTTATTCAGAGAAGGCACTACCTAATTAGAAATACAGCTAATTGTTTAAAACACCTGAATGTCTTGAATTTTTATGAGGCGGCGGACCTCATAGATCAAAGCAAGTCTATCCGAGCGCAGTCCATCCATGATAGGTCCATGCTATGACACTATGTTATGCGGACAAAATTTCAAAGGGGCCCAGTGAAATTTTGTCTGCATAACAAAGACCACTTTCATAGAGTTAGCAACACAATCATTTCTCCACTACCTTACACACATCATCCTTTAAAAAAGAAAAGAGGGCAAGTATCAGTTTTCAATGTGCATGCATGCATACAACTCTGTACACATAGAGCTCTGGTCAGTGTTGGATTGACATAGGAAACTTGTGTGTGCTTAAGACAATAATCATAACATTTGAATCATGCGACACCCACCAGTAAAATCACACAAGAACATACTTGGCATTGCCTTGGTATTCCATACAATGAAGATTATATCATCGAACTTGCAAAATATCTAGTCATGAGCAGACAAGATCTGTACAATTAACAGGGTAATTGAATTTTTTTTTTCTACATCAGGATACCCATAACAACCCCACACCTTGCCACATGTTTAAGTGACATAGCAGCAAGTAATGTTCATGCGCAAGCTGCATGTTTGTCTTCCAGACTAAAAGAACAGTCATGCAAACGAACACCACTTGTCCAAGACATGCGAAGGAATGTATATACGCTGTACATGAGCACAGAAGATGTATGAGAGATCTATGTGGAATGGTATACTGTAAACATGTATGGGTGTGGCTTAAAGACTTGGTCACCCTTTTGCAGGTGAAACAAATACAATTTTGTAAAAGCAATGGAAAATGGAAGAAAATATTGTGAGGGATAATCGTTTTATTCACAAAGTATGGTCAACAAGGAATCTAAAGAGATCACAATATTTCATGCGCCGCTGCAACACTTCGTTAGGTGTGATTAAAAAAAAAGAAAATACAAGTACTTCCCTCCCAATGATCGAACTGAAAACTGCATCTAAAGGGAGTTATAGTGATCGTAGATTTTGAGTAGGTTTCGGACGACCCGTCCCAAACCTACAGCCATGATCCCAAAGAATTACAGTAGGTGCTTGTTACACTAATGATATCCTAATTAAGTAATGTAAAGGATTAGTGTATACATGTTAAGTAGTGGATGGAAGTGCAATTAACTTTGACATCCCTCAACTTTGAAGCTTGATCAGAGTTGAAACTGTCAACGGAAATCATTATCAACCGTAGGTGTGATATAGTATTCCATAATACTGCCAACGGAAATCATTAGCAACCATGAGTGTGAAATAGTATTCCATAGCATTTGTCTATTCATTTTACAACTTCTCATACTACATTAGATGTAAAATTAATATATATATTAATAATATATTAATATAAAACTCCAAGGTTGTGTCTTGGAAGTGTGCCTACATGTACATTACAGCTCAAAGGAATTGGCATAGGGAAAGGGAAAGGAAAGAAAGGGAAAGATCGAGCTGCAGTTTTAAACCGCGGTATATTTTGTCCAGTTCAGCATGAAACATGATGCTTTAGCCTAAAATGCGTCATGTTTCATACTGAACTGAACAAAATATACTGCGGGTTACAACTGCGGCGGCTCCTTCCATTTCTTCCCTTTCCCTTTCCCTTTGCCAATTCCTTTTAGCTGGAGTGTATATGACGTTAGCAAAATTACACCAATCATAAAACAATACCAGTATATTATAGAACTCCTCCCCATACGCAATACACATTTGATGTTATCAACAGTTACACTTTTCAGTGATCCTCTACTCAAAAAACAAAACAAAAAACAAAAAACATTAAAAAAAATAACCTGGGGGTTCTGGGCAATAAATTCCCCCTCCCTTGGCCCCCTCCCACACATAAAAACACTTGTTCCCTGCTCTGATCCCCCATCCCCCCCCCCCCCCCCCCCCCGCCCTTATCCCCCTCACACACACAAAAACACTTGTTCCCTGCTCTGATCCCCCACCACCCCACCCCCCTTATCCCCCTCACACACACAAAAACACCTGTTCCCTGCTCTGATCCCCCCATCCCCCCTCCCTTATCCCCCTCCCAAACACAAAAACACTTGATCCCTGCTCTGATCCCCCATCCCCCCCCCCCTTATCCCCCTCACACACAAAAACACTTGTTCCCTGCTCTGATCCCCCCCCCCCCCCCACCCCATCCCCCTCCCACACACAAAAACACTTGTGTAATAAGTCTGGGTTCAGGCTCCGTGTTAGTGAATCGCTAATTCCAATTAACGTAACCCTATCATTGCACACCCCCCTTAGACAGCAACAGCCGAGAAGAGGATGTGATTACTTAATTCGGTGAGAATTAGTCACAACAAGTGTGCCAGGAATCACAGAACAGGCAAGTATGGAACAGAATAGAACAGAATGATATGCGCTCAATAAACAAGGCAGATTCTTGTGTGTAATGATTCGTATAATTTTCATGCCTGGCTGAAAATATTCCTTTATCAAAAACAGAAAAGAACAATTTATGAAATCAATACAGCACACAACAGTATGGGAGAGCTCCTCGCACGTGTCATGATTATGTTAAAAGATCGACATAATTTTCTTATCTTTTGACGGATTTGCCTCAAGCATTCACTAATATGTTTCATTTATGTTACGGCTTTTACTGAAAGCAAGTTTACTTCAGGGGGAATTTATCTTTAAATGTTTTCTCTTATCCTTGAATTTTGATCTAATTTTGATATTGAGCATGGAACAAATTTGAGCGGGTGTACCAAGAAAGTACCAGTTTCAAACTCTGAAAGAGATCTGTCATTCACTATATTGTATGTCTCCAAGCAACAAACACAATCTGACGTACATGTACACCACAGCTCAAAGGAATTGGCATAGGGAAAGGGAAAGGGAAGAAAGGGAAGGAGCTGCAGTTTTAAACCGGGGTATATTTTGTCCAGTTTAGCATGAAACACGATGCTTTTTAGTCTAAAGCATTGTGTGTCATGCTGAACTGGACAAAATATACCACGGTTTAAAACTGCGGCTCCGTTTCCCTATGCCAATTCCTTTGAGCTGTAGTGTAGGTAGGTAATTATTGGAAGTGATAATAAATAACAGGAAGTCTAAGTGGTCCATGGTTTAAGTCAAAGGGGATGAGATTAAGCCAGGAGCTGACTGGATTAACTAGGCCTACTGTAGCACCTGTAGCCCCTCTGTTAATCTGATTGGAGATAAATCCACCTGTAAGATTAGTAATCTCAACGAGGCAAGCAATTAGCATGTAATTTCAACAAATCAAGAATCATAGTCTTATATCAAATATCATCTTTTGGAAAATTTAGAAAAAGTTTGAACTTGATAGGCACCTACCAGTGGAAGATAATTCTCTGGTAGAACTAGCTCGACCCCATCGTCTGTCTCCTCAATGTTGGGTCTCAAGTCGTAGTCGTCCCACTCCAAATCAAAATCAGGCACCCCCGTCAGACCACTGCCGCTCTTCCGCCACCCATCCTTCCGCTCGTTCCTCTTCCCCCTCTGCCCCTTCTTCTCTTTGTCCGATCCCAGGTCGTAGTTATCCCACTCTAGGTCGTCATAGTAACCGGAGCCCCGCCCCCTCTGCTGGTAACCCCCTCCTCCTCCTCCCCCTCCACCACCACTCCCGGTCTGATGAGCTTGATTTGGATGGTGGTAGTACGACGATTGCGAGTTTGGCCGGGAGTTGTGATTGTGGTGGTGGTGGTGGTGGTGTTGCTGAGAAGGGGGTGGTGGTGGCGGCGACTGGCGCTGCTGGTATTGATGTTGCTGTTGTTGCTGGGGATGTTGCTGTTGTTGGAGGTGTGGTGGTTGGGCGTGGTGTGGATGGTGGTATTGGTGGTGGTTGTGGTGGTAGGGCTGTTGTTGTTGCTGCTGGGGTGGTTGGTGTTGCTGCTGTGGTGGAGGGGTGTAGTAGCTGTTGGGAGGGTAGCGGCCTCTGCGCCCCCGTGAGGCGTGGTGAGGGGGGCTAGGGGGTGGCCCACTGTACCCCCTCCCGTTGTGGTTGTGGTAAGGACGATGATGTGGAGGACTAGTGTTCCTGGTGGTTACCGTGTAAACCTTGAAGAGCAGGAAATCAAAGAAACATACATGTACCCAACAATGTCCACATACTATTAAAGGATATATACACTGCAATCATGATATGTTGCTTTGCAATGTCCATGTACCGGAGGTATCAACCTTTTCAGTTCACCATGAAGATCAATTCAGAAAATTGCTTTTTTTTCTCAGTAGCAGATTTTAAACTCTGAAATCTTTTATGGATTTGAAGCAACATAAATACAAATATCTACCACCGTTACATGCACATGGACAAGAAATTTTCATAAGTCAAATTGCTATGCCATGGTCTTTGAGAAATAATACTGAATGGGACCCCATTTTTTTGCTCATGCCATTATTGGACTACATTTGCATGGTTTGAAATATGGATTTAAAGTTGTGGTATGTCACAAAAATTATCCCAACCCCATGGAATCACCCTCCTACAAACCACAGGAATGACCAGTTCAGATATGCAGCTGATATATTAGCGAGGTGAACAGTGTAAGCACTGCAGTGAGGATAAAGAACAACTTATTTAGGTTTGGCTCTAGTCTTATTACACAATTAAGATAGATTTAGAATGAATTTTGACAAGTTCACAATATATTAAGTAAAACATTTAAAAAAATAGAAGTGTCCAGTGTCCATAGTTCTAGTCATTGACCAAATTCATTAGCTATCAACATTTTACTTTGCTCTCCTCACAAAATAAGTCACAGTTTATACATCAATATGATCTCCAGCGAAAAGGTTGACATATTTACGAACCAACTCTTATTTCGTAATTGACAGGAGGGTATGCCCTAATTAGCGGTCACGGTAGGATCAAATGCAATCGTCCAAGCACAGTCCAATAGGTCCACGGTCAAACAGTCCCATGTACAACAAAGTACTTGCATGCAGACCAGCATTTTCTCCCTGAAACATGTCCAACTAGATATGCTGCCTATTTAAACATGGAACCAGGTGCACATTATGGACAGTTCATATTTGCATTGTTGCATATTATTTACATCAACTAGTGATCCAGTATCAATGGATGGAATGCACTCTGAATTTATCACTGGTAGTTGTTGCTGGTTGGAAAACCCTTGGACAAGCTTTGGGGTTACCATTAGTAACACATTTTGTTTTGAAGCTTTGAAAAACATGCAAAATATTTTTGCAAAGAAATTTAAAAAAAATGGTCTATCAAACCACAGATGATCTGCTCATGCTAAGTTACATACAAAAACAAATTTCAGACTTCTTGGAAGTTACTTTCATGGCTAGAGTGAAAATCAGCTTAAACCATGCTTGTTCATGCACCACCTTTCTACACAGGTTATAACCTCTCTTTGAGTGCATTTATGCTCAACTTTTAGGGTCCAAAATCAGCGTTTTGATACGTGTTTAGTTCAAAACATGGTTACATTCATGCTCATTTTGATATTTATAAACGCTGTTTCAAAATGCACAAAAAGGTGCTTTTGTGATCGCCGATTCTGACAAATCACAATTAACGGGGAAGCATAAACACAGTTCACATTTACGTGTTTAAATGACGTCTTCTCAACAGTAGCAATATCCCTGTTAAGGGCGTTTGGGATGAGAGTTTTCAATCAGCATTGCAAAATGCTGATTCTGCCTTCGCAAATTAAGCATAAACACTACCCCCGTTACAATCCGGATTTCAAAACCCTGATTCTGCCTTCGCAAATTGAGCATAAACGCACCCTTCATCTCTCAAAATCATACAGAAGGGAAACACTCAAAGAAGTCTTTACCACAGGTACCTGGACTGCATTGTTGAAGTTGTGGTAGCGGTGCGCGTTGGCTGGGTGGATGTGGGGTATATCACCGGCACGGCGCAAGGGAGATGCGGGGTGGTACATCCGACCAACTGCCTGGGACATCTGCGAGAGGGAGGATAATCATCAGACTGCATTGCGACAAGGTTCTTAATACAGGTCTGGGGCCCGTTGCATGAAACAATACCATTAATCCATTATGTGGTAGATTAAACGCCGCTTAAGATCAGATTTATGTGTTATTACTTGTGCAAAAATACACACATGTCATATAAAGAGTTAATGGAACTCAGCTATAAATGGTAACTACCTTAGAAGCATTGCTTGACAACCAATCAAATTCAAGGTTTCCATAGAATTTGCCATTGGAACATGGGATCAAAGAGAAAATCTTTGTAAGGCATTCTTTTGTGACTAGGAGAGTAGCCTTATGGTACTCCATGTAATATAAACTTCTTACTTTGCCTGGAACACAATTGATTTTTTTGTTGCTGGTATTTGGTATAACAAAGAAAGATAGAAACATCAACAAAACTGGGGCCATATTTATCAAAACTTTCTAGCCTAGCTACTAACAAAACGTCTAGCTAGAAATGTATTTTATCTGAATATTGCTGTAGGCTAAATGTTTCATGAATATGTCCCCAGGGCCATGTTGCATACATAACATGTGTACATGACATGTAGGTTTTCAATTAATGTAGCTTACCAGCAATGGTAACTACCATGGCAACAGCCAATGACCTCTCAGTATTGCACCTACACATGTATCGCCATGGTAGTAACCACTGATGGCAGGTATTGCAAACCTTTATGGCTCAGGGCCATGTTGCAAATAGTTTCCAACTATTGTAACTTACCATTGATGGTATATCTACTATAGCAACCGCAGTAAAGCTGAAAGCTCATTGGTTGCTTCTATGGTAGTTACCATTAATGGTAAGTTACAATAAGTGAAAACATATGCAACAAGGTCCAGGTCATTCAACAAGATCCAACCAACCTTTACCTGAAAGATGGAGGATGGA
The DNA here is from genome assembly GCA_963669155.1 of Arbacia lixula. NCBI lineage: Eukaryota > Metazoa > Echinodermata > Echinoidea > Arbacioida > Arbaciidae > Arbacia > Arbacia lixula. The sequence goes on from OZ022586.1 coordinate 2,858,704, forward strand.
GTGAGGAAGAGAGGAGGATGAAAGATGCAGTTGGAGAAGACTGAAGGCACCCCTTGCACTCATTGCTTGAGCGTCACGTAGACATTAGAGCGCTGCCAAGAAGAACAATAAAATACACAAACAAATGCTGTTATGCGTATCAGAATCACATGGTCTGAAGTTTAATTCACAATTTAAAGGGAAAGTCTACCCTGAAGTTAATTTGGCCTTGATTAAAACAGAAAATGAAAGCTACATATTAGTGAAGATTTGATGCATAATCCGTCAAAGGAGAAGAAAGTTATGACCCCTCTTCAATTTTCTCTTTAGGTCTTTAAATCTCTTTAATTTTGTGATGTCACATACAATACTAGGGGGTCCCCCATATCATGTGTGTTGTATGATTCCATACATTGCCTTATGTCTGATTCTTCTTTTATGGAGGAATATATCTTTCCATAGAGGTTTTTGTGTAAAATCATTTCAAATGCACAGGTAAAATGGTATCTTTTCAGAAAATGGAAAGTTTCGAGAAAAAAATTAGTACACCACTTATGGCAGCATACCGTGCTATTAACATAACAAAACTAAAAAAAATTGTCAAACGATCGCTACTTTGTTTCTTTCATGTGTCTGCTTTTTTTTGAAAAGCCAACCTAACTTCAGGGTGGACCTTTTCACATGCACAGGTAAAGTGGTATCCTTTAGAGAAAAGGAGTAGAAACGTGAGTAGGGAGAGAGAAACTGAGAGAAAGAAAGAAAGAGAGAGAGGGGGGGGGGGATGAGGGAACAGAAGCAGAAAGAGACAGAGAGACACAGACAGAGAGAGACAGAGAGAGAGACAGAGAGAGACAGAGAGAGAGACAGAGAGAGAGAGAGAGAGACAGAGAGAGAGAGAGAGAGAGAGAGAGAGAGAGAGAGAGAAAGAGAGAGGGGGGGGGGGAGTATTGAAAAAGGGGTGGGGTACCAAACTGATATCAAGAATGTTTTAAGAAACATGAATGAAAAATATCATGATCATCTAAGCGAGACCGAGGGTGAGAGAAAAATAAAATGAAAGAGACAAAGGAAGAGGAGGTGGAAGGGGAGGAGAGGGAGAGATAAGGAAATGAGGAAAGACAATTTATTAAAAAACAGCTTTAGTTTCTATTTCCAGATGATAAATTTGATTGATACATTTAATGGCTATCATTAATCACCATTGCAGATTTTCATAACCTGCATGCACCACATACATTTAGCTTTAGCTTTATTTATATTGCTTTTTCTCTACAGTTCGTTCCCTATACCAGTAAATATTTCATTATTCTAAATATACCAGTTCATTGGTAATTACTTTTCATTTTATTGCAATAACAATTGAACTTTAAAACAACTTGCAATGTACATGTTGGCATCTTAGCAGGCACATTAATAATATAAATTGTGCATGTATAATGTACGTAGGAGGCCTTCATCTACGTGTATGGGGGAGATGATGAGAAGAAAATAAACAGAAAGTTCATACAGCTAGCTAGCCACGTCGTCGCAGTCAGAGCGCATCTTTGATTTCAACATTCCATCGGTCGGAGAGACAAGCCTTTTAATCAGGCAATGGGGCCCAGGTTGCTGTGCATGCAATGCAGTTCAGTCTCTAGCTGCTATGCACTGGGTGTTTCTGTAAGGCTACCGCAGTGTAACGAAGGCTGGCCTACATCTACACTGTAATGTGCTCATGAACATTGCATGTATACCGTGTATGCAGGGCGACAGTCTACACCCATGAAGAGCCATACATTTTATTTGCACTGCACCACATAGATTTAGATCATGAACTTACAAGTACATGAACATGGACATAAATGTTCATCGGGGGGGGGGGGGGGGGGGGGGATGGGGGCTCGTGACGATTTCGCCCCCGAATACATAAAAGAGCCCTGGATAATGTTAAAAGAGCCCCCAAAATTCCCATCACACACTGTAAAATTGTAGCCAAATCTGCCAATGTGCTCAAAAAGTAGCCCCCGAAAATGTTAAATTATTTTTTTCCCTGATGTTCACAATGTAGTGTATTTATGAATGTAATAAAGGCATATTTTACAATCTCCGCAGTGAAATTTGCTATAAACTACTGAGCTACATTGTACTGTACCTTCTTGGACGGAGAGCTAACATAAGAGAAATGGAATACATTGTACCTGAAAATTACTTGCTCAATATCCAAATTACTTTCACAACACATTTCACTATAAAGTACAGCTACATGTACTATTGCATAATAATGTTCAGCCAAATCTCGTGGCCCCAAATACACACTTCTTGAATCAATTTTGTTCAGATTCACAAAACCATGACTTCCGAAACTTGCCTCTTATCAACATGGGTAGCCCTTTGGCTGGTAAAAGTTTTGTAAAAACCACAGAATTTGAAAGAAAATACTCCATAATAGCTTCCCTCCCAATCATAGAACTGGAAACTGACTTGGAGTGGCATTACATTGCTTGCTACACTACAGCTCAAAGGAATTGGCATAGGGAAAGGGAAAGGGGGAAAGGGAAGACAGGGAAGGAGCCGCAGTTTTAAACCGCGGTTTATTTTGTCCAGTTCAGCATGAAACACGATGCTTTTTTGGCTAAAGCATCCCTTTCCCTTTCCCTATGTCAATTCCTTTGAGCTTAAGTGTAGATCGCTGTTAGGTTTCGGGTAGCTCGTCCAAAGCCTAGTGGTTCCCGAAGCCTACATGTAGAGAACTGAGACTTCAACAACGCACTTTGCCGCTCTCTACTCCACGGTGATACGCTGACGCAAGGAGCGCACTACCGAGTGATACACTGTGCCATGCAATATGGTGTACAAATCGGGCACTTCACACAAAATCAAGGATGTTTTTCCACTTTTTATAAGGTTCATGAATCTTTATCTGTGAGACTGCATAATGGTGTTGTCAGATTATACTGCAAGTATTTGCCAAGTTTCACAACTTTTGCAAATGGGCTACCCTCTCTTTAAAACTGCTGATGATACCATGGAAATATGGAAATGCCAAGTAAAGGAAGATTCCATGATTATCACTTCATGAAAATATGTAGGTAGATATCATTAGATGAAATCTGAAAAGTAAACATTTGTTTAAAAGCAACTTGAATAGGCCTCTCTCTCCTCCATCTACCCCCCCCCCCCCCCCCCCCCCACTCCCCTCCTAATCTATTTGCTGGAAACTTATATTGGATGATGATCACTTCATGAAAATATCATATGGTGAAATCTGAAAAGTAAACATTTATTTCAAAGCAACTTGAATAGGCCTCTCTATCCCCACCCCCTCCCCTTACCTCCCCTCCTTATCTATTTGCTGGAAACTTATTGGATGATGATCACTTCATGAAAATATGTAGACATCACTTGAAATAACATCTGAAAATTCACATTTTCTGAGCAACTTCAGCATGCACTTGGTTACTCATGGACCCTACTCCATGGGTTACTAGAAGTAACATGAACAACCCTCCCTTCTACCTTCCTTTCCGTCCTCCCCCCCCCCCCCCCCCCACACACACACACAAACACTTACACACCATCCTCATACACACACATACACACACTCACATAGAGGAACCCAGTAGCAAATGGAAGGAATAATTGAAAGCAGATTGTGGCTGCATAGAGCCTAACAGGATAGGCCACGATGAGATGCGAGTCAGGGTGAGCTTGAGGTCACACACACAGAGAGCTTTTCCCCATGCTCCTCCACAGTCAAGTCCAGGAATGTCCCACAGTCTTCAGTGATTTGGCCCCAAACAATCATCTAGTCTCCCTCCAAGCATAGGCTTATCAATTATTTGTAGAATACAAGCGCTGATTCTACACATTTACTGGACCGGGCAAGTGTTTTACCAAGCTGTTCGTAGGTTACAAATGACTTTACGAACGACTGGTGATCCCTTCTTGTGCTAAGTGCAATACCACACTTTATTCATTGAGAATCTGATTTAGCACAAGAAGGGATCACCAGTCGTTCATAAAGTCGTTCGCAACTTACGAACAGCTTGGTGAAACACCCGCCTGCTGTTTATATCCCCAGAAATCAAACATAGCAGGTCAGCTAATGGAATTTTATCCCTCAAAAGATTTTTTACAAGTTCTTGCATTTCTTTGTTATCCACTTTAAAATGTTGATTCTGTCAAATAAAGAAACTAACATTACTCTGCATCCAGATTTCCAATCAGGTAAAAGTGGTTTTGATTTCATGATTTACATCCACCAAATCACTTATTAAGTAGTTTTGGAAATGCACATTCTAGCTCAGAAAACTGGATATATTATGCATTATAGGAGGAATTAAACAAAGCAACCATGATCTAGAGAGAAACAGCAGAACACTTGCTTTTCTTCACGATACTCTCAATATAGAGTTAATAATATAATCACAAGTTTTACCATCTGATCACTTTCTTTGTAATGCTCTTTCTATGAATTATTAATCTTCAATTTTTCCTTCACATTTGTTGGAGTACTTAAATTCAAAATCACAAATCCTCAAAATGTTCTGCCTGAACATATTGAGGGATTGTGATTTAATCACTAATTACTCAAAATGTGGATCATTTGAGGGCAAATCACTTTCAGCAAGTTTCTAAAATGGACAATACATAATTTTAAGACCATTTGCAAGAGATTGCTCATCATCATCCTTTTGAAGGCTTGTTGACTTCCCAGTACAGTATATTCCTATGTTGACTTTCGCAAAACAGGATATCAGTTCCCCATTGATAAAATTCCCACACATTGTTTCCATTTGAGATTCAAATCACGCCCAGAATCTGCCCGTAGAGTTATCCTGCTAGTCCAGTATCAGAGTGAAAGTGCGGCAGGCAAATATTATTTCCTCTATAGCCCCGTTCATAACCATGATAATACCGTTATATTACCAATGCACGTAAGCAAGTTTCCAGCGAGGCGCCAAAAGCACCATTCATGTAATACACTCAAAAAGCCTTAATATCGCGGTGTTTTGGACAGTTGGACTTGTTCTGCTGAGCCGTACGAGCAGTGAGATTAACGGACCACGTGCCAGAGCGCGATGCTCAAGGCGCAACATCTAAGGCTCTTTTGCGGACAGAGTTTATAAGATTCGCTTCCCGCAATATTGCAGTATTATACTAGGTCTTCATCAACAAAGTAGCCGCAAAATAAGCAAAAAACAGGAGGAAGCAAATACCCCATTATTTGAGTGATTCCCATTCATATACACCGTACGCAGCTATCAGTAATGCATCAGCAAAATTGCAGCAAATGTTGCACCCTTTTGCGGATAGGCGGTGCATATGAACGGGGTTAAAGTGAAAGTGCGGCAGTCGAGTATTATTTCCTCTATTTGGTGAAACAATGATGATGAACATCCGAGTATGGCTGTGTGACTGTGACCCATTGACTAGTATCCTGTTTTCAGCGACAAACATAGCTCAAAACCAAGTACACAAAATGATTAATAATGTAGACTGTAAGTGAAAAAAGAAACAAAATGATTGGCATGGCCTTTTCGAACCTGATATCATGGAACAAAACCACAAAGAGAGGGACTCTGTCTACATGTACTTTTAGGAACTCTTTTGCATTGTGGGTACTGTATCTGTAAACAAAGGGAAAGTCCACCCTGAATGTAACAGAAAATTCAAAGCAACATATAAGTAAAGGTTTATCAAAACTCCCTCAAAGGATAAGTGTTCTTAACCTTTTCATTTTGCAATGTCAATTGCAAGATGTTCTCCAATATGTGGTATACTATTATCTTTATTCCTTCCTTAAAAAACAGAAAAAGGAAAACATATGGAATCATTAAGCATACAACATAAGGGGTATCATCTGGCACGAGACGTCACATAATCAAAACTTAAGAACATCATAAGTTTATTGGTCAACTTTCACTATGTTTCTCTCGTGTTTCTGCTTGAATTTAAACTTTAATACCTAACTTCAGGTTAGACTTTCCCTTTGATGGTGTGAGTACTAGTACGACATTAACACTGATACTACTGGTACGTACATACATGTACGTACTACGTAATACTGGTCCATTTTGAGGGTTGATTTTTTTCAAGCTCAGAATTACATTACACAGTATTCATTTTCTAAGGCAACAGTTTTGAGCTCTTTTCATTCTTTTCAATGAACTGACAGTAACCCATCCATGCCTTGCAAGCAAATACAAGTCAAGTCTTTTTTGCATTCTTCGCTTCTGACAAATCCCAGACCACACAAATGCCTCAGAGGTTTTTAACAATAATGTCCTGTCTGTATTAACTCAGTGTGGTCGATAACCATTGAGATCTATAGCTGTAAAAGCACCAATGATCAGGCATGCATAAGGCAGGTGCATGGATAATTCTCAGTGAAAAAAAAAATACACAGAGGCTAGGGGCATTTTTGCCCCCCCCCCCCCCAATGCAAAAAGTGCCCCTATTTTCAACAAAAGAGCCCTCTGAACTAACATTTCCCCTATAGGGGATAATGTAAACTCTTCATTTCATCACATCATGGCCCTGTTTCAAAGGTTTGCGATCCGGTTGCAACTTGAATTACAATCGATTGCAACATTTTGAGATTGATCAATATCAATCATAACTCTGTACATTAGATCTATAGGGATTGGACATGTCCTGTATAATAAAGAGTTACAACTGATATGAAGCAATTGGAACTCTTTATATTTCAGGGCTCAAGCCTTAAATCTAACCGCAAATAACCTTCACATTTTTGGCCTGGATTCAGACATGCATAGCCTAACTTCCGGACATTCTTTCTTGAACACGCTCCACTGATCACCTTCTCAAGAAACCGCTAAGAAACCTGCTATGTTCATTCTGAGAAAAAGTGTTATGTTGAAATGTCTTACTCTTCATTGACCAAAACACACAAATGGTGTGATAAGTTTCCAGTTCTTGTTGCTACATGTAATGTACTAGAGTACTACTAGCTAGCCTGATCATAGACCTGAACAAACAAAATAACATTTATAACATGGCAAATCAATCCTCTGTAAAGAATTCCCTAAGAAAAATACAGTAAATGTCCTTTAAAAAGTAATTTGAATATATCCTATTAATCAAAATCACTCACTGCATAATGATGTATAAATCAGAATATATCAGATGTTACCTAATTACCTACAAGAGCAATTTGTTTTATGACACGAACTGAATTGAGACTATCATGGATGACGTACATGTAATGCAGTTATAACAACAAGGAAATGTAACAACTTGAGACAGCTGTGGCTCAACATATCTGACACCTTTGTGGGAAAACAGTATCAAACAATGCATCCTACACAACAGAAACACAGAAGATTTAACAAAAATATCATACACCTACGCAATAGTATTACAATAAATCAATGCAAACATATGAAGGCTATGCAAATACACCCAATATCAACAAATAACGATTGTTAATGGTAAATGACACATCATTATAATGATCACCCAGCATACAAACTCACAAAGCATGGAGGAAGTATAGTGAGTGATAGGGTGGGGGGTGAAGAAAGAATACATGTGGGGGGGGGGGGATGTTAAGGGGGAGGGGCCAGAATGGGGTGGGGGGGGGGGGCTAGTCATTAATCACATTATTGTGAACTGTATTGGGCTAGTTTCATTCTAATGTTGATATTTCAAGTATCATATGATTTTCTAAGAGGACTTCATTTAGAATATTGAAATACAGAATTTTGAGACGATAATGATATAAAAAGAAACCTTTAAGAATTACTTTGGACATAAGTTGTTGATAATACCCATGCACAAAATAATTATATTTCCCTTGATCTTGGTAAAAGGAGAAACACAAGGGAGATCATTCCTGAAATCCATATTGATATCAGAGCAAGTCATTTGGAGGTGACCTCCCCTCCTCCCCCCCCCCCCCTCCCACACACATATACACACACACACAGTCACATACCATCCCACCCCACCCCATGCCCAATTTGCCCGTACACAATTCCAACTTTAAATAAATTGATCGTGTTGATACTTAACTCAAATCAAATAAAAACTAAGTCTAAGTGTACATTTTATGCCAACCAATATACACAGATATAATTTATGACAACGAACGTCTAGCAATAATACGCTCTAAATCGGCCTACTCGCAGAAGGTGTAATGATGCATGCATTGCCATTGGAATTGCGCTCGGACTCCAGTGCAATGCCATAAAAAGAGTAAACAACATGCATGCAAATACTGTACCAAGTAACCCTATGCCTTGCCTCGGCGAGGCCCCTGCTCATCCATGGCAGGAGAGAGAACACAGTAAAACTAAATCGACAGCATAACTAACCTTTCAGACAAGTCAAAGTAATGGCCGTAAATTCCAGTCCAACGCGGCACGATACTCCAACAAAATTCCACTTTGGAACACTAGAAATCATCACAAAATCCCTTTCCACTTCTGTATATGCCCCGTTAAGTCAGCGGAGCTCGCTAGTTCATGTACGGCATATCGGCCCGCTGATTCAAGTGTGTCGTCTGTTAAATTCTGCGTCCGTACTAGATAGCCTGTATTGTAGCATACACACACATCAATACAAAGGCTTACAAATATGCTGGGCGAGTTGAGTTCGGGACCTACCGATATGACAAGCACAGTGTATGTCATAATACGACCTGCCTTTCCCAGCTGTCACTTAGCACTGACGGGCCTAGACTCTGGGACAGTCACTTGGTGTCGATTGGAAAATGGGAAGGGGGTAAATATACTAAATATCATGGAAGACTTAATAGCATTGTTAGTGTTGTTATAAGCTATTTAGAATGCAAAATATGTATAGTTCGGTCCAACGTGCATCCATTGCAATATGTACACGTAACCCATCAGAATTACACAAAGATTTGAAAATAGGTAAAATGCAGAGATGAGAGGAGAGGAAGAGGAAGAGGATATGAGAGGAAGGGGGAGGATAGAAACAAGTAAACAAAATGATATGTAAAACGCAAATGGGGGAAGGAAAAAGAGAGAGGGAGAGACTGGAGGCTGAGAGACAGAGCAACCGATCGAGAGAGAGGGGCAGAGAAGCAAGAGAGAGAGAGAGAGAGAGAGAGAGAGAGATAGGGGAGAAAGAGAGGGACATACAGGCAGATGGAGAGAGGAGAGAAAGAGAGAGAGAGAGAGAGAGAGAGAGAGAGAGAGAGAGAGAGAGAGAGAGAGAGAGAGAGAGAGAGTATCATAGTAACTGCAATCATAACAACACAATACAGAACACTAATTGTTGGTAATAACAAGTTGGTACTTAAACAACTTGAAAGAAATAACTATCGTATATGCGCAGGAGACGATATTTCACAATGCGTTTTTACTCTACCAGTAAGCTTAACTTTATCAATTTAATCTTTTTGATAATGGTAGTCAAGGGCGGAAATCGCTCCCCGAAGTGGGGGGGACATGTTTTTGCCTCAAGAACTAACCGCTGAGCGGAAGGGGGGGGGGGGGGCAGGTCCGAAAACAGTGGGGGGAGGGCATTTGATCTTGTGGGGTACGGTACAGGAACGAAAATAGTGGGGGGGGGGGACACGTCCCCCCCCGCCCCCCCCCCCCCCTCCCCCCCCCCCCGGATTTTTGTGACGCTTACAATAATATTGTTGCGTTTACTTTTATTCAAATTTATATCATTATAGCAGGATGACCAACGATATAAATACTGATGTATAGACCTACATTCAAGTGTCAGTCTCCTGATACTCAACAAAAAGTTAACCTTTCTTAAAATCATTTTGTTTAGCGTTCCGTTGCCTGTTCTTTCAGGTATGATGAAAACAAAATGTTACAATGGACATTCAATAAGTCAATACATTGATAAGAAAGATAATTGTAAATTACTTTATTATGTAGAGTAAGAAGAATCGTGTTTTGCGAAGAAAAAAAAATCATCAGAACAAAAAAGAATACATTGAGAAACGCAAAGCAACAAAAGACAAACAAGAAATGGAAGGCTGAGGGCAAATATGTAAACAAGAAGGAGAATAAAGGATAAGACTAAAAGGAAAAACAAAAGGTAAACAAGTGAAGGTTGGTAAAAAAAAAAGAGGAAAGGGAAGTGAAATGAGAAAATGGTAAAAGAAGAAGGAGAATAATAATAATAATAATAAGAAGAAGAAGACGAAGAAGAAGAAGAAAAAGAAGAAAAAGAAGAAAAGAAGAAGAAGAACAGGAAGAAGAAGAAGAAAAAAAGAAGAAGAAGAAGAAGAAGAAGAAGAAGAAGATGATGAAGAAGAAGAAGAAGAAGAAGACGAAGAAGAAGAAGGAGAAGAAGAAGAAGAAGAAGAAGAAGACGACGAAGAAGAAGAAGACGAAGAAGAAGAAGGAGAAGAAGAAAAAGTAAATAACGGCACAAAATTATGATGGAGGAAAAGTAGAGGAAGAAGAACAAGAACAAAACAAAACAAAAAAATGATGAAGGCGACGATGAAGAGGAGGATGCAGCAGGAGAAGAGAAAGAGAAGAGAAGAAAAATTGAGCGGAAGACGAAGTTCTAAGAGAAAGAGAAGAAAACAAGGAGAGAGAGGAAGATAGAGAGGAAAGAAGATGGAATGAAAGAGAAAGATATATGGAGAGAGTGGGAGAGTACCAAATGCAGACTGACGTCGATGAAGAGGATGATATAGCAGGAGAAAACAAAACACAAAAGAAAAAGAAAATTTGAGAGGAAGACGTAGTTCTAAGAGAAAGAGAAGAAAACAAGGAGGGAAAGGAAGATCGAGAGGAAGATAGAGGGAATGAAAAAGGGATATATATATATATATAGAGAGAGAGAGAGGGAGAGAGAGAGAGAGAGAGAGAGAGAGAGAGAGAGAGAGAGCGTTGAAGAGACTCATGCAGGTTCAGACTGTCGTAGAAGTCTACGAGGGGCTTTCTAGGGAGGAAGCTATCATTGCCAATGATGTCATTCATATTCCATGATGTCATCTTCCTGAGTACAGTAGCTACGCGAGAGTGCCAATCAATGCACTCAGAAAAAACAGTCAACACTAAACAATGGCACCCCAGCTAGCATGTATACATGGCAATCATACTGCACGATGTATACCGTCTTTAAGGGGATAGCTTACCCTGAAATTATTTTGGTTTCAATAAAAGGAGAAACTTGAAATAAACATATTAGTGAAGGTTTAATGAAAATCCGTCAAAGGATAAAAAAGTTATGATCTTTTAAAGTTTTGATTTTGTGATGTCACGTGACAGTTGCTCTCCCATTATGTTGTGTACAATTGGTTTTTTTTCTCGAAAATGTGCATTTTCTCAAAAAGATATGCATCCTTTTACTTGTGCATTTGATACATCATTTTGAAATACATTTTGCACACATACCTGAATGAAAGAAATCATTCCATTGTAAAAAAAAAAAAAAAAAAAAAAAAAAAAAGAACAATTTATGGTATTTTTTTTAACACACCATATGGGAGAGCATCTCCCAAGTGACGTCACAAAATTGAAATTTCAAAAGATCTTGTCCTTTGACGGATTTTCGTCAGACCTTCTCTTATATAGTTCTTTCATGTTTCTGCTTTTGTTTAAACAAACGTAATTTCAGGGTGAACTATCCCTTTAATAACGAAACATATTGTAAACTTTCAGCAAATTTCCTTGTGTGTAGGAGACTAAAGGAAAGCCTTTCTTCGAAAACTTTCCTTCCTGTTTTATCCTTGTTCCGACCGCCTTAAAGCGCTAGCCTTCAGGTATATCATACAAATAACGGGGAATGATTTCAACACTGATTGCAAAGCATAATTCGCCTATCAATACAATGTGAAATGAGATCAATATAAACCATACCCTTGAAAGTCCATTTTGATTTCTTGCAAAGTATTATGTCGTGTACACATAGTGAATACATACAGCTTTATGTTCGACCTGCATTAATGAAACTCAGTGAATTGCAACATGATTTTGTGCCGTTTTCCCTTTACGTCATTATTATGTGGAACATGTATTTAGGCCAAACAATCACTTAATATTATTTTGTTGACATTTTAGAGCAATAACAACTTGTGCGTTATTCGTCTTGAATCCGTATAATCTGCTCAAGTTAAATTGTATTCTATCATTTTGACAATGATTAAAAAACGATACACAAGAGAACGATCTGACATGATGAAATATTGTCATTGTTTGAACTCAAGGTAAAGAAATGTTTGTGAGCTCGAGCACTTCTCGAGTCGGCAATCTGCTTCGACCTTTCCTTTTCTTCAGCACTTCAGGGAAAGGTTAAAAGGAAAGTCCACCCTGAAGTTCAGATGGTCTTGATAAAAGAAAAAAAAATCAAAGAAATATATGAGAAAAGGTTTCACGGAAGTTGTCATTTTATCATTTTGAACTTTTTGAGGTCACGTGCGACTTGCTCTGTCATATGTTTTGTACTATTATCCCCATAAATTCCCCTGTTACTGTTTTTTCCTGTTCATGAAGAAATAACTGTTTTTCATAGAGGCACACGTGTGTAAAAGCATTGATAATTGTGAATAATTTCCATAGCTCTCGTATGCTACAAGTGAAGGCTATTATTTATGAAAACATTGTGTTTGAATGAAATCAAAATAGATATTTACTGAAAAACAAAAACAAAATGTGTCTAATGATATATTATCAAATGCACAGGTAACATTTTACCCACTATATTCCCTTTCTGGCAAGTGACGTCACAGCATCAAAATTTAATAAATCATAACTTCTTCTTCTTTGACGGATTTGGGTCAAACTTTCCCCAATGTGTTTCTTTCATTAAAACTATCTAAAATTCAGGGTGGACTAATTTCCCTATCAAACTTGTTTTAAGGAATAAAATCTGCCGACACTATCATTTCCTTCATGGGCTACACCCACTGATCTCTACAGTGGCTACAACACCAACAAAACTTGTCATGTATCTATGGCATGCCAAATGATCAACCATTCGAAAACTTAGTTTATCCTTGAACACATAAGTTTATATGATCATTGAGCATCGGGCGCGCCACACACGTGGATAGACGACGACTCTATCAGTATTTGAGAAGATTCAGGAGCAAGTGAATGAGGAGGAGTATGCACAGAGATTGGAATAGGAATGGAAGAATGTTAATGGGACTGGCGGGTCTGTATATAATGGCATAATGGGGTCGGCTGAATTCGGTATCACTCCCACTCGAAGACTAGCCATGATAAATGAACACGGATTCATGCTGGCATACCATGTATGATATCTTATTTTATGGTATTTCATATTTAAAAAAGGTTTGATTCAAATTTACTGCTTTTTATATCCAATGTTGTATGTACTGCACATGAAAATCGTGCTACTGCAAAATCTGATTTCAGTGTGAAATTCGTTTGGGATTCATCGCGATATAAATATTGTATACAGTATTCAATGTAGGCCTATGGAAAGCATTAGGTAAATTCTGTGCAAGAAAAGACATAAGATTTGCTTGTTATACTAATGCATTTTTGTGTGAATGTCATGTCATACAAAACTAAATATTTTCAAAGAAATACATAATTACAGGGTGATCTATCCCTTTAAGATTCTGCGTATAGTCCTGACTCTGTGGAAAAGACTTAACTGACACATGCGTTCCGGTGGGCGCTCGTAACAAAAACACCGGACTGCATGAACTTCGCAACGTACTGGAAATTAGTTCAGGAAACTTGGAAGTGCGAATTAAACGTAGATACGTATGGGAGGAAGGTGACGTCCATGGTGGTTAACTAATGCAGTATGAGATTACAATGATACATCGGGGATGGAGAAGTGAATAAATGTTCTGTTTGTCTGTCTGTCTGTCTGTCTGTCTATCTGTCCCTTTCTCTGTCTTTATCTCTGAGCCCCGGCCCCTCCTCTGCCCCTCTGTCTTCCTGAGCCCATCTCTCTCTGTCTTTGACTGCTCCGTTTCTCTTGACCTGTCGCACTGCATCTCACCCTGTGTGTGTGTGTGTGTGTGTGTGTGTGCACACGTGTGTGTGTGTGTGTGTATTTGTCTCTCTCTCTCCCTTTCACACAATTTCACACGCACATTTTCACACACAAACACACACACACACACGCACATACACACACACGTTCGTGTGCATGCACACACACTTTTTTATTGTGACTTTATTCATATAAAACTACATGTCATTTTTTTCATAAAGGTTAAATTTTACTTACAAAAATAGAGATCACAAAAAAAATAATTACAGTTTTGTTTGGTTTTCGAGTTTCATCAGTTGACCTTAACAACAATCTGTCAATCTGTATATCTCCTTTTTTTTAACAACACACACACACACACACACACGCACACACACTCACATACACATAGGCTACACACACAAACACACACACACAGACACCCACACCCACACACACAGACACCCACACCCACACCCACACAAACACACACACACACACACACACACACACCTACGCTCCCTCTCTCTCTCTCTCTCTCTCTCTCTCTCTACCTCCCCTCCTTGCTCTCTTTCTGTATTTCTTTTCAAATGTCACTCTGTGACATTAGTATTGTCTTATTCATTTTCCAAGATTATCAATTCTCCACGCACTCGTCTACGAAGTAAATGACTGTCATCATATGATTGATTGATGTACTAAATGAGTATTCTGTATTTTCGTATGTGAATTTTTTTAAAGAGATGTGCACAGAGTAAAATTCCGTTGCACATCACACGTTCGCGCCAATACACGTAATTATCATTAATAGGTTTTGGACCCCGGCCTTTTGGATCCAATAAATACCCGGCGCGCTCAAGAGTTTTTCGAGTTATTCTCCGGATGACGGATAGAGCACACTGCCCGAAACGACAAAACTGATACCCTCTCTATCTGACATTGAAAGAAACTTATAGTTAGTTGCAAATCTCACTATAATTTCACCACTCTGATTTTCCTGTTTCCTTTCTTTCTTCATTTTTTTTTCTGGATAACTGCTTTGTCACTAGTTCACAACTCTCACCACCACACTCACCTTCCTTTCATTTCATCTCATTTATTTTCGGTTTAAACACATAAAGCTGAAGATCAAAACAGTCTTATATAAATGTTAAAAAAAGATTTACAAAATAAAAATCATCTCTCCTCTTTTCACTCTTTCTTTTCCTTTCTTCACCCCATAAGTATGTCAAACATCATGAAAGAATTCAATCACATGGTGTTACCGATCAAAGTTTTACTATTTTCTAAATCGTATTTATTAGCACACTCTTACCAGAAAAAAAAAAAAAGGTTCGCAAAAGGTGCTCAATCTTGTTACAATAGCGGCACGTGTTTTGGTGCTTACGGGCACCATTTTGACGTAAGAAAGGTTCTCATCAGCACCATATTGTCTAAAACGGTGTTGACAAGAGCTTTTTGTATGTAAAAATGGTGCCGCTATTGTGACAAAAATGGTGCTGAAACAAACCCTTTTTCTTAGACTGTACCCTCCAGAAGGCTTGTTATACGTCCTATAGACTTAACCAAGGGGGTCATTAAAAGTGAAAAGGCGATGCTCCTTGGATGAGGTCGATAAAGGCTTTGAAACAAAATAACAAGTTCATTTTTATCAAATGTTTTTGCAGATATAACATGCGTTACTCAGCTACATGTCCACAACAAGCTTTTTGTTTTACGACTCCCGATGCCGTTATCATGTGTTTTATTGCATATTTTTTTTATTAATATATATAAATCACTCCATCAGTACGAATTCAATGTCATTACTAGTGCAATTTGCTTGATTTATTCTGATCATGTTGATATAATATTGTTCAACTAAGCAACAAAAAGACGAATTGAATACAATCATGTATCAAATGGAACTGAACTGAAGTGAGTTGAAATGAATTATTAAAAAGATATCCCATTGAAGTTGGTATAAAAACATCCCACGCATTCTGTATGGGCGACAGTGCAGAGCAAAATTATGGACATATAGTGACGACCCAATCTCTTCTGACGTCTGACGTCATAGCAGCATGTTGGCAAGACAACTGGTTGTTAACTATGTGGGTAGAGCGAATATTGGTGATCATAGCGGGGACTCTCATTGGGAACGCCCGATACTTGCCCGCTAGACTATGCGGACCAGTGAAAGTCTCACGTGGGTGATGTTGTTTAGAGAGAAGGTGTGCGATACTTTATAAACCGCTAGCATATTCTTCACCCTGAAGAATTGAGCAGAAATCTTATCATCAGGTCGCATAATTCCAATTGCGGCAGGGACGTCTTTACAGTTATACCAAAACGACAACATGATTTATACAATATATTCATATACAACTACGTTCATAATATATCTCAACAACATTATACATTATAAGCGTAACGAGTGATAGCTTTTGATTTCATGACGTCAGAGCAGTAACTTGAAGAGTGAGCTGAAATGGGTCCTTAGCATGACAAGCATAGCTTCCAGTTTGGTGGACAATTCTAAGCTAAACTAAAAAGAAATTCTAGTTCTAGTTCTCATAAGACTAGTATACTTTATCATTCTCCTCTTCCATCAGTCCGTCCCAGCCGGAGAAAATGTCGATAATGATTAGTCTAATGCAATCAGACCCCTCTGGTGAAAGGTTAAGTTATGGAAAGCTCAACACAGTTACAGCGTGATCAGTGAGATGTCAGATATACCATCTGTGAACGCTAGCTGGCAGCACATAACAAACTCGCAATCCCACATTAGAGGGAATAAACTGTACCGGGAGACAAAAAACCTTTAAAAGGGTGATCATGAGGAATCTTCATGCAAATGGACTTAAATTCATGTGTTGTCCATTTTAGAAGCTTGATGAAAGTGATTTGCCCTCAAATAATTCACATTTGGGGGAAGTAGTTAATCTTTAAATTGATTAGCCTTTTGAAGGCTTTTTGTCTTCCCAGTACAGAATATTCTCTTCCAATTTGACGTCTCCTCGTACCTTTCTCACCAGCATATGAGTAAGGTACATCATTATCAGGGTCCATTAGATTACGAAGTACTAGAATACAAATACGCCCTTATTAATGCAGCCGTATTTGATGATGGGTACACTGACGTTTAATACGGTGACCTTATGATAGTGTACCCAATGCACTTGAACATTATGTAAAAACTTTAACATTGCTACCCTGTACATCGCCTATCTATCTCTTATCTAGCTTTAAAATGTTTTGTCGCCAGGAGTGGTGCAATTATGTTAATATTGACCATATTGGTAATTGTAGTAGTAATATGTGATGTTGTTGTAGTGGTATTAGTATTCGTAGAAGTAGAAATAATAGTAGTAGTAGTAGTAGTAGTAGTAGTAGTAGTAGTAGTAGTAGTAGTAGTAGTAGTAGTCGTAGTAGTAGTAATAGTAGTAGAAGTAGTAGTAGCACTACTACTACGACTACTACTACTACTACTAGTAGTAGTAGTAGTAGTAGTAGTAGTAGTAGTAGTAGTAGTAGTAATAGTAGTAGTAGTAGTAGCAGTAGTAGTAGTAGTAGTAGTAGTAGTAGTAGTAGTAGTAGTAGTAGTAGTAGTAGTAGTATAGTAGTAGTAGTAGTAATAGTAGTAGTAGTATTAGAAGTAGTAGTGTAGTAGCAATAGTAGTAGGAGTAGTAGTAGTAGTATAAGTATAAGTAGTATAAGTACTAATAGGCCTAGTAGAATTATGAGTAGTATCTGTATCATAAGTATTGGTAGTAGGCCATTACAGCTGTAGAAGTATTAATAGTAGCGAGACAAAAATCAAGATGAGACGGTGCAGTATACACTATCATGCAGTGACTCATCACAGAATTGATGAAACTCGAAAGTGAATAATAATTATGTAGTGTTCTGAGTGATGTAGTTGTCTCTCAGCGCTGCCTAGCCTTTCGCAGCCCGGTCAGCTCATACCGGAATCACAGTCTCGTTGAGCATGCACGGAGTGTCGGTTCTCCTGATATCTGAGCAAAAGAAGAGAAACAGAATATCGGGGGAAAAGTTAGAGAACGTGCAGTTTTACTGGGAAAAGAGATGACCAAGGCAACATGCTGTATAATCGCTGTATAACTGCTGTGAAATGGAAAGTTCCGGAGTTGGCTATTTCCGCTACAGAAATGTCTAAACTTTAGTTTTAGTTCTAATATTGTCTAATACATACAAACACATTTTAAGATTTACATATGTTATTTTAATGTGATGAATATCTCTTGCAAGCACGGATTTTACAGAAATGTAAATACCACAGATTTTCGAGAAAAAAAGGTGCAAGGGGATTGTATTGACCGTTATAATGAGAATTGACATCTTGTAAGGCAGTCAGGCCATTTGAAGCATTTCAACAATTTTCGCGCGTGCGCGCGTGTTCGCGCGTTTTTCCGTGCGTAGCGCGAATGCAACGAGATTTTTTTTTTGTTTTTACTGGTTTCATGTTTCTAACACTACATACATCACATTCTATCATTTTAAGCCGTTTCCATGCAATAATAGGGTCGTGCGGGTGTGTTAAAGTTGAAAGTCTGCGCGTGCGTCAATACATTTTTGTGTGAAAATATGGCCAAAAACACGACTATCTATATTCAGCCATAGCTCCTCAGAGCTGAAAGGTTATGAAATGTAGATGCGATTTCATGTCTTACCATGTCCTCAAGTACATTTTCAAATGACCATAGCTCCTCAGAATTGCTATTGACCCCCGATTTTTTTCTCAATATTCTGAAAGAGTGTGATGTGTAGATGTGATTTTATGATTCATTATGTCGTTATGTACATCGTAACGTCATTACATTGCCATATGAAAATTAAAAATGAATTTTCATTTATGACGTCATGAATTTTTACCCGCTTGAGCGTATCTTAGTAATCCTCGATCAACCAATTTTCAGTATGTTGTGCCTGAGACATTGCTCTATGGTAAAAATGCCTTTATGCACATTTTGATTACACCATCATGGTGTAAATTTTGATTAAAAGCATCATTTCAAATTCTCACATATTTACGTGTAATGTCTATGGGAGGGGCATTTATTTAAAATCATGAATTGGCATAGCGATTTTTTGGGCCCGTATCTCGCTTTATGCTTGGATATTTTACACTAAAAGTCCTAACTCTTTAGGGGAGGAAGCAAGGCAGATCCCAATCGTTGCCGGGCCATCCAACAAGCCTTGAACCTTGGTAGTGAACCTTGGAGTTAGCTGGATTCGAACCCGTGCGAGCTAGCACGAGTGTGAGGTACTCCCGGCGCTTACCGCTAGGCTATAAGACGTCGGTGCTGAAGCTGGGGATTTTTTACGTATAGACTGTTAGTTTCAAATTTACGCGAGAATAGCAAAAAGGAATTCTAGCGCCGGGTCTCAGACTGGAACTCTTGCCTCATTACCTCATTCCTTTTGCAATGTGATATTTGCCGCCGTCTTCTGTTCTCTCCCTCACTTTGTCTTTCTCTTTGAGATTGTCTTTCCCATTTGTTTTCTCCCGCCCCATCATCTTAAATGGCTTTTAATTACATTTTATGAGCACATACATGTGACCATTCAGCACGTTTCTGAAATGTTAGTATGTTGTACATGCGCTATGAGCTTTCTTGAGCGTTGACTCTGATTTCTAATGCATAGATGTTGTCACCGTGTATTTACCAGCCTACGTCTTTGCATGAATTTATCAATACAGACCACCTTATACTTGCCCACAAGGATGTCTCGTTTCAATATGTAAATTGCACATTTTGATGGTTTTTGTTACCTAGAACTTGAACTACTGACAGCCTATATTTGGAATATCACAATGTGAGCGGCTCGATTGGATAGATGTAGTATGGAATAATGGGGGTCAATGGATATATATATAAGCCAACGGGAGATGCCATTAGTAACTTCAATGTAATTGTATATTTGAACAAGTTGGGCTTGAGCAGTATATATACTACAAATTGTACGTTTGTTCATATGCTACCAAATTACTTTGAATTTTACCTTGCACCAAACTGGATCTTGTGTGTAATGCAATGTTTAAATCAATACATTTGTCTCATACACTTCACTACGTCTATACCTTCAGAAAGATTAGAAAGAATAATC
The DNA here is from genome assembly GCA_963669155.1 of Arbacia lixula. Taxonomy (NCBI): domain Eukaryota; kingdom Metazoa; phylum Echinodermata; class Echinoidea; order Arbacioida; family Arbaciidae; genus Arbacia; species Arbacia lixula. Next base: position 2,878,697 of record OZ022586.1, read on the forward strand.
TGCCACAAATCAAAACTTTATTTTAGTACAAGCAATGATGAAAACACGGAGGATGGGAATTATTAATTACTTTACAGTGTTCTTATTCCGTACATATTTGTTCTGCATATTTGTGTAGGTGTGTGTGTGTGTGTGTGTGTGTGCTCTTGTATGCCAACACGTTTGAGGAGCTATGAGTTTACACACACCCACAAAATGAGGAGTTACAAGTGTGTGTACAGTTATTTGAGGAGCTCCCCAAATGCATATTGCAGTTGAAATTACTGCAAAGTGTATTCTTATTATGAACATGATACCCACGGAATTCCTCCTCGAATTACTGTTAGTAAGCACACTGAATAACAAACTGCATGTGGGGGTAGGGACAATGCGTGTTTCCTGACAGCAAATTGTAAAGCACGCCCTCTATCGAACTCCTCCTTTTTCCTCCTCTGATTGCATACATCGATCGTATACCCACGTGCCACGCGCACGCCTTGAATGCATACATGGTACGCGCGTGACGCGCGGTATTTGAGCGGACTATAACACTAGGCTGAACTGAAATACGACGTGAACTGCCTGTACCATACCCCATTTCGGTGATACCTAGGTCCTAAATGGTGAGTGATTCGACACCATCATCATTTTATAGTTAAGCTATAGGCCTAAGTTACCTTTTAATCTTTTACCTACTCTCAAAGTGTCATCTAAGTTCATGTTCTTTGACTTCGTTTTAGGCGGTGGCTGCATGCTGCTCTCGCAGTAAGCCTAGTCGTAGCCCGACCAGACCCGGTGCGCAGCAGCACGGCGTTGCCGTGCGCAGCGACAGCTGTGGGCATTACTAAGCCTAGCCCTATGGCTATAGGCCTGTGGTATTCTGAAAATTGTCTTAACTTTTCTATCAATTATCTTTTATCTCAGTAAGATAATAGCTCGCTAAGATTATCTTAAATCGGTATTCTGAAAATTGTCTTATCTTTCTAAGGACCGCCTTTATAATATTTCTGGCACTGCCATTTTATTGCCTTTAACCAGTCATATAAATGTTTTATTTGAGTAGATCAACAAATACTATAGTCTATACTCTATAGAAACGTAGTTATGTGAAAATAATGGCGCATTATTGACAATGGTCAATATCCGTAGATCTATATGAACCTTGTGCCTCTTGTGCTAAGTAATGGCCGTGCGCTTTCATGTGCTTGGAATACATGTGGTGGTTCTTCTTGTCATGGCATCTTTGAAAATGATCATCATTTCAAATTGGATCATAAATGACTTGAAAATAAGGGAATCCTTAAATACAATAACTGTAGAATGTCTCCTCTCCTTGCCCGATTCAGCTTGGAATAACCCCGTTGAGCAAGGAAAATCACATTTGACATCGAGATACAATAGCCCCCTAACTCTTGTAAGTTTTGTCTTTGTTTCCAAGGAAGATAAAAAATCAATTGAATCAATTTCTTATAGGCCTAAATGTGCTATTGAGTATTATGTAGTGATAGGTGAATAACTTATAATGCTTTCTTAATTATTTGCTATAAAATTGGTATTTTCACAAAAATAGAACCCCCACTTTTCTCATAGGTAATTAATGTACCCATTAATATTTTGCCACTTGTCATTTTATAATTAGACTCTACATGAATTTTGGTGCATTAAGCTGATGGTTCAATACTGTCTTATTTTATGTTCAGCAGATATGCCAGTGCAGCATGACCATGGAGAAGTGTTTATGCTTGAAGTGCAAGGGACTGTACATTGTCTCATGCTTCTAATAGAGGCATACAAACAAAACGTCATCTCTCAGGAAGAATTAGTACAGATGTTGGTGGATGTTTTATATCAACTTTAGCTGTAAGTTATGTTTTGAAAACTTGTAAAATCTTTGGACATTTAAAAATATTGTATTGAAATTGTATTACAATACTTATGGTAACGTGTATTTTTGTGGGCATAAAGAAAGAGTTGTGGAATTTCTCCTTTACTGTACAACATGTAGGCCTACAGTAAAAGAGAAATTCCCTATAATTTAAGTTTCTATCAAAAATACAAACAGTTGAAACCCACTTGTTATTCATACATGTTCGATTTAAAGGTCCCCTGTCATCAAAATGTATAGACTTATGTTGATGCAACATAATGTGTACATAGCAAAATCACTAACTGTTCAATATAAATATGTGTCCTATATTTTAAAATAATTTTTCGTTATTTTTTGTCTGCACTCATAAGCCCTGCCTCCAAAATATCCAACTCAAGATCCCCCCTGTGACATCATCAAAGGTAGAAATTAGCATGATAATAAGCAGAATTTATGCACAAATTAAATACTGCAATGACTACCTCCACCTGCCCACAAGAGCATTACATGTCTTCACACAATACCATGGAACAACGTTTCATTTTGGAATAATCGTTTCAGAAATGTGCTAGCTTTGTGATTATAAGCACTTGCAGGTAGTCATTGCAATGTTTAGTTTGTGCTTAGATTATGTCTATTATCCTGCTAATTTCTACCTTTGATGATGTCACAGGGGGGAATCTTGAGTTGGAGGATATTTGGAGGCGGGGCTTATCAGTGCTGAGAAAAAAGAATAATACACCCTCAGCAGCTACATGTACAAAAAACAGGCCACAATTTTGATCCGATCACCTGGTTTAAATATGTAGTTAATGAATTAGTCAATAAAAGTTCAGTGTGATTTCCTGTTTATTATTTATCTATGAAGACAGTACAATACCATGAAGACAAGGACAAAGGGAAGAGGAACAGAAGAGGAGGAGAGGCCAGCATATGAATGCTATTTAAGAGAAAAGAAGGACCCCCCTTTTTTTAGGCAGGAGCTCTTTGCAGAAAAAGGTGAGGAAATAATGAGACTTGAACTTCATGATGAGGGAGGAGTATTGGTGTGAATTTGCATGAAGGGCATTATGCATGCAGATTTTATTTTGCTTAGTACAACGTAAGTAGGAGAGGCAAAACATTTTTTTTTTAGGATCTGTGATTTCATGAAAAATGTGGGAACTGTCCTGAAATCAATAGAATTGTCAAATGTATGCTTCAGAATAGAGTGAAATTATATGATACTGGAAAGCATGCATTCTTGTTTCATTTACATTCATGACTGCCAATATATCATATGAAAGTAGTACTACTACATGTATGCGATTTTCTCTCCTTTTTAGTTGGTTTTATATTAATGTTGTTCCAACAAGTTCATGGTAAATTGTTGATGTAAATTATTTCCACAAAAGTCACCTAAATACTAGTTTCTCATGTTGGTAACATTCATGGACATGTCCCTTATCATTGGTTTTTTTTTAACATCTGTTAATTACCACAATCCTCATCTGAGAAGAAAAAATCAACATGTGGTAAATATCTATCATGCACTATTCCTAATTCCATAGCATTGTTACCAAAATACATGTATTCTTGTCTTTCATCTTGAATAGGACGTGGTGTTGTAGCAGCCACACAATTTCATAGAGGGGAATTCCTGCTGGAATACAGAGGAAAGTTGATTAGCAAGGATGAGGCAGATGAGTTGGAAGAGCTGGTGCCGTCTTGCTTCAGGTTCTTTTTTTCATTTAAGGGAAAACGTCTTTGGTAAGTGGAATACATTAAAAGTTAACTGGCATTCCTTTGCTAATTATGTAAACTTAATGGTAGTTGATCAGTGCTCAGTGTTCGTGTCAATAACTCCAATTTCAAACTTGATAACATAGCCCCATTTCCAAAAAGATTATGTTTGGAATTATATCTTTTGCAGTTATTCAGCAGATTCATTTGTGTTGCACAGCAGCAGACGCATTTCTAGTTATTACATATGTATACATGATCAAAATAAGATGAAATTGGAAATATTAAACCTCTTGTTTCAATTTCTTTGTGTACATGTATGTTCCCAATTAACAGTTGGGCTTTTAGATTGTCACAAATGATACGCAATGTTATATTTGGAGTAAGCGAGTCTTTGGTTTCATTCAGTGGGATTCACAAAAATCAGTGTATTTTTTTTTTAAATATCGGTACAGTTTAGGAGTGGGACAAAGAGAACGATGTATCTATTACATCATTTAATGTTGACTTTCATGTTTGTAGTGTTGATGCAACAGATGAACCTGACACCACATGTGAAGAAGCTGTACTTGGCAGACTAGTGAACCATGGACGTGGTCGTGGGGCCAACGCAATCATCCGTGTAGTCCCTTATGAAGAGGTGCCAAGATTGTGCATATTCGCTAAAAGAGACATTCTTATAGATGAAGAAATATTGTATGACTATGGACTATCCAAGCTGCCTTGGATTAGCAACTCAAGGGTAAGCTGAACTTCACTGTTTTTCCATGAAATAGATGTCATTTAACCCATCAATGCCCATTCCCACATTTTTGTGGGAAAATTTTCAAATCTTTATAACTTCAGACTGACAGCTTCAAAAAAATTGCACTTGGCACCATTTATAGACAGAGAAAAATCTGCTATTAATGGGAGTGTTAAAATAAGACTTTTATGCATTATTCATAGAGCTGTTATTATTCAAAGATATTTTGTTGCCTGAGAGCTAAATGTCATATTTTGCATGGGAAATTGGCAACTAGATGTATGAATAATTCATTGATCAGATAAGATTCCAGCAATGGGAGTCAAGAATTAGGACATCATTGCTCTCCATTTGCATATCCTGTGGGCTGACTGTAGTGCATGGCTGCAGTGAGCTGTGTGTGTGTGGAATGCACATGCAATGTGTGTGAAACTGTGCATTGAACTGTGTAGCCTGTGTGTGGAGACATGTGTACACAGAATCAAGATGGTGAAAGTTCATTATGGAAATGTACCTATAAAGGTCTTTTTTCATGTGGCAGGTAATGTTCTGTTTGTGTAACATCACTAGTTTTTACTGGTTGACATTAATTTTACAGCACAATTACTAAAATTGTGACAGAAGTATTGATTTGATTTGATTTTGAGGATAAAGCTGATACAGAACTTTGCGTGCACTGTGGCTGAACTACAGACCAGACAGCATTCATTTTTTACGGAGTATTAACGTTAGGCATGGCAAACAAGCATGTTGAAATCTGAATTTAGGCAAGCAAGGCCATTGGTAAATATACATGGACAAATTAATATGACTTGTGACAATTGATGCTTGTCTGAATGATTTAGTGCAGCAACTGTCTTAGCAGTAACTGGCTAGGACCCATATGGGCCATGCCTAGCCTAAAAAAGCAAGCTCACGCTAGCATCATCATTCTTCTTGACTGTTTATAAACATGAAAAGATAAAACAATTGCTTGTCGAACTGTAATAATCCTTGAATAAATATCCGTTGATACAATTTGTACTTATTTTATTTTACCCACTGGTCACCTATTATCAAACAAATAATGAAATATGACACACTACATAGTCGGTATCAGATCAGATTTGTGCCCACTGAATTACTTCACTTAAGATTAGAAAGTGAACATTTGTGTCCAAACTCGCGATAATAAGTCAATTGATCTAAATCGAACAATTACTTCTTGATTTGTCTGTCAAACCTGATACAACTGAAATACTAGTAATTTGATTGTGCATCCAAAATAATTCATGTCCATTTCTCTCACACACTCACACAGTTGCATGCAAGGGTAGTGTGATCAAACTTGTGCATATTTATACACAAGCGTCGGAATGATCGATTATGTGGGGACAGCTCATTCTTTCATGAATTTGAATAGCATGAGAATTTTATTTCAACAAATATGTAGACTCTCTAAATACACTAATTTTAATTCAGTCGAAAATAAATTTCTACAGTTTTTTAAATTGCATTTATGCTCTTTTCTTTCTTTCACAGTATCTTGCAAATTATAATTCCCTCCGCAACATTTACACAGTCCCTCCATAAGAAATGGACTATGTCCAATGTAGGTAAAATGGTTCAAAGTGTTGCCGATTGTAACATAGCACATGGTGATTATTTTTGGTCTGGAGAAGGCATTGATGGGTTAACTGAAAGCTTATGACATCCATTTGATTTAGAAGTAGGTTTTCGTCAAGTATAATGATTCTACATAAATCAGATTCATTTTAAGGGCTGTGAAGGACTACAATCATAAAAGCCTGTTTGAAATGACAAATATACCAAAATATATTGATATATTTGCTGAAAAGCAATCACAGGTCAGGATTTCAGTTGAAAATATCAATAGTTGTTATTGATGTCATTGATTACAAGTTTAATGTTCAAGGCCTTGAAGTGGGATATTCATTTCCTGGAAGTCAAGATGAATACGGCTCTGCAATTATTAGGTATGAATTGCCTATTTAGATAAACTTTAAGTGAGTTTAGTTACAAATTGTAAATATTTCAGGAAGCTCCTGGATCTCCTGGACTTGGAGATGGTGGACTGCTCTGCCCACAGGGACCTGAGGCCACTGGAGAAGCTAGAAGACAGGCGGTCACTGCTCTCAAGGAAACAGAACTTCATGGACCATCAGGAGACTTTGTAAGTGACCATTTCAGATTTCCTTTGTACTTTTGCAATTTATTAAAAGTCATTGTTTAACATTGTTGTGGATCAATTTAGAAACTTGTAGAATTGAGGTGGCTATTTTCCGGACCCATGATTATGAAAAAAAAAAAACCCATGCATTCAGGAAGTCCCGGAAGCCTGGTGTTCTGAGCTTGCTGCATAAGATATGAATGTAATGAAAACATGGCTCCAGACTCATTATAAAGGACTGGAAAGTCTGCTGCCTTGAAATTTCTGGCGTTTTCACATCCTCTATTACAGAAGAATGGCAGTAGATGTATGAAAACTTGATTTTGTAAGCCCTTGTAACTGTGTTTTAATTTGTGCTTGTCATTTCTTTTTATAGTAGGTTAATAAAGCGGACTCCCCAATTTGTATTTACAGTACCATCACTTAAAAGGGAAGAATAAAACTGTGTTTTAATTTGTGCTTGTCATTTCTTTTTATAGTGGGCTAATAAAGCGGACTCCCCAATTTGTATTCACAGTACCATCACTTAAAAGGGAAGAATATAACTGTGTGTTTTAATTGGTTCTTGTGATTTCTTCTTGTAGTGGGTTAAAAAGTAGGACTCCCCAATTTGTATTTACAGTACCCTCACTTGAAAGGGAAGAATATAATTGTGTTTTAATTGGTTCTTGTCATTTCTTTTTATAGTGGGTTAATAAGTAGGACTCCCCAATTTGTATAATTTACAGTACCCTTACTTAAAAGGGAAGAATATAACTGTGTGTTTTAATTGGTTTATGTCATTTCTTTTTATAGTGGGTTAATAAGTTGGACTCCCCAATTTGTATTTACAGTACCATCACTTAAAAGGGGAGAATGTAACTGTGTGTTTTAATTGGTTCTTGTCATTTCGTCTGATAGTGGGTTAATAAAGCGGACTCCCCAATTTGTATTCACAGTACCCTCACTTAAAAGGGAAGAATAAAACTGTGTGTTTTAATTGGTTCTTGTGATTTTTTCTTATAGTGGGTTAATAAAGCGGACTGCCCAATTTGTATTTACCGTACCCTCACTTAAAAGGGGAGAATATGACTGTGTGTTTTAATTGGCTCTTTCATTTCTTCTGATAGTGGTTTAAAGGTAGGACTCAAATTGTAAATATTTCAGGAAGCTCCTGGATCTCCTGGACTTGGAGATGGTGGACTGCTCTGCCCACAGGGACCTGAGGCCACTGGAGAAGCTAGAAGACAGGCGGTCACTGCTCTCAAGGAAACAGAACTTCATGGACCATCAGGAGACTTTGTAAGTGACCATTTCAGATTTCCTTTGCACTCTTGCAATTAATTAAAAGTCATTTTTCAACATTGTGGTGGATCAATTTAGAAACTTGTAGAATTGAGGTGGCTATTTGCCGGACCCATGATTATGAAAAAAAAAAAAACCCATGCATTCAGGAAGTCCCGGAAGCCTGGTGTTCTGAGCTTGCTGCATAAGATATGAATGTAATGAAAACATGGCTCCAGACTCATTATAAAGGACTGGAAAGTCTGCTGCCTTGAAATTTCTGGCGTTTTCACATCCTCTATTACAGAAGAATGGCAGTAGATGTATGAAAACTTGATTTTGTAAGCCCTTGTAACTGTGTTTTAATTTGTGCTTGTCATTTCTTTTTATAGTGGCTTAATAAAGCAGACTCCCCAATTTGTATTTACAGTACTGTCACTTAAAAGGAAAGAATATAAGTGTGTGTTTTAATTGGTTTTTGTCATTTCTTTTAATAGTGGGTTAATAAAGCGGACTCCCCAATTTGTATTTACTGTACCCTCACTTAAAAGGGAAGAATATAACTGTGTGTTTTAATTGGTTCTTGTCATTTCTTTTTATAGTAGGTTAATAAGTAGGACTCCCCAATTTGTATTTACAGTACCATCACTTAAAAGGGAAGAATATAAGTGTGTGTTTTAATTGGTTCTTGTCATTTCTTTTAATAGTGGGTTAATAAAGCGGACTCCCCAATTTGTATTTACAGTACCATCACTTAAAAGGGAAGAATATAAGTGTGTGTTTTAATTGGTTTTTGTCACTTCTTTTAATAGTGGGTTAATAAAGCGGACTCCCCAATTTGTTTTTACAGTACCCTCACTTGAAAGGGAAGAATATAATTGTGTTTTAATTGGTTCTTGTCATTTCTTCTGATAGTGGGTTAAAAGTAGGACTCAAATTGTAAATATTTCAGGAAGCTCCTGGATCTCCTGGACTTGGAGATGGTGGACTGCTCTGCTCACAGGGACCTGAGGCCACTGGAGAAGCTAGAAGACAGGCGGTCACTGCTCTCAAGGAAGCAGAACTTCATGGACCATCAGGAGACTTTGTAAGTGACCATTTCAGATTTTCTTTGCACTTTTGCAATTAATTAAAAGTCATTTTTTAACATTGTGGTGGATCAATTTAGAAACTTGTAGAATTGAGGTGGCTATTTGCCGGACCCATGATTATGAAAAAAAAAACCCATGCATTCAGGAAGTCCCGGAAGCCTGGTGTTCTGAGCTTGCTGCATAAGATATGAATGTAATGAAAACATGGCTCCAGACTCATTATAAAGGACTGGAAAGTCTGCTGCCTTGAAATTTCTGGCGTTTTCACATCCTCTATTACAGAAGAATGGCAGTAGATGTATGAAAACTTGATTTTGTAAGCCCTTGTAACTGTGTTTTAATTTGTGCTTGTCATTTCTTTTTATAGTGGGTTAATAAGTAGGACTCCCCAATTTGTATTTACAGTACCCTCACTTAAAAGGGAAGAATATAACTGTGTGTTTTAATTTGTGCGTGTCATTTCTTTTTATAGTGGGTTAATAAAGCGGACTCCCCAATTTGTATTCACAGTACCATCACTTAAAAGGGAAGAATATAACTGTGTGTTTTAATTGGTTCTTGTGATTTCTTCTTGTAGTGGGTTAAAAAGTAGGACTCCCCAATTTGTATTTACAGTACCCTCACTTGAAAGGGAAGAATATAATTGTGTTTTAATTGGTTCTTGTCATTTCTTTTTATAGTGGGTTAATAAGTAGGACTCCCCAATTTGTATAATTTACAGTACCCTTACTTAAAAGGGAAGAATATAACTGTGTGTTTTAATTGGTTTATGTCATTTCTTTTTATAGTGGGTTAATGAGTTGGACTCCCCAATTTGTATTTACAGTACCATCACTTAAAAGGGGAGAATGTAACTGTGTGTTTTAATTGGTTCTTGTCATTTCGTCTGATAGTGGGTTAATAAATCAGACACCCCAATTTGTATTTACGGTACCCTCACTTGAAAGGGAAGAATATAACTGTGTGTTTTAATTGTTTCTTGTCATTTCTTCTGATAGTGGGTTAAAAGTAAGACTCAAATTGTAAATATTTCAGGAAGCTCCTGGATCTCCTGGACTTGGAGATGGTGGACTGCTCTGCCCACAGGGACCTGAGGCCACTGGAGAAGCTAGAAGACAGGCGGTCACTGCTCTCAAGGAAACAGAACTTCATGGACCATCAGGAGACTTTGTAAGTGACCATTTCAGATTTCCTTTGCACTCTTGCAATTAATTAAAAGTCATTTTTTAACATTGTGGTGGATCAATTTAGAAACTTGTAGAATTGAGGTGGCTATTTGCCGGACCCATGATTATGAAAAAAAAAAAACCCATGCATTCAGGAAGTCCCGGAAGCCTGGTGTTCTGAGCTTGCTGCATAAGATATGAATGTAATGAAAACATGGCTCCAGACTCATTATAAAGGACTGGAAAGTCTGCTGCCTTGAAATTTCTGGCGTTTTCACATCCTCTATTACAGAAGAATGGCAGTAGATGTATGAAAACTTGATTTTGTAAGCCCTTGTAACTGTGTTTTAATTTGTGCTTGTCATTTCTTTTTATAGTGGGTTAATAAAGCGGACTTCTCAATTTGTATTTACAGTACCCTAACTTAAAAGGGAAGAATATATAACTGTGTGTTCAAATTTGTCCTTGTCATTTCTTTTTATAGTGGGTTAATAAGTAGGACTCCCCAATTTGTATTTACAGTACAGTACTCTCACTTAAAAGGGAAGAATACAACTGTGTGTTTTAATTGGTTTTTGTCACTTCTTCTTGTAGTGGGTTAAAAAGTAGGACTTCCCAATTTGTATTTACAGTACCCTCACTTAAAAGGGTAGAATATAACTGTGTTTTAATTTGTGCTTGTCATTTCTTTTTATAGTGGGCTAATAAAGCGGACTCCCCAATTCGTATTCACAGTACCCTTACTTAAAAGGGAAGAATATAACTGTGTGTTTTAATTGGTTCTTGTGATTTCTTCTTGTAGTGGGTTAAAAAGTAGGACTCCCCAATTTGTATTTACAGTACCCTCACTTGAAAGGGAAGAATATAATTGTGTTTTAATTGGTTCTTGTCATTTCTTCTTATAGTGGGTTAATAAGTAGGACTCCCCAATTTGTATTTACAGTACCATCACTTAAAAGGGAAGAATATAACTGTGTGTTTTAATTGGTTCTTGTCATTTCTTTTTATATTAGGTTAATAAGTAGGACTCCCCAATTTGTATTTACAGTACCATCACTTAAAAGGGAAGAATATAAGTGTGTGTTTTAATTGGTTTTTGTCATTTCTTTTAATAGTGGGTTAATAAAGCGGACTCCCCAATTTGTATTTACAGTACCATCACTTAAAAGGGAAGAATATAATTGTGTGTTTTAATTGGTTTTTGTCATTTCTTTTAATAGTGGGTTAATAAAGCGGACTCCCCAATTTGTTTTTACAGTACCCTCACTTGAAAGGGAAGAATATAATTGTGTTTTAACTGGTTCTTGTCATTTCTTCTGATAGTGGGTTAAAAGTAGGACTCAAATTGTAAATATTTCAGGAAGCTCCTGGATCTCCTGGACTTGGAGATGGTGGACTGCTCTGCTCACAGGGACCTGAGGCCACTGGAGAAGCTAGAAGACAGGCGGTCACTGCTCTCAAGGAAACAGAACTTCATGGACCATCTGGAGACTTTGTAAGTGACCATTTCAGATTTCCTTTGCACTTTTGCAATTAATTAAAAGTCATTTTTTAACATTGTGGTGGATCAATTTAGAAACTTGTAGAATTGAGGTGGCTATTTGCCGGACCCATGATTATGAAAAAAAAAACCCATGCATTCAGGAAGTCCCGGAAGCCTGGTGTTCTGAGCTTGCTGCATAAGATATGAATGTAATGAAAACATGGCTCCAGACTCATTATAAAGGACTGGAAAGTCTGCTGCCTTGAAATTTCTGGCGTTTTCACATCCTCTATTACAGAAGAATGGCAGTAGATGTATGAAAACTTGATTTTGTAAGCCCTTGTGACTGTGTTTTAATTTGTGCTTGTCATTTCTTTTTATAGTGGGTTAATAAGTAGGACTCCCCAATTTGTATTTACAGTACCCTCACTTAAAAGGGAAGAATATAACTGTGTGTTTTAATTTGTGCGTGTCATTTCTTTTTATAGTGGGTTAATAAAGCGGACTCCCCAATTTGTATTCACAGTACCATCACTTAAAAGGGAAGAATATAACTGTGTGTTTTAATTGGTTCTTGTGATTTCTTCTTGTAGTGGGTTAAAAAGTAGGACTCCCCAATTTGTATTTACAGTACCCTCACTTGAAAGGGAAGAATATAATTGTGTTTTAATTTTTTTTTCATTCCCTTTTATCGTGGGTTAATAAGTCAGACACCCCAATTTGTATTTACGGTACCCTCACTTGAAAGGGAAGAATATAACTGTGTGTTTTAATTGGTTCTTGTGATTTCTTCTTGTAGTGGGTTAAAAAGTAGGACTCCCCAATTTGTATTTACAGTACCCTCACTTGAAAGGGAAGAATATAATTGTATTTTAATTTTTTTTTCATTCCCTTTTATCGTGGGTTAATAAGTCAGACACCCCAATTTGTATTTACGGTACCCTCACTTGAAAGGGAAGAATATAACTGTGTGTTTTAATTGGTTCTTGTGATTTCTTCTTGTAGTGGCTTAAAAAGTAGGACTCCCCAATTTGTATTTACAGTACCCTCACTTGAAAGGGAAGAATATAATTGTGTTTTAATTGGTTCTTGTCATTTCTTTTTATAGTGGGTTAATAAGTAGGACTCCCTAATTTGTATAATTTACAGTACCCTTACTTAAAAGGGAAGAATATAACTGTGTGTTTTAATTGGTTTATGTCATTTCTTTTTATAGTGGGTTAATAAGTTGGACTCCCCAATTTGTATTTACAGTACCATCACTTAAAAGGGGAGAATGTAACTGTGTGTTTTAATTGGTTCTTGTCATTTCGTCTGATAGTGGGTTAATGAGTCAGACACCCCAATTTGTATTTACAGTACCCTCACTTAAAAGGAAATAATACAAATGTGTGTTTTAATTGGTTCTTGTCATTTCTTTTTATAGTGGGTTAAAAAGTAGGACTCCCCAATTTGTATTTACAGTACCCTCACTTAAAAGGGAAGAATATAACTGTGTGTTTTAATATGTGCTTGTCATTTCTTTTTATAGTGGGCTAATAAAGCGGACTCCCCAATTTGTATTTACAGTACCCTCACTTGAAAGGGAAGAATATAATTGTGTTTTAATTTTTTTTGTCATTTCTTTTTATAGTGGGTTAATAAGTCAGACACCCCAATTTGTATTTACGGTACCCTCACTTGAAAGGGAAGAATATAACTGTGTGTTTTAATTGTTTCTTGTCATTTCTTCTGATAGTGGGTTAAAAGTAAGACTCAAATTGTAAATATTTCAGGAAGCTCCTGGATCTCCTGGACTTGGAGATGGTGGACTGCTCTGCCCACAGGGACCTGAGGCCACTGGAGAAGCTAGAAGACAGGCGGTCACTGCTCTCAAGGAAACAGAACTTCATGGACCATCAGGAGACTTTGTAAGTGACCATTTCAGATTTCCTTTGCACTTTTGCAATTAATTAAAAGTCATTTTTTAACATTGTGGTGGATCAATTTAGAAACTTGTAGAATTGAGGTGGCTATTTGCCGGACCCATGATTATGAAAAAAAAAAAACCCATGCATTCAGGAAGTCCCGGAAGCCTGGTGTTCTGAGCTTGCTGCATAAGATATGAATGTAATGAAAACATGGCTCCAGACTCATTATAAAGGACTGGAAAGTCTGCTGCCTTGAAATTTCTGGCGTTTTCACATCCTCTATTACAGAAGAATGGCAGTAGATGTATGAAAACTTGATTTTGTAAGCCCTTGTAACTGTGTTTTAATTTGTGCTTGTCATTTCTTTTTATAGTGGGTTAATAAAGCGGACTTCTCAATTTGTATTTACAGTACCCTAACTTAAAAGGGAAGAATATATAACTGTGTGTTCAAATTTGTCCTTGTCATTTCTTTTTATAGTGGGTTAATAAGTAGGACTCCCCAATTTGTATTTACAGTACAGTACTCTCACTTAAAAGGGTAGAATACAACTGTGTGTTTTAATTGGTTTTTGTCACTTCTTCTTATAGTGGGTTAAAAAGTAGGACTCCCCAATTTGTATTTACAGTACCCTCACTTAAAAGGGAAGAATATAACTGTGTTTTAATTTGTGCTTGTCATTTGTTTTTATAGTGGGCTAATAAAGCGGACTCCCCAATTCGTATTCACAGTACCCTTACTTAAAAGGGAAGAATATAACTGTGTGTTTTAATTGGTTCTTGTGATTTCTTCTTGTAGTGGGTTAAAAAGTAGGACTCCCCAATTTGTATTTACAGTACCCTCACTTGAAAGGGAAGAATATAATTGTGTTTTAATTTTTTTTCATTCCCTTTTATCGTGGGTCAATAAGTCAGACACCCCAATTTGTATTTACGGTACCCTCACTTGAAAGGGAAGAATATAACTGTGTTTTAATTGGTTCTTGTGATTTCTTCTTGTAGTGGGTTAAAAAGTAGGACTCCCCAATTTGTATTTACAGTACCCTCACTTGAAAGGGAAGAATATAATTGTGTTTTAATTGGTTCTTGTCATTTCTTCTTATAGTGGGTTAATAAGTAGGACTCCCCAATTTGTATTTACAGTACCATCACTTAAAAGGGGAGAATGTAACTGTGTGTTTTAATTGGTTCTTGTCATTTCTTCTGATAGTGGGTTAAAAGTAGGACTCAAATTGTAAATATTTCAGGAACCTCCTGGATCTCCTGGACTTGGAGGTGGTGGACTGCTCTGCCCACAGGGACCTGAGGCCACTGGAGAAGCTAGAAGACAGGCGGTCACTGCTCTCAAGGAAGCAGAACTTCATGGACCATCAGGAGACTTTGTAAGTGACCATTTCAGATTTTCTTTGCACTTTTGCAATTAATTAAAAGTCATTGTTTAACATTGTGGTGGATCAATTTAGAAACTTGTAGAATTGAGGTGGCTATTTGCAGGACCCATGATTATGAAAAAAAAAACATGCATTCATGAAGTCCCGGAAGCCTGGTGTTCTGAGCTTGCTGCATAAGATATGAATGTAATGAAAACATGGCTCCAGACTCATTATAAAGGACTGAAAAGTCTGCTGCCTTGAAATTTCTGGCGTTTTCACATCCTCTATTACAGAAGAATGGCAGTAGATGTATGAAAACTTGATTTTGTAAGCCCTTGTAACTGTGTTTTAATTTGTGCTTGTCATTTCTTTTTATAGTGGGTTAATAAAGCGGACTCCCCAATTTGTATTTAGAGTAGCCTCACTTAAAAGGGATGAATATAACTGTGTGTTTTAATTGGTTTTTGTCATTTCTTTTTATAGTGGGTTGATAAGTAGGACTCCCCAATTTGTATTTACAGTACCATCACTTAAAAGGGAAGAATATAACTGTGTGTTTTAATTTGTGCTTGTCATTTCTTTTTATAGTTGGTTAATAAGTAGGACTCCCCAATTTGTATTTATAGTACCATCACTTAAAAGGGAAGAATATAACTGTGTGTTTTAATTTGTGCTTGTCATTTCTTTTTATAGTGGGTTAATAAGTAGGACTCCCCAATTTGTATTTACAGTACCATCACTTAAAAGGGAAGAATATAAGTGTGTGTTTTAATTGGTTTTTGTCATTCCTTGTAATAGTGGGTTAATAAAGCGGACTACCCAATTTGTATTTACAGTATCCTCACTTAAAAGGGAAGAATATAACTGTGTGTTTTAATTTGTGCTTGTCATTTCTTTTTATAGTGGGTTAATAAGTCAGACTCCCCAATTTGTTTTTACAGTACCCTCACTTGAAAGGGAAGAATATAATTGTGTTTTAATTGGTTCTTGTCATTTCTTCTGATAGTGGGTTAAAAGTAGGACTCAAATTGTAAATATTTCAGGAAGCTCCTGGATCTCCTGGACTTGGAGATGGTGGACTGCTCTGCCCACAGGGACCTGAGGCCACTGGAGATGCTAGAAGACAGGCGTTCACTGCTCTCAAGGAAACAGAACTTCATGGACCATCAGGAGACTTTGTAAGTGACCATTTTAGATTTCCTTTGTACTTTTGCAATTAATTGAAAGTCATTGTTTAACATTATGGTGGATCAATTTAGAAACTTGTAGAATCGAGGTGGCTATTTGCCGGACCCATGATTATGAAAAAAAAACCCCATGCATTCAGGAAGTCCCGGAAGCCTGGTGTTCTGAGCTTGCTGCATAAGATATGAATGTAATGAAAACATGGCTCCAGACTCATTATAAAGGACTGGAAAGTCTGCTGCCTTGAAATTTCTGGCGTTTTCACATCCTCTATTACAGAAGAATGGCAGTAGATGTATGAAAACTTGATTTTGTAAGCCCTTGTAACTGTGTTTTAATTTGTGCTTGTCATTTCTTTTTATAGTGGGTTAATAAAGCGGACTCCCCAATTTGTATTTACAGTACCTGTGTGTTCAAATTTGTCCTTGTCATTTCTTTTTATAGTGGGTTAATAAGTAGGAATCCCCAATTTGTATTTACAGTACCCTCACTTAAAAGGGAAGAATACAACTGTGTGTTTTAATTGGTTTTTGTCATTTCTTTTTATAGTGGGTTAATAAAGCGGACTCCCCAATTTGTATTCACAGTACCATCACTTAAAAGGGAAGAATATAACTGTGTGTTTTAATTGGTTCTTGTGATTTCTTCTTGTAGTGGGTTAAAAAGTAGGACTCCCCAATTTGTATTTACAGTACCCTCACTTGAAAGGGAAGAATATAATTGTGTTTTAATTTTTTTTTCATTCCCTTTTATCGTGGGTTAATAAGTCAGACACCCCAATTTGTATTTACGGTACCCTCACTTGAAAGGGAAGAATATAACTGTGTGTTTTAATTGGTTCTTGTGATTTCTTCTTGTAGTGGCTTAAAAAGTAGGACTCCCCAATTTGTATTTACAGTACCCTCACTTGAAAGGGAAGAATATAATTGTATTTTAATTTTTTTTTCATTCCCTTTTATCGTGGGTTAATAAGTCAGACACCCCAATTTGTATTTACGGTACCCTCACTTGAAAGGGAAGAATATAACTGTGTGTTTTAATTGGTTCTTGTGATTTCTTCTTGTAGTGGCTTAAAAAGTAGGACTCCCCAATTTGTATTTACAGTACCCTCACTTGAAAGGGAAGAATATAATTGTGTTTTAATTGGTTCTTGTCATTTCTTTTTATAGTGGGTTAATAAGTAGGACTCCCTAATTTGTATAATTTACAGTACCCTTACTTAAAAGGGAAGAATATAACTGTGTGTTTTAATTGGTTTATGTCATTTCTTTTTATAGTGGGTTAATAAGTTGGACTCCCCAATTTGTATTTACAGTACCATCACTTAAAAGGGGAGAATGTAACTGTGTGTTTTAATTGGTTCTTGTCATTTCGTCTGATAGTGGGTTAATAAGTCAGACACCCCAATTTGTATTTACAGTACCCTCACTTAAAAGGAAATAATACAAATGTGTGTTTTAATTGGTTCTTGTCATTTCTTTTTATAGTGGGTTAAAAAGTAGGACTCCCCAATTTGTATTTACAGTACCCTCACTTAAAAGGGAAGAATATAACTGTGTGTTTTAATATGTGCTTGTCATTTCTTTTTATAGTGGGCTAATAAAGCGGACTCCCCAATTTGTATTTACAGTACCCTCACTTGAAAGGGAAGAATATAATTGTGTTTTAATTTTTTTGTCATTTCTTTTTATAGTGGGTTAATAAGTCAGACACCCCAATTTGTATTTACGGTACCCTCACTTGAAAGGGAAGAATATAACTGTGTGTTTTAATTGTTTCTTGTCATTTCTTCTGATAGTGGGTTAAAAGTAAGACTCAAATTGTAAATATTTCAGGAAGCTCCTGGATCTCCTGGACTTGGAGATGGTGGACTGCTCTGCCCACAGGGACCTGAGGCCACTGGAGAAGCTAGAAGACAGGCGGTCACTGCTCTCAAGGAAACAGAACTTCATGGACCATCAGGAGACTTTGTAAGTGACCATTTCAGATTTCCTTTGCACTTTTGCAATTAATTAAAAGTCATTTTTTAACATTGTGGTGGATCAATTTAGAAACTTGTAGAATTGAGGTGGCTATTTGCCGGACCCATGATTATGAAAAAAAAAAAACCCATGCATTCAGGAAGTCCCGGAAGCCTGGTGTTCTGAGCTTGCTGCATAAGATATGAATGTAATGAAAACATGGCTCCAGACTCATTATAAAGGACTGGAAAGTCTGCTGCCTTGAAATTTCTGGCGTTTTCACATCCTCTATTACAGAAGAATGGCAGTAGATGTATGAAAACTTGATTTTGTAAGCCCTTGTAACTGTGTTTTAATTTGTGCTTGTCATTTCTTTTTATAGTGGGTTAATAAAGCGGACTTCTCAATTTGTATTTACAGTACCCTAACTTAAAAGGGAAGAATATATAACTGTGTGTTCAAATTTGTCCTTGTCATTTCTTTTTATAGTGGGTTAATAAGTAGGACTCCCCAATTTGTATTTACAGTACAGTACTCTCACTTAAAAGGGAAGAATACAACTGTGTGTTTTAATTGGTTTTTGTCACTTCTTCTTATAGTGGGTTAAAAAGTAGGACTCCCCAATTTGTATTTACAGTACCCTCACTTAAAAGGGAAGAATATAACTGTGTTTTAATTTGTGCTTGTCATTTGTTTTTATAGTGGGCTAATAAAGCGGACTCCCCAATTCGTATTCACAGTACCCTTACTTAAAAGGGAAGAATATAACTGTGTGTTTTAATTGGTTCTTGTGATTTCTTCTTGTAGTGGGTTAAAAAGTAGGACTCCCCAATTTGTATTTACAGTACCCTCACTTGAAAGGGAAGAATATAATTGTGTTTTAATTTTTTTTCATTCCCTTTTATCGTGGGTCAATAAGTCAGACACCCCAATTTGTATTTACGGTACCCTCACTTGAAAGGGAAGAATATAACTGTGTTTTAATTGGTTCTTGTGATTTCTTCTTGTAGTGGGTTAAAAAGTAGGACTCCCCAATTTGTATTTACAGTACCCTCACTTGAAAGGGAAGAATATAATTGTGTTTTAATTGGTTCTTGTCATTTCTTCTTATAGTGGGTTAATAAGTAGGACTCCCCAATTTGTATTTACAGTACCATCACTTAAAAGGGGAGAATGTAACTGTGTGTTTTAATTGGTTCTTGTCATTTCTTCTGATAGTGGGTTAAAAGTAGGACTCAAATTGTAAATATTTCAGGAACCTCCTGGATCTCCTGGACTTGGAGGTGGTGGACTGCTCTGCCCACAGGGACCTGAGGCCACTGGAGAAGCTAGAAGACAGGCGGTCACTGCTCTCAAGGAAGCAGAACTTCATGGACCATCAGGAGACTTTGTAAGTGACCATTTCAGATTTTCTTTGCACTTTTGCAATTAATTAAAAGTCATTGTTTAACATTGTGGTGGATCAATTTAGAAACTTGTAGAATTGAGGTGGCTATTTGCAGGACCCATGATTATGAAAAAAAAAACATGCATTCATGAAGTCCCGGAAGCCTGGTGTTCTGAGCTTGCTGCATAAGATATGAATGTAATGAAAACATGGCTCCAGACTCATTATAAAGGACTGAAAAGTCTGCTGCCTTGAAATTTCTGGCGTTTTCACATCCTCTATTACAGAAGAATGGCAGTAGATGTATGAAAACTTGATTTTGTAAGCCCTTGTAACTGTGTTTTAATTTGTGCTTGTCATTTCTTTTTATAGTGGGTTAATAAAGCGGACTCCCCAATTTGTATTTAGAGTAGCCTCACTTAAAAGGGATGAATATAACTGTGTGTTTTAATTGGTTTTTGTCATTTCTTTTTATAGTGGGTTGATAAGTAGGACTCCCCAATTTGTATTTACAGTACCATCACTTAAAAGGGAAGAATATAACTGTGTGTTTTAATTTGTGCTTGTCATTTCTTTTTATAGTTGGTTAATAAGTAGGACTCCCCAATTTGTATTTATAGTACCATCACTTAAAAGGGAAGAATATAACTGTGTGTTTTAATTTGTGCTTGTCATTTCTTTTTATAGTGGGTTAATAAGTAGGACTCCCCAATTTGTATTTACAGTACCATCACTTAAAAGGGAAGAATATAAGTGTGTGTTTTAATTGGTTTTTGTCATTCCTTGTAATAGTGGGTTAATAAAGCGGACTACCCAATTTGTATTTACAGTATCCTCACTTAAAAGGGAAGAATATAACTGTGTGTTTTAATTTGTGCTTGTCATTTCTTTTTATAGTGGGTTAATAAGTCAGACTCCCCAATTTGTTTTTACAGTACCCTCACTTGAAAGGGAAGAATATAATTGTGTTTTAATTGGTTCTTGTCATTTCTTCTGATAGTGGGTTAAAAGTAGGACTCAAATTGTAAATATTTCAGGAAGCTCCTGGATCTCCTGGACTTGGAGATGGTGGACTGCTCTGCCCACAGGGACCTGAGGCCACTGGAGATGCTAGAAGACAGGCGTTCACTGCTCTCAAGGAAACAGAACTTCATGGACCATCAGGAGACTTTGTAAGTGACCATTTTAGATTTCCTTTGTACTTTTGCAATTAATTGAAAGTCATTGTTTAACATTATGGTGGATCAATTTAGAAACTTGTAGAATCGAGGTGGCTATTTGCCGGACCCATGATTATGAAAAAAAAACCCCATGCATTCAGGAAGTCCCGGAAGCCTGGTGTTCTGAGCTTGCTGCATAAGATATGAATGTAATGAAAACATGGCTCCAGACTCATTATAAAGGACTGGAAAGTCTGCTGCCTTGAAATTTCTGGCGTTTTCACATCCTCTATTACAGAAGAATGGCAGTAGATGTATGAAAACTTGATTTTGTAAGCCCTTGTAACTGTGTTTTAATTTGTGCTTGTCATTTCTTTTTATAGTGGGTTAATAAAGCGGACTCCCCAATTTGTATTTACAGTACCTGTGTGTTCAAATTTGTCCTTGTCATTTCTTTTTATAGTGGGTTAATAAGTAGGAATCCCCAATTTGTATTTACAGTACCCTCACTTAAAAGGGAAGAATACAACTGTGTGTTTTAATTGGTTTTTGTCATTTCTTTTTATAGTGGGTTAAAAAGTAGGACTTCCCAATTTGTATTTAGAGTAACCTTACTTAAAAGGAAAGAATATAACTGTGTGTTTTAATTGGTTTTTGTCATTTCTTTTTATAGTGGGTTAAAAAGTAGGACTTCCCAATTTGTATTTAGAGTACCCTTACTTTAAAGGGAAGAATATAACTGTGTGTTTTAATTGGTTCTTGTAATTTCTTCTTATTGTGGGTTAATAAGTAGGACTCCCCAATTTGTATTTGCAGTACCATCACTTAAAAGGGAAGAATATAACTGTGTGTTTTAATTTGTGCAAGTAATTTCGTTTCATAGTGGGTTAATAAGTAGGACTCATCAAGTTGTATTTAAAGTAACATCACTTAAAAGGGAAGAATATTACTGTGTGTTTTAATTTGTGCTAGTCATTTCTTTTTATAGTGGGTTAATAAGTAGGACTCCCCAATTAGAGTATTTACAGTTCTTTGGGCAATTCCATGATTTGTTACGTAACACTTTATGGTCATTTTCAATCTAAGGTTGGCTTCTACAAGAAGATGCTTTGATATTATTTTTCTATTTTTGTAGTGTGAATACCTTTAGACAAAACCTACTTCACACCATCAAATAAAATCATGAGACACATTTCAGTAAGGGATAACAAGAACTGTCATTTCGGTTAGTTACGTTACACTAAGAGGACATGAAAAAAATGATAAGATTTTGTCCCAAGAGTTTCTTCAAACTAGGTATTACTGAAACAAACTGTGACATTCGTGTTATTGCGGGTGTCTTGGCAAGTTATTTAATATGAACCATTTTAGGAATAGCTTTCAAGTTTTGTAAAGCAACAACAAAAACATGGTTAGTTATGTTACACTTTGTCCATGCATTAAAAAATTACATTTGCTCAAATTTTTCTCACACCTAGGGTGCATATGGGGCTTCATTTATTTGAAACAGAAGTGCAGAATAGAAATACTGTTCAATTTAGCACTGAGTCTAACTATTTTCTCTTCTAAATAACATTTTATGCCTCTAAAGGACTAATTCAGCCTTTGGTTTGCAGGGTAATGTTGTCGGATAGCAAGATCTGAAAACATGCATGTAGTCCTGTATTGTGTGCAATTGATACCATGTGGTGCATCACATTCATGCAATATGCATACGTTCAGGACATTTGATAATTTCAAAGGAACAAAAACATTTCAATTGCCATGATATTTTAATTAGATATCTTTTGATGTAGAATACCAATAATGTTGATAAAACTTGTACAATGGGTTCTGTCTGGTCAGTATAGTAGTAAAATAGTTAAGGTGACATTATACTTTTTTTATTACACAAAATGACATAAATTGCACTGAGCAACTTCAAAAACATTGTGAATTCTTCAGTTTACATTTGAAACACATCTTGTGCTCATATTTTGATAAAAGTGTTATTAAAGTGGTGGTTAAAATGACCGTCTCTTCATTACTATGCCTAAACTCGCCACAAACATATTTGCTCATACTGCCAAAGTAAAGTACATAACAATATCAAACAGTGATGACCTACACATGTGCATCATAATACTAGATAAACATATTTAAACAAAAGGGTTAAATGAAGGTTGTCTTTCCCTTTTTGGTAATATGAATACAAAACAAACAACAACATCTTTGCACACACTAAGTAGATGTCTTTGTGATTACAAACTAAATGAATGCCAGGTAACAGTGGTTCATTGTTCAAGCTATCTCACAGTCATTTGTTGGAGTTGTTTATGTCCGAACAGAAAATTATAAGTGTCCCCTATTGTTTGCAACCTCCAGGACACCCAGTTTGGAAATCATTTTGTCCTGCATGTAGTAGATAACATTTTTCTGAGTGGACCATTTCCAGTATTTTCCTGCCCGCTGCATGACAGAAACCAGGAATTCCTCCCCTACCACCACAACTACTTCACCTGGAAATCTCTGTTCATCATACTTCACAATGTACCAATCTCCAATGCTAATTGACTTTTCTGATGTTATTGGGGCAGCTTGTAGATGGGAAATAATCATTCATATCTATGACTGAGTGGCAGCTATCCTTTGACAAGATGAGTCTCCATTTTGCCATCAACTTTTATCAGAGAGTGCATCTTTGCAATGCCTAAAATTGCCTGTTCCTGTGCAAACGTCACCTAAACTGAGAGCTCCATTCCTCTAAACAATCTGAGCTGACTTGATTTCTGTAACAACTACATTCTTCATCCCCTGAGCAGCAGCAACGAAGCTCTCTGCATCCTGCACAAGACATTGCCTTGATAGAACTTTACTCCACACATGGCGTTTTACGGAGCCCCCGATGCTGTCCACTGGACCCTTACCATGAGAAGTACAGAAGAAATTCCAGCGGATTTGAACTTTGTGCTTCTTTTGCAGTGCTCCTATACCATACCAGCTGCCACATACCGATTCACTGTGAAGCTGGTCCATCAGACCAAACAGACACAGATGTCGCTTTTTCTGGCAGGTCCTGAGCAAATCCAAGTACGCGAGGACTGTGTCTTAAGAGTGGGTTGTTAGATCATCTGATGCAATTACACATGAGTGTAGGGAACCAGAATGTCACAATGCTGTTGTGAAGAAACTGGCTTGTCGCTGATTCCAGTGCGCACTCTGCACTTCGTCTTGAGATACGCACATATAATTCTCAGAAAAGTCAATCTGGATCAATGCACTCTTGTTATGTTCCGTGGCTTGAGATGCTTTCTGATGCTCAGCACTGTCTTTGGATGTTGCAGAGATGCAGCGCATGTAGAGCATGCTTTCAATGGCATTATGGGTAGCCAATTGCCTTCTGCTGCCTTCTTTTGTCTATATATATATATCCTAATATGCTGCCCAATTGCCACTGCATAGTGCTAAATCAGTGGCAAAGCGGTTAGTTACGTTACATGGACGGTTAGTTATGATACATGGTTAGTTACATTACACATTTTGAGTGCTTCTCAATTCACTATAGCACAATGTTATTGAATTAATTGGACTGTTATGATTTGGGGACTATGCATAGGAGGAATTTTTAAAATATGAACATTCTGGGCAGTTGTTTTCTTCCCGGGAAAAACAAAGTTAATATATTTTGGTTAGTTACGTTACATTGATTCGAAGGGGCCAAGATTTCCAAAATTTTGCGTCATTAGCAATCCCAATACAAAGTTTTGATTCAGAATGCTGACAAATTGAAATTTTGTAAAGTTTTGTTCATCAACTCAATCTGAAATATCAACCATGCAAAAACATTTTTTTGAATATTGTCTTGGAAGTAAAACATCTTAGACAGTTTGCCAGTGTTCTTCAACATATTCTCTAACTAAAAAAACAAATTCCACCTCAAAAATCAGAAGTTTAAAATTTAGGGTCATGTCCACTAATTCATGGGCCCATTTCTTTTTATAGTGGGTCAATAAAGCGGACTGCCCAATTTGTATTTACAGTACCCTCACTTAAAAGGGGAGAATATGACTGTGTGTTTTAATTGGTTTTTGTCATTTCTTTTTATAGTGGGTTAATAAGTAGGACTCCCCAATTTGTATTTACAGTACCCTCACTTGAAAGGGAAGAATATAACTGTGTGTTTTAATTGGTTTATGTCATTTCTTTTTACTGTGGGTTAAAAAGTAGAACTCCCCAATTTGTTTTTACAGTATCATCACTTAAAAGGGAAGAATATAAGTGTGTGTTTTAATTAATTCTTGTCATTTCCTTTTATAGTGCGTTAATAAGTAGGACTCCCCAATTTGTATTTACAGTACCATCACTTAAAAGGGAAGAATATAAGTGTGTGTTTTAATTGGTTTTTGTCATTCCTTGTAATAGTGGGTTAATAAAGCGGACTACCCAATTTGTATTTACAGTATCCTCACTTAAAAGGGAAGAATATAACTGTGTGTTTTAATTTGTGCTTGTCATTTCTTTTTATAGTGGGTTAATAAGTCAGACTCCCCAATTTGTTTTTACAGTACCCTCACTTGAAAGGGAAGAATATAATTGTGTTTTAATTGGTTCTTGTCATTTCTTCTGATAGTGGGTTAAAAGTAGGACTCAAATTGTAAATATTTCAGGAAGCTCCTGGATCTCCTGGACTTGGAGATGGTGGACTGCTCTGCCCACAGGGACCTGAGGCCACTGGAGATGCTAGAAGACAGGCGTTCACTGCTCTCAAGGAAACAGAACTTCATGGACCATCAGGAGACTTTGTAAGTGACCATTTTAGATTTCCTTTGTACTTTTGCAATTAATTGAAAGTCATTGTTTAACATTATGGTGGATCAATTTAGAAACTTGTAGAATCGAGGTGGCTATTTGCCGGACCCATGATTATGAAAAAAAAACCCCATGCATTCAGGAAGTCCCGGAAGCCTGGTGTTCTGAGCTTGCTGCATAAGATATGAATGTAATGAAAACATGGCTCCAGACTCATTATAAAGGACTGGAAAGTCTGCTGCCTTGAAATTTCTGGCGTTTTCACATCCTCTATTACAGAAGAATGGCAGTAGATGTATGAAAACTTGATTTTGTAAGCCCTTGTAACTGTGTTTTAATTTGTGCTTGTCATTTCTTTTTATAGTGGGTTAATAAAGCGGACTCCCCAATTTGTATTTACAGTACCTGTGTGTTCAAATTTGTCCTTGTCATTTCTTTTTATAGTGGGTTAATAAGTAGGAATCCCCAATTTGTATTTACAGTACCCTCACTTAAAAGGGAAGAATACAACTGTGTGTTTTAATTGGTTTTTGTCATTTCTTTTTATAGTGGGTTAAAAAGTAGGACTTCCCAATTTGTATTTAGAGTAACCTTACTTAAAAGGAAAGAATATAACTGTGTGTTTTAATTGGTTTTTGTCATTTCTTTTTATAGTGGGTTAAAAAGTAGGACTTCCCAATTTGTATTTAGAGTACCCTTACTTTAAAGGGAAGAATATAACTGTGTGTTTTAATTGGTTCTTGTAATTTCTTCTTATTGTGGGTTAATAAGTAGGACTCCCCAATTTGTATTTGCAGTACCATCACTTAAAAGGGAAGAATATAACTGTGTGTTTTAATTTGTGCAAGTAATTTCGTTTCATAGTGGGTTAATAAGTAGGACTCATCAAGTTGTATTTAAAGTAACATCACTTAAAAGGGAAGAATATTACTGTGTGTTTTAATTTGTGCTAGTCATTTCTTTTTATAGTGGGTTAATAAGTAGGACTCCCCAATTAGAGTATTTACAGTTCTTTGGGCAATTCCATGATTTGTTACGTAACACTTTATGGTCATTTTCAATCTAAGGTTGGCTTCTACAAGAAGATGCTTTGATATTATTTTTCTATTTTTGTAGTGTGAATACCTTTAGACAAAACCTACTTCACACCATCAAATAAAATCATGAGACACATTTCAGTAAGGGATAACAAGAACTGTCATTTCGGTTAGTTACGTTACACTAAGAGGACATGAAAAAAATGATAAGATTTTGTCCCAAGAGTTTCTTCAAACTAGGTATTACTGAAACAAACTGTGACATTCGTGTTATTGCGGGTGTCTTGGCAAGTTATTTAATATGAACCATTTTAGGAATAGCTTTCAAGTTTTGTAAAGCAACAACAAAAACATGGTTAGTTATGTTACACTTTGTCCATGCATTAAAAAATTACATTTGCTCAAATTTTTCTCACACCTAGGGTGCATATGGGGCTTCATTTATTTGAAACAGAAGTGCAGAATAGAAATACTGTTCAATTTAGCACTGAGTCTAACTATTTTCTCTTCTAAATAACATTTTATGCCTCTAAAGGACTAATTCAGCCTTTGGTTTGCAGGGTAATGTTGTCGGATAGCAAGATCTGAAAACATGCATGTAGTCCTGTATTGTGTGCAATTGATACCATGTGGTGCATCACATTCATGCAATATGCATACGTTCAGGACATTTGATAATTTCAAAGGAACAAAAACATTTCAATTGCCATGATATTTTAATTAGATATCTTTTGATGTAGAATACCAATAATGTTGATAAAACTTGTACAATGGGTTCTGTCTGGTCAGTATAGTAGTAAAATAGTTAAGGTGACATTATACTTTTTTTATTACACAAAATGACATAAATTGCACTGAGCAACTTCAAAAACATTGTGAATTCTTCAGTTTACATTTGAAACACATCTTGTGCTCATATTTTGATAAAAGTGTTATTAAAGTGGTGGTTAAAATGACCGTCTCTTCATTACTATGCCTAAACTCGCCACAAACATATTTGCTCATACTGCCAAAGTAAAGTACATAACAATATCAAACAGTGATGACCTACACATGTGCATCATAATACTAGATAAACATATTTAAACAAAAGGGTTAAATGAAGGTTGTCTTTCCCTTTTTGGTAATATGAATACAAAACAAACAACAACATCTTTGCACACACTAAGTAGATGTCTTTGTGATTACAAACTAAATGAATGCCAGGTAACAGTGGTTCATTGTTCAAGCTATCTCACAGTCATTTGTTGGAGTTGTTTATGTCCGAACAGAAAATTATAAGTGTCCCCTATTGTTTGCAACCTCCAGGACACCCAGTTTGGAAATCATTTTGTCCTGCATGTAGTAGATAACATTTTTCTGAGTGGACCATTTCCAGTATTTTCCTGCCCGCTGCATGACAGAAACCAGGAATTCCTCCCCTACCACCACAACTACTTCACCTGGAAATCTCTGTTCATCATACTTCACAATGTACCAATCTCCAATGCTAATTGACTTTTCTGATGTTATTGGGGCAGCTTGTAGATGGGAAATAATCATTCATATCTATGACTGAGTGGCAGCTATCCTTTGACAAGATGAGTCTCCATTTTGCCATCAACTTTTATCAGAGAGTGCATCTTTGCAATGCCTAAAATTGCCTGTTCCTGTGCAAACGTCACCTAAACTGAGAGCTCCATTCCTCTAAACAATCTGAGCTGACTTGATTTCTGTAACAACTACATTCTTCATCCCCTGAGCAGCAGCAACGAAGCTCTCTGCATCCTGCACAAGACATTGCCTTGATAGAACTTTACTCCACACATGGCGTTTTACGGAGCCCCCGATGCTGTCCACTGGACCCTTACCATGAGAAGTACAGAAGAAATTCCAGCGGATTTGAACTTTGTGCTTCTTTTGCAGTGCTCCTATACCATACCAGCTGCCACATACCGATTCACTGTGAAGCTGGTCCATCAGACCAAACAGACACAGATGTCGCTTTTTCTGGCAGGTCCTGAGCAAATCCAAGTACGCGAGGACTGTGTCTTAAGAGTGGGTTGTTAGATCATCTGATGCAATTACACATGAGTGTAGGGAACCAGAATGTCACAATGCTGTTGTGAAGAAACTGGCTGATTCCAGTGCGCACTCTGCACTTCGTCTTGAGATACGCACATATAATTCTCAGAAAAGTCAATCTGGATCAATGCACTCTTGTTATGTTCCGTGGCTTGAGATGCTTTCTGATGCTCAGCACTGTCTTTGGATGTTGCAGAGATGCAGCGCATGTAGAGCATGCTTTCAATGGCATTATGGGTAGCCAATTGCCTTCTGCTGCCTTCTTTTGTCTATATATATATATCCTAATATGCTGCCCAATTGCCACTGCATAGTGCTAAATCAGTGGCAAAGCGGTTAGTTACGTTACATGGACGGTTAGTTATGATACATGGTTAGTTACATTACACATTTTGAGTGCTTCTCAATTCACTATAGCACAATGTTATTGAATTAATTGGACTGTTATGATTTGGGGACTATGCATAGGAGGAATTTTTAAAATATGAACATTCTGGGCAGTTGTTTTCTTCCCGGGAAAAACAAAGTTAATATATTTTGGTTAGTTACGTTACATTGATTCGAAGGGGCCAAGATTTCCAAAATTTTGCGTCATTAGCAATCCCAATACAAAGTTTTGATTCAGAATGCTGACAAATTGAAATTTTGTAAAGTTTTGTTCATCAACTCAATCTGAAATATCAACCATGCAAAAACATTTTTTTGAATATTGTCTTGGAAGTAAAACATCTTAGACAGTTTGCCAGTGTTCTTCAACATATTCTCTAACTAAAAAAACAAATTCCACCTCAAAAATCAGAAGTTTAAAATTTAGGGTCATGTCCACTAATTCATGGGCCCATTTCTTTTTATAGTGGGTCAATAAAGCGGACTGCCCAATTTGTATTTACAGTACCCTCACTTAAAAGGGGAGAATATGACTGTGTGTTTTAATTGGTTTTTGTCATTTCTTTTTATAGTGGGTTAATAAGTAGGACTCCCCAATTTGTATTTACAGTACCCTCACTTGAAAGGGAAGAATATAACTGTGTGTTTTAATTGGTTTATGTCATTTCTTTTTACTGTGGGTTAAAAAGTAGAACTCCCCAATTTGTTTTTACAGTATCATCACTTAAAAGGGAAGAATATAAGTGTGTGTTTTAATCAATTCTTGTCATTTCCTTTTATAGTGCGTTAATAAGTAGGACTCCCCAATTTGTATTTACAGTACCATCACTTAAAAGGGAAGAATATAACTGTGTGTTTTAATTGGTTTTTGTCATTTCTTTTTATAGTGGGTTTAAAAGTAGGACTCCCCAATTTGTATTTACAGTACCATCACTTAAAAGGGAAGAATATAACTGTGTGTTTTAATTGGTTTTTGTCATTTCTTCTTATAGTGGGTTAATAAGTAGGACTCCCCAATTTGTATTTATAGTACCATCACTTAAAAGGGAAGAATATAACTGTGTGTTTTAATTGGTTTTTGTCATTTCTTTTTATAGTGGGTTAATAAGTAGGACTCCCCAATTTGTATTTACAGTACCCTCACTTAAAAGGGAAGAATATAACTGTGTGTTTAAATTAATTTTTGTCATTTCCTTTTATAGTGCGTTAATAAGTAGGACTCCCCAATTTGTATTTACAGTACCATCACTTAAAAGGGAAGAATATAACTGTGTGTTTTAATTGGTTCTTGTCATTTCTTCTTATAGTGGGTTAATAAGTAGGACTCCCCAATTTGTATTTATAGTACCATCACATAAAAAGGAAGAATATAACTGTGTGTTTTAATTGGTTTTTGTCATTTCTTTTTATAGTGGGTTAATAAGTAGGACTCCCCAATTTGTATTTACAGTACCCTCACTTAAAAGGGAAGAATGTAACTGTGTGTTTAAATTGGTTTTTGTCATTTCTTTTTAAAGTGGGTTAATAAGTAGGACTCCCCAATTTGTATTTACAGTACCCTCACTTAAAAGGGAAGAATATAACTGTGTGTTTAAATTGGTTTTTGTCATTTCTTTTTATAGTGGGTTAATAAGTAGGACTCCCCAATTTGTATTTACAGTACCATCACTTAAAAGGGGAGAATGTAACTGTGTGTTTTAATTGGTTCTTGTCATTTCTTCTTATAGTGGGTTAAAAGTAAGACTCAAATTGTAAATATTTCAGGAACCTCCTGGATCTCCTGGACTTGGAGATGGTGGACTGCTCTGCCCACAGGGACCTGAGGCCACTGGAGAAGCTAGAAGACAGGCGGTCACTGCTCTCAAGGAAACAGAACTTCATGGACCATCAGGAGACTTTGTAAGTGACCATTTCAGATTTCCTTTGCACTTTTGCAATTAATTGAAAGTCATTGTTTAACATTGTTGTGGATCAATTTAGAAACTTGTAGAATTGAGGTGGCTAAACTGTCTGATAATGTTACATTGAATAAATAAATACCAAAGAATTATAACCGTTTTAAAAATTATGCCCTCACTTTCAAGATTATATTGAAGAATTGTTATGAAGCAGTGCCTTAACTGACCATAGACACCAGAAAACTCAAATTAGTGCATTATTATGTTAAAATATGGTAACTTTTAGTTCTTCCCTGGGAATAAGAGCAAAGATGGAAAACATTGTATATGTGGTAAAATTCTCACAGAAACCTTGATTAGTTTACATGTGTTTCGAGTCAAAGGTGTGCCCTTGCTGTAATATCACGAAAATAGTATTTTTTATTGTTTTGGGTTTGTTTGCCACCCATCCCCATCCATCTGTAAACTTGTTTTATTTCCATTTTTTTCTAGAAAATGCATGATCAGAATTTAACCAAACTTGGCAGGAATCATTCTTCAGGGAAGGGAATTTAAAGTTGTTCAAATGGTACCCATGACCCCAATGGGGCCCAGTGTAAGGGCCTCCAGTAGCCAAAAAAGTATGTAAATTTCAAACATATTCTTATCCAGAGCCAGGGGACAGTCAAGTTCTGTTATGCGTATATAGATTCCTTCTTTGGTGAAGAAGAAAAGTTGTTCATGACAGTTCCCATGGTGGCCTTAGTTGGCCCTGAGTGGGGTAACAGGTAGCGTAGGGGCTCAGTGTGAAAGTAACCATTCATATATCTTCTTTGAAATGAGTGAGCAGATTCAAACTTGGCAAGAATTATCCTAATGGGTAGGGGATTGAAGGTTGTTCCAGTAGGACTTATGGCTGTTAACTTTTAATAGCCACTGTTAAATTATATTGGAAATTAATGCTTTTTATAGAGATTGATTCAAAATTGTTACTTTACAAAACATTTCATTCAACATGTGGTAACAGTTACATTTAGTGGTTGTATTTTCCCTCAACTGTTTTTTTTTTTCATTTTAATATATTTTGTCATGTGTACCCTTTCTCAAATTTTTAATAATAATACTGTGCACTATAAAGAATTGTTATGAGAAAGGGAGATTGAAATGACTAAATTAGACTATCCACACATAACAATTTGTTGATCTCTCCTCATTAATTTGTTTCATTTCTGCATTCAGACTGTCACAAGATTCCCCCCAGCAAAATATATTGCAGAATGGCAGACACAAAGCAGAGATTCGCCAGATAGTGAACAAGACGCAGATACTGATGATTCTGGTAGTGAGTGGTCTAGAGTGAGCGAAACCCCATCTGATTATTCAGAATCAGACTGTGACAAAATACGTATGGTGAAGCGGCAGTATGTACAAAGAGAAAAAGAGTGGTCTGGAGTGTCTTCCACTGACCATTCAATTTCTGAAGTGTCTTCCACTGACCATTCAATTTCTGAAGACAGTGACACACAACCTAATGTAAGCCATCTTCCTTCCAAGAGAAAGAGAAAGAGACTGAGCCCACAAGAGAGAAAGAGAAGAAAGAAGGATGGTATCACAAAAGGCAAACCAGAAAAAACTGTCTGGATACTACCATCTCAAGCCAAAACAGGTGGAAAAGGTCGAATATGGGATAAAAAACACTATTGCATTTATTGCAGCAAACCATACAAAAAACTGCCTGAACATTGGGGTGATTGTCATTCTGATGAAATAGAGGTTTGTAAAATCCTTGCTCTTGAGAAAGGTAGCAAAGAAAGACGACAAGAAATTGCCAACCTCCGTAAAACAGGCGATTATGAGCATAATAAACTTGTCGTTGAAGGGAAGGCGAATGGTCCCCTGGTGGCATACAAACGTCCCAATTTTGGGGGGAAACAAAAACTGAAGAATTACACATTCTGCTCTGGCTGTCTGGGACTGTACAAAAAATCATGTCTGTATAGGCATGTTAAGAACTGTGTAAAAAAGAAAAAAACAGCAAGAAGGGCAAGACATCAGAAGGAAGGGGCAGCTCTAATGCCCATCTCGGGCAGGCTATCTACAAAACTGAAAGAAGTATTCTTCATTATGAAAGATGACGAATACACCATCATGGCAAAAAATGATCCTCTCATTGTGAAGCTAGGTGAACATTATCTTAATCGGGCAGGGCATAAGAACAATTTCACACACTATGTATCCCAAAAAATGAGAGAGGTTGCTAGATTGCTAGTAGTAGCCCGATCTCAAGACAGAAGAATAAGCAGTGCCAAAGATTTAATTAATCCAGAACATTTTGACTCTGTAGTCTTTTCTGCTCAAAAGGTTGCAGGTTTTGATGAAAACACAGCAGGATATGATACACCATCTCTCGTAAGGAAACTTGGACATTCACTAAATCGAATGGCTGAAATTTGTGAGGCAGAAGTGCTGAAGAGTGCAGGAACAAGTTCATGCAGTGGCCATGGAGAGAGCTTCAAAAAATTAATGGCAATAGAATGGGCAACGAGGGTCTCTGGACATGCACTCCGCCAAGCAGCTGACAAGAGATGGCAAAATCCCAAGCAGTTACCCATATCTGAAGACATCTTGAAATTAAGCAAAACACTGTCAGAGGAGGAGAATGACTTAAAGGGGAGAATAAAAGACGAAGGTGTCACAGACAGCACTTTTGCTCAGCTTGCTAAAGTTACTCTTACCCAGATAATATTATACAACAGGCGAAGACCAGGAGAGACCCAGTTCCTGAAAGTGAAAGAAGTTCAGACAAACATAAGAGCAGGGAAAGATGCGCAGAGAGAAGTGTTTAAGGACTTTTCTCTAATAGAACAAATTGCTCTTCCATCTCTCTTGTATATCAGAGGTAAAAGGGACAGAGGAGTTCCTCTGTTATTGACAGAAAGTATGAACAAATCAATCATGGTCTTGTCAAATGATGAGGTCAGACAGCATGTTGGCATCAGTGATGAAAACCCGTATGTGTTTGCCAATGATGGCGAGGGTCCCTATAGAGGACATGATTGCATGAGAGAGTTTGCTTCCCATTGCAAGGCAGTGCATCCAGAGACTCTGAACTGTACATCCCTTAGGAAACATATAGCCACTATGTGTCAATTGATGAACCTTAAAGAACATGAAATAGAGCAGTTAGCTGGTCATCTTGGCCATAACATTGCAGTGCATCGCCAATATTATCGCCTTCCTCATGAGGCTGCTGTTGTTGCAAAGGTTGGAAAACTACTGAATGTGTTTGAGCAAGGAAGAATACATGAGTATAAAGACAAGTCCTTGGATGATATTGAGCTTGACATAGGCACAGGTGTGGATGAACCAATCACTTCATCAGACACTCTGCTGTCAGTTGATCAAGTAGAACACGCTGCTTCTCAAAGTGACAAAAGTGACCAGTTGGATCCACTGAACACTGCATCATCACACACTGCGCCTTCAGGTGATGAAGCAGTTGAACAATCTGTTTCTCATAGTGAGAAAAAAAAATCTCAAAAGAAAAAATCATGCCACCGTATGCATAATGTGATGGCTGATGATCACCCAGAAAACAGACGTTCAGGTATTCCAAGTAACATTCATGGGCCGAATAAGAAAAAAAATGCTCCTAAACAGAAATGGAGTCCTGAGGAATTACATACCATGATGGCACTTGATGTAGTGAAGAAATGTCTTGCCTTGGAGAAAATTCCAAGCTTCTCTGATTGTGAAAATATGAAACGAAATGCCTCCTGTTTAGCACAGAGAACACTAATACAAATCAAGTCAAAGGTTTGGACCATGATACAGAAGAAACGAAAGCAGAATGGCAGTCTAAATTGAATTCACCCCAAATCAACCAATTTTCAGACAATTTGTAACCCGACCCCCTTCAATTTTCTTTAACCTTGCACCAAATGTTCCCCCAAGTGTCTGACGGAAGATTCTGATATACAACTGAGTTTAAATAAAATTTGCTACTTTAATTGTCCGCTGCAGCCAAGTTAGATGAGTTACATTGCTCATTTCCTGTAAATTGAAAGAACTTTATAGTCTTAACATGCACAAAGTTTTGTGGTGCCGATCTGACTATCTGTTATTAAGCATGACGTCAGCGAAAATGGTGTTAAGCATCAATGGCAATGTGTTTGGGTGCATGTTTGGAAGCTGATAACTTTAAAACTCAATTAATTTAGAACCCAATATTATGCAGATATATAGTCTACTTGTTCTACCCACCTACCAAAAAATCGGTCAAAAAACATGCATCATTTTCTCGTAGAGCACCCTCAAATTTTGATTTTTTTAAAAAGTTGCCAAGTTCAAGGTCTCAAATCACCACTCGTCCCATCGAGAATCGACACCAATTTCAGTGTGTTGATAAACTTTTACCTATATTTTTATAGGGTACCTAAAAACTTTTGTGACCGAAATGTTTAATAGCTTCCAAACATGCACCCAAACACATTGCCATTGACGCTTAACACCATTTTCGCTGACGTCTTGCATAATAACAGGTAGTCAGATTGGCACCACAATACATTGTGCATGTTAAGATTATAAAGTTCTTTCAGTTTACAGGAAATGAGCAATGTAACTCATCTAACTTGGCTGCAGCGGTCAATCAAAAATAGCAAATTTTATTTAAACTCAGTTGTTCGACCACACATTGGTTGCTAAGGGAGGCCGTATCTTAGCAACCATTTGACCATGGGGCAAAATATTTCAGAATCTTCCGTCAGACACTTGGGGGAACATTTGGTGCGAGTTTGAAGAAAATTGAAGGGGGTCGGGTTAACACCGTTGGTTGATTTGACGTGGATTGACCCTATTTCATTATCTATAATTCTGGGAAGGAGTTCATCATCTAAAATAAATATGCATTAAAGATGGGTGTTTTTGTGCCTTAGTACAGATGCAATACACACAAACTATACAATACCTAAATAAAATTATGCAAATCAATATTTTAATTTCAGCCCCAGTGAAAAAAAAACATTCAATTATTGGTCATTTCAAACAGAAAACAATGAAGAATTTTAAATATTTGCCTAGAAAGTATTACCAGATTTTTGCAAACCACTCAAATTGATATATTGACAATAGCTAAATGTAAGTCTGTATTACAAACTTCCTCACCATTTTGACAGGAGATGATCAACTTTCATAATGTTCAACATTATCTTGACAAGTCCAGGAGTTTGCTTTTAAGCTTTGCTTGCAATCTATTAGTGTTCATTTTGGCATGTTATTAGTTTTATGGCTGCCTTTTATACCAAGGATATCACAGGTGACATAAGTCAGTCATTGTTGATCATTGTGGTGGAGTGGTTATATATCACCCAGATGTAATAGTTTACTCTCTAAAAAGCCAGATTCCTAATTAAACAGATTGCCAAGATTCACAATTTTTATGATGTTCAAATATTGTTCCTAGTAGTGGTGTTTCCTTTTAAGCTTTTGTTGCAACCTGTACACATGCGCTTCCATGTAATTTCTAAAAAGGCTGAAAGCATTTCATGTGAAAAGTCAAACAATGTTTTTTTTCTACCAAAGTGTCATTCAATCAATAATGTGATTGCTTTTGTTGGTTTAACAACCTTAGTGGGAAGAATAAAGTAAAATTGAATAGGATAGTGAAACATGCAAGTAGAGTAATAGATGTCACTGTTAAACAGCTGGAAGATGTTGCAGAAAGGGCAATACACTGTACTAGCAAAATTGCAAGTGATTGTGAAGGATTCTAATCACCCTCTGCATGGGGAAGTGGTCTTTAACAGATCTGGAAGAATTAGACTGCCTACATAGAGCTATATTTAAACACTATAGCTCTATGACTGCCTAGAAAAAAGACTGATAGGTTTGGAAAGTCATTCCTTCCGAGTGCGATGAAAGCATTAAACTACAACTTTTGTAGATGAATGATCCTGGGGAAACTTCATCACCTCTGAGTACTTCTCTCTACTTTGAATTCTCATTCTTTCTATCTTTCTCCTTGCATTCTCCTTTCCTATCTATCTTTCTCTACATCTTCATAGTATAGGAGGTGACTAGTTTTGGTCTGGTCTGAGTTAAAGGGGGGAGGGGGCATCTGAACCTGTCAGTTCTCAGGAATTAGTTTGACAGTTTGATATTTGACTGTGCTATTATGTATGCATCACTTTACCTCTCCTCTTCTCCTTTTCCTTTCTTTCTCTCTCTCTTCTCCCCCTTGTTTCTTTCAGTCTTCGTTTTCCACACAAATGTACACGCATGATGTATGTATTAGCATCCAGAATGTATGCATTACCCTTACTCTTCTCCTCTCTCTTTCTCTCTCTCTCTTCCTCTCTCTCTCTCTCTCTCTCTCTTCCTCTCTCTTTCTTCCTCTCCATCTTCTACACTATAAGGTACTGCATACATGGTTTTCTCAACTAGCATACAGCTATTCATGTATTATTATCATTATCCAGTTCAGTGCAATAACGGTTATCACAAAGGAATTAAAAGCAATCAACAGATGCAGTATTTAATGTAACATTCTATGGTCAGTGCTGTACATGTATTAAATCATTCCAGACCCCATTGTTCTGGCATGAGGGGTGTTGGAGTGTGGTCGGCGAGTGTAGACTGGTACTGTAGACTTGCCTCAGATCTGTGTCGTATACTTTGGCAATTTTTATTCTCAATTTCTGTTATTGTAATTTTAGACTGATTTTTGTGTCATTTGTATGTCATTGCTGATGTCATGTACATTATTATGAAATATTTTTTCTGTATTTATCATCTGCTGGGGGTCAGAGGGGTGCTGACTCTGTGTTGAAATAGGATTTAGCATCCTTCTGGGGCCCATTTCATAAAAAGTTGCCATGATAGCAACTCTTGCTAGATAGAATGTCAACTTCCATTGGAAGAGCCAATCAGGGAGCAGAATTTTCATTGTTGTCATAGTAGTTGACATTACAGCAAGAGTTGCTATCATAGCAACTTTTTATAAAATGGGTCCCTGGCCCTCATCAGATATTATTATTATTATGCATTGTATTGTGTTATACTGTTATGTTCGGAGTTATAAATAGATCTTACGTTATGTGTCTTATGGCGAAAAGAGATCCCTTTTTACGCATTATTTTGGACGCGCATGTGTACATCAATATAATTGAAGTGCCCCCCCCCCCCCCCCCCCGGGGTTCAATATTGTATACGTTTAATACAAATGTGACAATTGTACAATAAAGATTTACCAACTTTTTTGTTGGAAAAGGTTACTTGAAAGTGTTGAATAAAGATAGTTAAGTCACCCATCACATTTCTTGCACTATTGTCTTTATTAATATGAAGCATCCCACACGGGATATCACATGCATATAGTACTATTTCTGGCAATATAAAGAAATAGTTAAGATTACCTTGTGAATGCTCTACAGGTCGAGTTCTTG
>OZ022586.1:2916952-2919452 GCA_963669155.1 Arbacia lixula
ATCACGGAAGATAGCTGCTACATCAATCAGCAGCTGATCGATCAGAGAGCGGCACGACGCGGCGCTTTGAAGGAATCAAAGGCAGCAAATACCTGTGATATGTAATCAGAAATATGCAGCAAAAGCCAATTACTCTCGGGCTAATACCTATTACATTGATGCTACATATAGTTCAGACCCGTTTTTTCTTTTGCTGCTTTAAACAAATCTAACAAATAGTAAAACTAATGTAGACTTATGTTAATATGAAGAAGGAAAGTGTTTTAAAAACGTGAAGTCGGCGTTGGTATTGAATGCTTATCTTATTGACATAAAAGAGTTTTCCTTTCATCATTCATGTAAATAAGTTGATCATCATAATTCAAGAATCAAGATTCAAGATTCAATTGTATTTTCCACAAAAAACAACAACAAACAAAATACATGCCTACGGTTCAGATTCAATGAATGTAAACAACAAACAAAAAATAATACCACAATTGAACAGTGCTTGTGTACATTGGACCCCGAGTAAAGGTATATATAGATTATGTAATATGAAATACATTCTAAGTAAACATATGTGAACAACTAAAACCGTTCGCTTTACAATGTTTCACTTTAACAACAACAACAACAACAACAACAACAACAACACACAACAACGAAAACAACACATTTCTTTTTCAAATCTTGATACGACATAAATAGATTCATTCTTTCTTTTAGCATAACTTAATAGAAATTGGATACCATGGAGAAAACACAAATAAACAACTTTTCCCCCCTCGTATTAACAGCTAAACCATATAAAATGAAGTGTCGAACACAAAGAAAAAGAAATATGATCATGATAAATCTGATTGTGAATGTGACAAATGTGTTGGTAGAGAGAAGGGAATGACTGTCAAATGGTAATGATATATTTTGCTATTACTTCGGCCCAAACATTGTGGATTTGAGGTTTTATCTTTAATTACTCCAAATGTGAATCATTTGAGGGCAAATCACTTTCAGCAAGTTGCTAAAATGGACAATACATGAGTTGAAGACCATTGACAAGACGATTGCTCACGATTACCTTTTGGAGTTTTTTTGTCTCCTCAGTACAGTATATTCCCTTGAGATATGATAACATTTATGTAATATCGTTATGTCGATGCAATTAATTGTACATAGCAACGCTTTCCCCACTTCCATGACGTATGTGTTATTAATCGCTTCGGTAGTTACTGTTTCTTTTAAAGCTCAATGTGATATCAAAGAAAGTAAATTTTAAGTAAATCATATGAGACAGAGTTGAAAATGTTGTAAAGGCAATGGGCATATTCATGTTTCACCTGATGTTATACGAAAAAGGTTTAAACTATTCATACCATTTACTAAAATAAAGTAGAACACTAATCATTTGTGGTGCATCAAATTATTTCTTTCGTTCGGATAGAAATCTAGATTGCAAGGACGAAAATATTCATATCGAGCCGAGGAGACTTGCTATCATCCTTGGACTTGAAAGATGGTATAACAAAATAAAATGGTAAAAAAGCTCTAGTCTTCGGGTGATTTTTTTTTTAAAGGTTATTAGTCTTTTTTGTTTTGGGGGAAGCACACAACAAGTTGAAATAACCATGGTAACCAGGACGATAGGCAGTACGGAGGACATCTTTCTAGGGATTGTGGTGATGATGGTGCGGATAGTGGTGGTGGTGATGACATGGAAACAGGCAGGATTGAGCAAGAAAAACGTAAACATTGAGTACCCCCCCCCCCCCCCAAAAAAAAAGGGGGGGGGGAGGTGATGTGTAAGTATGATGTGTAAGTATGATGTATCCCTACAAAAACATGAGTTTGTGTTCAATATAGCAATTATATGTGATTATATTGGTCACATTGAAAGGAAAAGTGGACAAAGGGGGGATAGGTTTTCATCACTTCTTCAGGAAACTTTTATATCTATCACTAGCTACTATTGTGCGTGTAACCGGAAGGGCATATGTGCTACTCAATATGTTTTGAATATGGTTAATTGATGTACAAATATACCACCTTCGAATGATGTTTATGGCTCGTCATTGGATTTATACTGATTTGTTTTCTTGTGTTTATTTCTTCTCCTTTGTCATATTTCTATGTGTCTTTTCTTTCTTATCTTTTCTTCTTCTTGTGCATGAAGTAGTGAAAGCAAAATCGAACCACTCAAAAAGCGACAACACGTCGCTATTCGTGTGGTGTGTGAATACCAAAACAGAAATCTGGAAATGACATAGGCATTTTTTTTTTGCGGGGGAACCACATCAGCAAAATTTCATCCTTTCAAAAGATAAATAAATGTATTGTAATGAATTCACTTTTCCTTTCGATAACGAAACAAACACAAACACGAGACTTCTTCACTCTGCCAATCAGCCTGAATTCCTGGTTCGCTAGCATGCATGAACAAAGGATATCCGGACTCCATGGAATCAGCTACTCCAAGCAAAGAGTGAATATATCCAGATAATTATGATGATTAAAGGGACAG
>OZ022586.1:2924452-2946600 GCA_963669155.1 Arbacia lixula
TCCGCCAATTTCTTACAAAAAAGACCACCCAGAGGCTTGTTCAGGCACTGGTCATGTCTCGCATTGACTTTTGCAACAACCTTCTCTATGGTCTACCGGATGCACAAATTTAACAAACTGCAGAGAATTCAAAATTCAGCAGCTAGACTTATTGCTAAACATTGTTCACGTGAGTCTGTCACTCCACTGCTAAGGGAGCTTCATATGCTAAGTGTTCGTGAACGAATTGATTTTAAGATCCTCTTGCTTACTTTCCAATGTTTGATAAAATCAGCTCCGGCCTATCTTCAACAGTTGATATCAGAATATTCACCCTCCCGCAACTTGCGTTCAGGCAAAAAAATCATTCTTAGTAGTTCCTGCCACCAATACCCAGTCTTAGGGTTCCCGATCTTTTCATTCAGCATCCCCTCAACTTTGGAATAATCTACCTCAGAGCATAAAACAAGCAGACTCAACAGACAAATTTAAATCTATGTTAAAAACCTACTTTTTCGTTAAATAGACTTTCCTTAGCATATGCAACTTCAACTGTCTACTGTCAACATGTATAATTTAATTTTAGGTAAATTGCTTGTCTTTCTATTAATTTTTTTCCTTAAGCGCTTTATATAGACATTCTTTGTGATGAGCGCTATATAAATACTGTTAATTATCATTAATTATTATAACTATACACGTACTTCACAATGCAGTCATTGATTGTTATTTCTTCAGTTCCGTACTACGAGGGATGTTACAGCGACCCAGAGCCCTCACTTTGGAGTAATGATGATGGGACATTGGATGGACTGATCAATTCGTGTAGACTATTCCAATACGACATTGCCGCGTCTTCGAGTGAGGTGGGGGCTGAACACCGGTGCTATAACGGTGAACCCACCGGTACTCTGATGGACGATTCACAGTGCGGAGTGGTGTGTGTGAACGACCCTAATCAGCTGTGCGGGGGTACTGGTGACGTCAGAGCTGTATACTCAAGTAAGGATCAGGGTTAGCTTATGATGGAAAGTGCTGCATATAAGAGATATATGAGATAATTAATTCAGAACATAACAATGACCCTTTATTAGAAATGTCAATCCACTAGCAAATGCTCGCAGAAAAGAAGTTGTGGCTTGACATATGTTATTACACCATATAATACACGCAATTTTGTCAATCTAAAATTATCTAAAAGTGAAAAATCACATGATTTAAAACAAAAAAAGTGATTGATGCCATGTCACAAAACAACAAATGGATTCAAGTTGTAACTTATCTTAAATTATGTTCTTGAAAGTGTTAACAGTTTTTTGAAACCTATTTGACCTAGTCCTGGCAAAACTTCTATGACTACTTTTTGTGTTATGATCATTTCTTGTGAATAATGATGATAACAAATGTGAGTTTACTGTTCTATTCATATTTTTTTCTTTAACACATATCACCCGATAAGTGTGTTTCTAAGCTTATATTTTCAAAATTGAAATGTTTTCAATGTACATTATATTCATGAAGCGCTCCTTGGTGCGGGCGGTTACTCGATGACGAGCGACAAAGGGACGATCACGTCACCATTGTACCCTGCGACCACGACCACGAACGACCACCTGGTGTGGATGGTGACTCTGTCGTCTGCGCAGGAGGTCGAGTTCACCTTCCCGGTGTTCGACATCGACGTACAAGACGTCTTGACGATCGAGGCTGGTGGCGTCAATGAGACGTTCATCTCGGGGAGGAGTTGGACGTCGAACCCGACATCATCTTTCCGTGTGCTTTTCGATACCGCATCTACTCGCAGTAATGGGTTTATTTTGAATTATCAAGGTAAGTCACTGTTATGGTTTCTTGTTAGTACTGTACGGGATACATGTTCTGCCTCAAAACAAAATAAATCCAAATATGTACATACCAGAATTGTTCAAATAATACAAGGAATAGTTAAATAAATCGGTGAGAGAATGTTGTTGTTTTGAGTTATCAACTAGACAATACAACGCTGCTTCCGAATATCTCTTGACTCAAGTCGGTAAATTTCTTTTGAATGTATTGCGTGGGAATGATGAACAAGCACTTTACATCAGATAAACAGCAAAAACAGCATCAGTATCAGGATAGCAAGCATAACTGCGGCATTGTACATTATAATGATCGCGTGTTGTAAAACGTGATGTTTTTAAACCCACGAATCGAATGAAGTATTCAGTGTGAAGGGGCCCATAGAGTACCGAAGAAGTGACGTCATATCCATTGTTACGCCAGCTTCTGGTTCTAAACAGCATTACTTAAGGAAGACTTTCACTGGTCCGACAGTGTCTAGCGGGCCAGTGTCGGCGATCACATATTCTTGCTCTACCCACCTAGTTTAGAACCTATTGTCTTGACAGCATGTTCATATGACGTCATACTTCGGTACTCTATACTGATGAAGAACCTGTGACGTAGCGAACCCCGATAATCATGATTTGAATAAGGAGTTAAATTCAAGGCAACGTAATTAAAATGTGATAAGTGAGTGAAAAAACTTTTGGGGTAAGATTGAGCATGCCATCCTCAAACTAAGTTTGGGTAATTACCACACGTCGGTAGCTTAATGATTCGTAGAAATTATTATGATTTCAAATTTGTTTGTTATAGAACGCACAGTATTCAAGAGTAATATCGCCAAATCATATGGTCATTCTACATCGAGCTTCAAACAAATTGACCAAGGCTGGTTTCTCTAAAGTGACGCTGATCTCACCTCATTGTGGTTACTTTGGGTCTTGTTGACACTTTGATATGACTTGAGCATGCTGTGTTGATGAGGTTGCAACATCAGCGGCTGTTATTGCAAATTGATATCATGTCGCACTTTCCTCCTTCCCACTCGTTTACCGCGATGGGGTAAAACTTTAAATGACGTGATTGAATCCGAAAACTGTTGAAAGCGATAATGAGGTTAATAACGTTGCACTTGTACTGTAAAGTCAAATGGGTAGTGCCTGTGCGTATAAACCTACACTATGCTTTTAATTCTTTTCATCGACGTTTCATGGGTCTAGCGCCACCAACGTCAGAACCCGCTTCTCTATACCGTTGCCGATGTGAAGCCATTGAGGAGCCGTTGTCAGCTGGTTTTAGTTTGTTTGAGGAATGTTCATTGATTTAAAACTGTTCTACAGGGATATCCCGTTCCACGTATTATTAAAGGGTTGGTTTACCATAAACTTATTTTGGTTTCAATAAAATAAGACACGTGACAAAAACGCATTAGTAAAGGTCTGACGAAAATAGGTAAAGGAAAAGAAAGTTATTTGATTTTAAAGTTGTTATTTTGTGACGTCACGTGCGAGGTGCTCTCTCATATTTTGTGTCCTGTATGATTTCGTATTTTTTTTTTCTGTTTTCGACAACGAAATAAATGTTTTTCATGAAGTATGTGTGTAAAAACGTGTTTCTAAGGATGTATCTCCTGCACAGGTTAAAGGTTGCATTACTTAATGAGAAAATTAACAATTTGAAGAAAAAACAATTGTATACAACATATGGGGAAGTATCTCGCACGTGGCGTCACAAAATCAAAACTTTGATTGTGTTATCCTTTGACGGATTTTCATTC
The DNA here is from genome assembly GCA_963669155.1 of Arbacia lixula. NCBI lineage: Eukaryota > Metazoa > Echinodermata > Echinoidea > Arbacioida > Arbaciidae > Arbacia > Arbacia lixula. The sequence goes on from OZ022586.1 coordinate 2,928,036, forward strand.
AACTTTTACTTATACACTACAACTGAAATGGATTGGCATAGGAATAGGGACTGGGGCTCCTTCCCTTTCTTCCCTTTCCTTTTCCCTTTCCCCATGCCAATTCCTTTGAGCTGGAGTGTATGTTTCGTTCACGTGTCTGCTTTTATTAAAACCATTGTTTTTTCAAGGTTAAGTATCCCTTCAACACTGCGATTAAATCAATTCATTGGGTAGTTTTAGACCACGTGTTGTATGTAACTTTTCATTGTTTCTGCAAATGAAAAGTTTTAAAATGCTTTATATAGCAACAGACTTTGTATGATTTTACCCTCTTTTGAAAAATATAAATCCTCCGTAATCAATATTCATTATAAAGAGCAACGTGTATCGGAATCATTTAAACTAAAACATGAAAGATTGACAGAAAACCGTTTAAATCAATCCACTGGACAGACATAAAATATAATGCTAAATATATAAGTTTGTGTATGTTTCTAATCATTGTTTAAAAGAAAATGACATTTTATTTAGATTTCAAATTTGAATAAAAAAAACTCTTTGAAAAAAAAACAGGAATGAAACAACAGAGTTTCATCAAATCAAGTCACAGAAACAATTTCACTCTCACTTTATATTTGTGAGTGCCTAGCCTCGTCTATGTAAAGGTAGACACTTCACTGTATATCGACTGAAGGGCTTTTGTTCGTGTTTATAAATCGACGTTTGAACAATTTCTATTCCATTTCTTTCACTCAGCTGAAATGAGTCTAGCTCCCTCAACGGTTGATTCGAGCACCCTGCCCGAGGCAACTACATCTGACCACGAATACGACCAGACAGGATCGCCCATCAGTCGAAGTGACTGCGATTCTCTCAGAGGTGCTTATTTATGTAGCTCAAGCTTTTTTTAAAAATCAGTAAGATTAGCCTTTCATGGGACTTCGGTGAAAACGGAGAAAAGACTAGCAACATAAAATACAATGAGAAAAAACATAATCAACTGCAAACAATAACTGTACAAATAGATAGCTCGTATACTTATAAAGAGTTTACCACCAATTTTGTTATGGAAATTGTTTATAATGTTCACTGTATCTTTAGTGTAAATTGTAACATACACTAAAGATATAGCGAACAATATAAACAATTTCCATAACAAAATCAGCAGAACCAATACGCTTTACATTCAACGATAATTAATTCAGTGTTGGGCTCAAGACGTTGTCCAAGCTGTCATGGTATATCATATATATTCGGCTTATTGATATGTTCTTTAGGTATGATCCCCCTACCGTGCTACCACATGGCCACTCTACATCCCGAATGTTGTATTGAAATTTATGCTATGATTTTATGTTTTTTAATAAAGAAATGTGAATCTGATTAATGATTCTAATTAAAATAACATAAATCCCTCATGGAAAGCAAACACTGTATGACAAATATGTCGTTCTTTCATCATGTACCTCCACTCCACCTCTATTTCATTAATACCGTTTTTTATTTCAAAATGAAAGCTCTAGTTTCTTCGTCTTCCGATTATCATGTATTATTCGATCGCAATTATCTATCTGCAATTAGGTATCGCCATTGGTCTCGGAATAATCGTCTTGCTGCTGGTGATATACAATGCTGCTGTGACTGTTCTGTATATCAGATTGCGGTGAGTCCAAAGACAAACTTACGATGGTGTTAATATGTCTAAACACGCGTTGCGTTCATACCACGCTTACACCAGGGATTTATGGGGAATATTTGCTTAAAAGACAGGAAAGACATAAAACAACAAACGAATAAAAAGCCCGGTTTCATACTGGTAATTCAACTGCATGCGCAGTATCGTGCGCCATACTTATTTCCCTCATATCATCATAGTGACATCTTTTATATTTCTTTGACATCTTCATGTTTGAGCACTCTTTTGTTATGCTCTGAGATATACATCACATTCCTCTTTCATCATAACAACATTTACATAATCTAAGCTACATTATCATGTTCATGATTTTATTAAAACATTTTTTTTTTATTTTTTCCTATCCTTTCCGTCTCTTATCTGCTCTCCTTTTTGCGCCCCTACTCTTTATCCTTCTTTCTTAAATTCTTTTTCTTTCTCTGTCTTCTTTTCGCTTTCATTCTCAGTCGCCCCTGCTCCGATGGAAAGAAGCAACCGGCTGACGCAAACGTGAAGCCCGAGGGAGAGGTCTACCTTGACCTCGACATCCAACTGCACTCCACCTCGCCCCAGACCCAGCCGAACGGGCGGCCGTTGTATCAAGGTCTGATAGCGACGGGAGCAGCACCAAGCACTAACATCCAGTCCTCAGCGAGTGCATCGATCACTGACGATAGCTGCTACATCAATCAGCAGCTAGTCGATCAGAGAGCGACACGACGCGGCGCTAGGAAGGAACCAGAGGCGGAATATGCCTATGCGATGTAATCTGGATAAGGCAAGAAAATATATATAAGGGATCCTTTCACGAAAGCTGACTTTGAAATTAGATATGTAATACCGACAAGGTGTCCCTTTGCAAGTCAAACATATAACATTTTGTAAAAAAAGAAAAGAAAAAAAAACCACGGGAAATGGAAGAAGATACTGTAGGAGAACTTTCCTCCCAAGTGTAGAACTGGAAACTAACTTTATGGAAATTCATGGCGATCAGTAGATTTTGAGGAGGTCTTGAGCGGGCCGTCCGAAACCTATAGCCTGGAGACTGCCGTGCGCTATGGCATGTATGGTCCGCATCTTTCCGCTCCATGATGTAATTCACGTATCGCGCGCGCTGTTTGGGATAACACGATTATGCATGTAGACTTCACTCGCTGCGGTTCAAACGTACACAAAGGATAGTTTTCACTTTTCATGAACCTTGAACCTTGAAGAATTACTCTCCCAAAAGCGTGAACGCTGTCCTGGAGAGGGCTGTGCTGTGTTGGTGATGTGCTGCTGAAACATGTTCGTGAAGCTATGATAATGACATTTCATACATGTTATTGTTCGGGTATACTGCGGATTCTTTCCGAGTTTCATGAATTTTGCATACAGGACATCCTTTTTTTATTTACATATTATTTATGCTCCTCTTTTCAACTAATTTCAAGACTACTCTACATTGTGCTCAATACGTATTATTTTGTATCTACATGAACTTTTAAATATTTTGCTTTTGTGACAGCTTACTCTGTCGAAGTAATTTCAAAAAATATCTTCAAGTTATAAAATACAAGTAGGACTACTAGATCTCTATAGTAGATATTTTAAACACTACTCTATTTACATTCATTAAAAAAACATGTTTAGATTGTATAGAATTAATACATGTGATATTTTACATTTTTAACTATTAGTGTATGTTGATGCTTTGATCAATCTTAATTGTAATCATGATTCAATAAGTATCGATTAGCAACCGTATCTACATGATCTGGATTGCATGCAGTATGTATTTTTTGATAAGTCCTATAAATGCCTCCGAAATAAGAATGTATGTTGATGCATCGATTAAAGCTCTATTTGGATTCTTTTATGTAGATATTTTGATATTATGGATCTATGTTTGTTTTTTGCATCGATCTGAAACCAGTTGTAAATTTGTGTTAGCTGGTGAAATTGTCATTCCGACAATGAAATTAATCGCACAAAACAACGCTATCTTTACTTATGTTTATTGAATCGCTTTTAATCAATCGGTAGTTGATATTCTTTAAGGCTCAATGTGACATCGAAGAAGATCACATTTGAGTAAATCTTATAAACGGAGAGTGAGAAACGTTTTAAAGCAATGATTAACATATTGTTTACTTGATGTTGTACGTGAAAGGTTAGCACATTCATACTCTTTTGAAATAAACTCTCAAATTCATTCGTGATGTATCAATATATTTCTTCTGATCGGTTTAAATCGTACTTCTGGTTATAATCTCGATTGCAAGGACGAAAAAATACAGATTGAAGCGTGGAGACTGACTAAACTTGGTGGTGGTGGTGGTGGTGGTGGTGATGGTGGTGGTAGAGGGGGTGGTGGCAATGAGATAACAGGAGGTCTAGATTTAGCGTGACAAAACCCAAAGGATTCGCATTAAATCTTCCCCCATTTTCCATTTACACTGAATTTCACCAAGAAAATAATATTGCTCTATACCAAACTATTCCAAGAGCGTGGCAATCTGCCAACCTAATAATAATAATAATTTAATGTGTAATCGTTGTAATTCGTTTTGCAAGCATACATATTCACTTTGAATACAGATATCACTTCTTCTGGTTCTTATCTTAGAGCATCGTCGAACTTAGCAAAATACCCCCCAACAAAAAAAAAAAAGGGGGGGGGGGGTAAAAATAATAAGGCGATTTACCCCCCCCCCCCTCCCTTCCCGTTTGGAATCTTTAAAAATAATATAATAATAATATAACAGTTCTTGTATAGCGCATTATACCTTTGAAAAAGGTCTCAACGCGCTTAAAAGGAAAAAGAAAATTAAGAAGAAGAAGAGAGGGAAAGTTGCTACGAGGTGAATGTCTTGTACTAAGTAAAATGTAGCTTAGTTAAATAAGTATGTTTTCAGAGCAGTTTTAAATTGCTCAACTGTGTTAGCTTGCCTCACACTGCATGGGATACTATTCCACAGTTCTGGCGCAGCATGCGCAAAGCCCCTTTTACCATACCACTTTGTTCTGACTACAGGTACATTGTAAAGGTCTTTCTGAATTGACCTAAAATTCCGTACAGGTTCGTACTTTACAACTAACTCTGATAGATAAGAAGGAGCTATGTCATGAAAACAGTGGAAAGCAAGTAGCAAGATCTTAAACTTAACACGTGATTTGATGGGTAACCAGTGGAGGGCTCTTAGTACAGATGATATAGATTCACGTTTGTTTATTCTTGTCACAAGCCTTGCAGCCGAGTTTTGAATGACCTGCAGTTTCTGAAATTGAATATCCGGTACTCCATACAACAGGCTATTGCAATAGTCTAGGTGACACATGACAAAAGCATGTACTAATTTTTCAGTGGTACCTTTGTCAATAAAAGGCCGAATTTTGCTAATTTTTTGCAACGCAAATGATGCAGAACGACATTTAGAACTAACATAGCTGTGCATTGTAAATTGATCATCAAACAAAACACCAAGATTTCTCACTTTCTTGACAGGGACAACCTCTACACCATCAATTTGAAAAGGTGGCAAAGGAATATGAGACCGAAATCTTGATTTGATATGCAGAACTTCCATCTTTGAACTATTCAGCTTAAGGCCATTCAACCTCGACCACTCTTTAATTTCCTTGATACAACTCAACACTCTAGGAATTAAATCTCCGATGTCTGATGATTTACATGATACATAAATTTGAGTATCATCTGCATACAACATTTTAGAAAATCCATAGGAATCAATAATATTTTCTAGAGGTGATGTATACATAGTAAATACTAAGGGTCCAATAACGGACCCTTGCGGCACGCCTTGTGTTGGCATATGAACCGATGACTGCACACCATTGATCAAGACAGTTTGAGTACGAGATGTAAGATAGGTACGAAATCAGTCCAGCACCCGATCTTGAAGGGGGGGGGGGGGGAGGGGGGTAATTGCCGATAGGACAAAACAAAATCAAATCACTATCCCCTTACCACGCTTATCTGATGACCTAGGCATCCCCCCCCCCCTCACTTTAATAGCAGAAAGCAAAATCCGCACCTTATATGGCGTAGACATCTGTGCAAGGAAACTACAGACATGACAGAAGCAATATCTCATCCTCCCCCAAAATAAATGAATGTTTTGTAGAAAATGTTCTTGTCCTTTCGATAACGAAACAAAGCAAAAACACGAGACTACTTCACTTTGCCAATCATCCTTCCTGTCTCGCTAGCATGCATAATTGTAATAAGGATATCAGGACTCCGTGGAATCAGCTACTCCAAGCGAACAATGAATACATAATTTATGATAATCAAAGGCATATTAGCCTCTTCATACATGTTTCATATGAATGGGCAATCATACTTTCAAGCTCGGATAATGTTTTAATCGGACATACGACATGCTCGTTCTTCAAGTTCCCCTTTTTATCACCATACTTGTATGTTTATATACGTGTCGTGGTGATCTATATCTCATCCATATATTCATGACATTTGGGACACATTTTCCATTGCAATATATGATCTTTTTAAACATTTTTTCTTATCAGAAGTATCAGAGGTATCATTGTTATGGGGTCTTCACAGTAAGACATTTCGGACAAAGTTTTCATTGCAAGACATACACTCCTTTCTTCACAATTCGATGGCTTCAAGTGTGCCACCTATGATATCGTTTGCAGCGGACAGGCCGAAATCCGCAATGCGCCATGGAGAATGGTCGACATTAATCTATACTCAGTTAGCCCGTGGCGCGCGCACGTCTTGGTGGTGACCGTGTACAGTGTATACAATGCGTAGCTACACCATTTCCCTGGCTACACTATATGAACATTACATTAGAGTCAGCAATACATGCCGCGGTCTGTGAAATACTTTTTGAGTTCGTCGAACGACATTCACCGAAAGACGGGCAGTTAGACAGCTGGATCCGCCATCTTTTAAACCCGTGGACCACCTCGGTAGCGTATTCTGGTGCCTGACATTGATGCTACGCATCTGGTACTAGGATATGATGTCGACCCCGACGTTGGAAATTGACCTGGCCGCTGCGACCGATAGGTGGCGCACCATATTGTGAATCCACCGAATGACCTTCTTATTCCCAACCTGTTCAATATCAGTGCTGAGTTATTTGATATTGATATGTTCAGTATTCTCCGATATTTGATGGTGAGGAACGATTGTGCGTGTGTGTAGCTGGCAAACCGATCATGCTCTCCAGGGGCGTATCCAGCTTTTTGCTATTATGGAGAGGGGGGGGGGGGGGGGGAGGGAGGGAGGAGGGGGGCAATTTCTTTGTTTTATCGGGCAATCATTACCCCCACCCCCTCCCCCCCCCCCCGCGCGCCTTGTTTTATTCTTAGATTCCAATGGGGCGGGGGAGAGGGGGGGGGGGGGGGCGGTAGGTTAAGCCCTGACCCCCCAGTTCATCCGCTACTGCTGGCTTAGATCAAGCGGTCATTCTTATGATCACATTGCATGATGTAAACCAAGTTATTCAACCAATGTGCCGCCTCATTGCTACGCTTTCATTTTTGTTTTATCTCACATGTTTTTCACTTTCAGTTTTGTGAAAGTAGCACATCCCGTCACAGGATCCTTCTTCCCTAATTGGTAGTCCCGCATACTATGTATCCTGTCTATCTCCCTTGAAAGAAAGTGGATGGGATCCTCTTATCATTTGGCTATTTTGCATGATATCAGTAGACCATTTTCGTTTTGTATGCAAATTTTATTCTCGTCGTTTAAACAATACATTACTAATGGATGCCTAAAGCTTGTCCGAGGTTTGTCTGAGTAGCAACAACTAATATATTCACAGTGCATTCCATCCATTGAAACTGAATCCCTAAAATCCTGAAATACCAAAATACAGGTGAATGTATAAACGTGTCACGAGGCAGTTTACAGGGAAAAAGTCGTGAATAAATTATGAAAATGGTTAAGTACGTTAACCAGTAATGACACTAGCTCATCAACCACGCTTATCAATGTTATATTTCTATACAAGAGCTGCCCTGTTTGCGTCATGAACTTGATTAATGCTTGATAAATTGTACTTTCGATCTCGAGTATTTAAAGTTATTGTGCTGTCTATCTCATGACAACCCATTCTTAACTCGCACACCTTCAAAACATGAATGAAATAGAAGAAGGTTACAAATATAAGAAAGTAAAAAAAAGGAGAGGGGATTGGGTCAAAGAAATGAAAATGAAATAAAAAGACCAGCTGCATGACACCCACTCTAAAAATCATCGAATAAATTCCTCAAATAAAAAACAATTTTCCGTACGCGTCCAATTACACTAAACCATCATATCGGGCCGATTTTCTATTTAACTCATCCTATACCACGCAACATATATGTTCTATGTGATTTGTGTGTATTTCTGGTTAAACAACACACCCGTGACATAAGAGGGGTTAATAGCCATTATAGTAGAGGCACCCGGATAAATAACAAGGAACTAGATTCAATCAAAAATACCTCCGCTGTTTTTCGGTCACACAATATACAGGTGTGAGTGAGTTTGCGTGCTGACATACTCGACAGTCACGTTATAAAGCTAATAGATGATATGAATTTATCACTGCTGTAGATTTTGTTTCTCTACAAACTCGCAACATCGCGTGGCCCCAGCAATGGAGACCATTTCTATCCGAGTGGTATGTGTGTTACTGGTGACGTCATGTGCGCTGAATCGGGCAAACGGTGAGCCGATATCAGGTGAGTAGGTGACCTCTTTCTTTGCTAGACGATATTGTTGCTGTTTAAAGGGCATTATGCTCCACTGGGAAGGCAAACAAGCCTTCAACAGGTAATTGTTAGCAATCTTCTTGCCAATGGTTTTAAATTAATGTATTGTCCAATTTAGAAGCTTGCTGAAAGTTGATTACCCTCAAATGATCTACATTTGGAGTAATGAGTGATTTAATCACAAATCCTCAAAATGTTCGGGCCGAACATTTAGGGGATTTATTAATTAGTGATTAAATACTCCATATGTGGATCATTTGAGGGCAAATAACTTTCAGCAAGCTTTTAAAATAGACAATACATGAATTTAAGACAATTGCTAACAATTCAATTTTGAAGGCTTTCTGCCTTCCCAGTACGACGCCCTTTAAGAGTTGTGTGTGTTACTGGCGGTGAAATGCAGTAGTTATATGGAAAGAGTTTTAATCATTTTAAACCAAAGAGATTCTAGGCATAGAGATAACTAGGCATAATTATCTTGTTAGGTGTATCACAGTATGGACGTGGAAGGATGCGACACAATAGATAACAGGACATGGGCAATCTATAATAGGCACAGCGCCAGGTAAGCTGTAGAGTCGCATATATAATCCGTAAGCAAGCAATAGAAAAATCTCGTCACATAATCATGATAATGATCGGAATGGAGCTATTCCTTCGCTTCACTCGATATTGTACATAAATTATCTCTCATACCAGGAATTAAGTCTTCACAGGCTATCACCATGATCACAGAACAGGTTCATGATGTTTAGGGCCTACTATTATCACTGTGGTGGTCGTAAAATATCCACGTATTGTGTTGCCAAATTCACCAAGATGTCCACGACCAAGGACCCCGGCAGTATGTTTTGGGTCAGCATAGTAAATATCATCGTTCTTGATTTGCAATATTACGCCTAAATAATTCAATGTGCACTTACCAAGTCGCCGTCATCAAACCAAGGATCGTACATCCTTGATCATACTAGTGAGGATATGAATCAAATAAATGCAACATTAAATGCACTCCAAATGTCCATAATTACAGTAGTTGAATCTTATTTGGTTAATTTCATATCAAGAACGTGTTTGTAAATGTAGTTGAATCAGTATGCCTAATATGCACGTAGATGAAATGTTATACATATGTGATGACGCGCATACCATAACATTTAGCCTAATTTCAGTTTGTCACTTTCTGCCTCGTGTCCTTTCAAGCCTTGCGGCTGATTGCCCCCACCAGACCCAACTCTGGTCTCCTGGAGGTGTACTCCCCCGCGCTGCAGGGCTGGGGCCTGGCGTGTGATGACATGGATGAGGAAAAGGGCTTCGAGTTTGCTGCGGCGGTTTGCTACAACTACCTCAACTTCCCCGGTACCGCTGGCCTCTTCTCGCAAGCACTCAATTTGACAGCACTAGAATCAGGCAGCTTCTTCTCGTGTGATGTATCGCCACGTACGTAAGCAAAGCGTGAAGTCGTTCGATGAGAGCGAAGACATTGGCTGCTACTGCTGTATGATTGTTGTTGACATATGCTGCATAGGCATGCGTTCAATGGGAGCAATGCCCGCATAGAGCGCTGAGAGGGACAATACGATTATAAATGTAGACTAGACTCGCTAAGTTTCAAACGTGAACAAGCAAAGTGTTTATTTTTTTTCTGAAAAATGATCATGAAGCTATGATTGTGAAGTTTCATACCCGCTATTGTTAGGGTATACTGCTGATTTCTGCCGAGTTTCATGACTTTTGCAAATGAGACACACTGTCGTTAAGCCAAATTTGATAAATAGGATGTAAACAGTTTGAAATTTCACCACCAACGGACCGAAATCAAATGGAAAGAGCAAAAAACAATCTAGTTTTAGGCATATTTGCATTTGGCATTGGCCTATCTTAAAGGACAATGGAAAAGAAGACAAACACAATTGTTTGATTAGGTTTGAACGTCAAGTGTTAGTGAGGGGTAAAATATATACAGTTGTCCTCAAAATTATTCATACCCTTGTTAATTTTTATGATTTGTTTATTTTTGTGATTAAATGAATGCATTTTGTCAAGTGTGTATATCAGTTATATGTGACCAACATGTGAAAGAATAACAACAATACACAATTCAAGAAATTCATCATTTCAGGGGTATTTTATTCATGGATTTTCAAAAAATGCCATGTTCAAAATTATTCATACCCTAGGTTTACTGAGTCCAATGTCTTTCTTTAATAGTCAATAGCATAGCCTTTGTTTCTTATGACTGCTTCTAGACGGTTCTTGTACGTGTCCACAAGCTTCCTGCATGTCTTCTGGGGGATGTTGACCCACTCTTCCTTGGCAAAAGCCTCAAGCTGGGACAGGTTGGTCGGTTTCCTAGCCAACACTCTGGTCTTCATGTCTCGCCACAAGTTCTCAATTGGATTCAGGTCAGGACTCTGACTTGGCCATTCGAGGACGTTGACATCATTGTCCTTGAACCATTTCTTCACTACCTTGGCGGTATGTTTTGGATCATTGTCCTGCTGGTACTTCCAATTAGGGCCAAGCTGGAGTTTCTCAGCGGATTCCTTCACGTTTTCATCAAGGATCGTGATGTTATCCTCCTTTCACATGATTCCTTGGACCTTGACGAGGTTGCCTGTGCCACTGGAAGAGAAGCATCCCCATAGCATTATGTTTCCACCACCATGCTTGACGGTGGGCACAGTGTTCTTTGGAGTGTATGCTTCTCCTTTTTTCCTCCAGACGTATTCAACATCCATATGGCCAAATAACTCCAACTTTGTCTCATCAGACCACAGGATGGTTGACCAAAAGCTGGAATCTTGCTTTAGATGACCTTTAGCAAAGGCTAGGCGAGCCTCCAGATGCTTCTTCCTGAGCAGCGGGGTCTTCCGAGGCCTACGTCCATGGAGACCTCCTCTGTGCAAGACTCGCTCAATAGTGGACCGTGACACCTTCGTCCCTGCCTGGTCAAGCGTTCGAAGTAGGGCCTTGGTTGTGGTCCGGGGGTTGTTGTTGACCTCTCGGCAGATTTTCCTGGCAAGTTTGGGGGACACCTTTCTCTTCCTGCCACGCCCACAGAGGTTTTTAACAGTATTGAACTTCTTGTGCTTGTTGATAATGCTCTGCACGGTTGCCACAGGGACATCATATTGCTTCGAAATGGCCTTATAACCCTTTCCTTCAATGTGGGCACGCACAAGACGTTGCCGTAGGTCCTCACTGAGCTCCTTCTTCTTGGCCATGATGATCAGAAACTGAGAATGACCAGAACACGTTTCCTCTATTTAAAGTCTTATGGAAAGATGCTATGTGTTTGACAATAGTTTAACATTTGGTCAACAAAAAAGGTATTTAATCCATTGGAACATCTTGAAATAACTATAGGACAAAGATTAACGCATTCTCAGGAAAGGAAAACAATGGATACTATGAAGAAAGAACATTTTTGTTGAGGTATTGTCAGGGGTATGAATAATTCTGAACATGAGGGAAAAATAACTTTTGGACTTATCTATTATTATGCAAATGAAGTTGAGCCAACTCATATGTGGATTTGTGCATAGCAACAAGTAGACAAAAAATACACAGGAAGTACCAACATAATAGCTTTTACAAAGGAAGAATCTAACAAAGACTGTTATTTTCAATGGGGTATGAATAATTTTGAGGACAACTGTATTTTTTCTTTTGATACAGATAATGATACCATCATGTGCTCATCACTTAATGGCACCTGTCCAGACAACAATGCATTGGTCGTCACTTGTAAAGGTAAGAGGACATTATGACTGGTTTTGTTTCAGTATTTTTTGTACATTATTAGTCATGTTTTAGTCAATATTGAATGAAGTGATACATATAACAGTTTCTGTAAGTTGCACATTTCCGTGACTTGAAGAGAGAAAGAATGATCAGAGGATCAGGTTGGTGTAAGTTAGATAAAAACAATACAGACGTCTCGTATCTTGTGTCTTGTAGTTATTTCTCTACATCGCATAAGTTTTTTGTTTTATTATTATATGTTATGCGCTATAGAAGAATCGCTAATTATTATTTAGATGTCGAAGTAATGATGATGATGATGAAGTTGATAATAGTGAAAGTTCATACCAGGTCTAATGAATCGCTATCCGTTAGTGGTGCACGGTGTATTTTCTTTCCTTTCCAAAATTATACCAGAGACCCTATACGACGATAGAACACAGCCACATTACATTCTTGATGTGTTATGTGACCATTGTATTACCATATACATTATTATTTGTTTACCATATCTTACACAGGGCCAGGGTACCTGGGGTGTTTTGTGGATAATTCATTTAATATCTTTAGAGCACTGAGCGAGGGGCCAGTAACGTCTGAAACCAACACCGTTTCAAGTTGTATAGCGTTCTGTAAGGAAAGAGGATACTTCTATGCCGGCTTAGAATACTCAGATCTTTGTTTCTGTGGTAACATGGACGACCAGTATGGTTCGCAGGGGAGGAAGGGGGGTGACGAATGTTCCGGTATCTGTACAGGGGATGATATGGATACATGCGGAGGCCCCGACAGGATCGCTATTTATGAAGGTAATTCATTTCTTTGTCACTTGAGAAGTTTTATCAGAAGAGTAGACCCAGTTTTAAAACAATGCCTTGAATAATGACGTCGAGAGCTCGGTTCTCGAAATGTATAGGCTGCAACTTCATACCTGCGTACTGGTATGGGAAGAGCTTATGGGGTGTGAAATACTTATATCGTCATAATAACACTTAAATCCAATCCGTATTTCCAAATTTTATATTTGTTGTTAAGTTAATATTTCTTCGTAGAAATGGGTATGCAGAAAGGTGGTAGGAAAGAACCCACACATATGAGAGTGCTACAGAAATGTAAGATACTTGCATTTGTCCGTCGTATTTTCTTGCTGCAGTTGATCTCGGTGTCTGTGGGGATCCTAGATCTCCAGACTCGGGCATGCGTATTGGAGACTCCTTCAGGTACGGGGACATAGTTCAGTTCAACTGCCCCGGTGACTTTGTCCTGGAAGGCGACCACTCCCTGCAGTGTATCCAAGCCCACAGTCCTAATAACTCGATGACCATTATAGAGGGCGCTACACACCGAGTTACCAGACAGATGTGGCGCAGATCACTGTGGCAAGGATATCACAGGAACGGACCGAGACGCTCTCATCAGCGGTCGACAACATCGAGGGGCGTACTGAGAAGAGATAGTGGGGCATCGTGGGGAGGTAGACCCGACTCGAAAGCTGAAGGTGTCAGGAGGAGAAGAAGTGAAGACAGACACGCCGTCAAATGGAATAGCACCGTGCCAGTATGTAGGTCTTCAGGTAAAATATATTGAAGAGAGCTTATGATGCTTTATAGGGTGTGAAATACTTCGAGTCCACTACATCACCGGTCAAGCAAAGTAAGTTTATGTCCGAGGAGTCCATATGTATTTTCTAGTGATTGATTTCAACTCGTTTTACTATGATAGTCCATTCTACGTCAGGGTGATATTTTATGACGGACTGGTTATGTTATGAATGAAATATATCATAAAATGCAAAATAATTGTCATTTACCTCTTTCAATCCGGAGAAATCTATTTCATATTTTTATCATCATCATTTCTATTATACAATCGTTTGTTTGTTTGTTTATTTGTTTGTCTTTACAAATGTGCATATTTGTTACAGCCACATTTAGAGAATTTGATTTTTTCAACAACTGTTGGTTACATGAAAATCAAACAAAAAGATTTGTCATCAGAGGATCACAAAACAAAGTTTCAAAATGTTTTACGTATGAACAGACTTTATAACATTTTACTCTCTTTTGAGAAATATGAATCCTTCGTTATCACTACTCATGGTCAAGAAAAATATTTATCGGAATTATCTAAACCAAAACATAAAAGATTGACAGGAAACTGTTTAACCTAATCCACTGGACAGACTTAGAATAAAATGTTATATATATCAGTATGTTTATGTTCTAATCATTGCTTGAAAAAAAATGAGATTTGGTTCAAATTTCAAATTTGAATAATAAAAACCTTTTTGAAGAAAAACAGGCATTAAAAACCAGTGCTTTATCAAAACAAGTTACAGAAACAATTTCACTCTCACTTTACATTTTTGAGTGCCTAGCCTCGTCTATGTAAAGTTGCTCCATTAAAAGTAGACATTTCACTGTATATCAACTGAATAGCTTTTGTTCGTGTTTATAAACCGACGTTTAAATAATTTCTATTCCATTTCTTTCACTCAGCTGAAATGAGTCTAGCTCCCTCAACGGTTGATTCGAGCACCCTGCCCGAGGCAACTACATCTGACCACGAACCACGGGACGATCAGACAGGATCGCCCATCAGTCGAAGTGACTGCGATTCTCTCAGAGGTGCTTATTTATTTAGCTCAAGCTTTTTAAAACAGTAATATTAGCCTTTCATGGGACTTCGGTGAAAACGGAGGAAAGACTAGCAACATAAAATACAATAAGAAAAAAACATAATCAACTGCAAATGATAACTGTAAAATACATCGCAAGTATACGTATAAAGAGTTTACCACCCATATACAACTTACACTAAAAATATAGCGAACATTATAAACAATTTCCATAGCAAAATCAGCAAAAGCGATGCGCTTTACATTCAACGATAATTAATTCAGTGTTGGGTTCAAGACATTGTCCAAGCTGTCATAATATATCATATATATTCGGCTTACTGATATGTTCTTTAGGTATGATCACCCTACCGTGCTACCACATGGCCACTCTACATCCCGAATGTTGTATTGAAAGTTATGCTATGATTTTATGTTTTTTAATAAAGAAATGTGAATCTGATTAATGATTCTAATTCAAATAACATAAAACCCCCATGGAAAGCAAACACTGTATGACAAATATGCCGTACTTTCATCATGTACCTCCACTCCACCTCTATTCCATTAATACTGTTTTTTATTTCAAAATGAAAGCTCTAGTTTCTTCGTCTTCCGATTATCATGTATTATTCGATCGCAATTATCTATTTGCAATTAGGTGTCGCCATTGGTCTCGGAATAATCGTCTTGCTGCTGGTGATATGCAACGCTGCTGTGACTGTTCTGTATATCAGATTGCGGTGAGTCCAAACACAAACTTACGATGGTGTTAATATGTCTAAACACGAGTTGCGTTCATGCCACACTTACACCAGGGATTTATGGGAAATCTTTGCGTATAAAAGGACAGGAAAGACATAAAACAACAAACGAATAAAAAGCCCGGTTTCATACTGGTAATTCAACTGCATGCGCAGTATCGTGCGCCATACTTATTTCCCTCATATCATCATAGTGACATCTTTAAAATTTCTTTGACATCTTCATGTTTGAGCGTTGTTTCTTATGCTCTGAGATATACATCTTCTTTCATCATAACAACATTTACAAAATGTAAGCTACATTATCATGTTCATGATTTTATTTAAACATTTTTTTTCTTTTTTCCCTATCCTTTCCGTCTCTTATCTGCTCTCCTTTTTGCGCCCCTACTCTTAATCCTTCTTTCTTCAATTCTTTTTCTTTCTCTGTCTTCTTTTTGCTTTCTCTCTCAGTCGCCCCTGCTCCGATGGAAAGAAGCAACCGGCTGACGCAAACGTGAAGCCCGAGGGAGAGGTCTACACTGACCTCGACATCCAGCTGCACTCCACCTCGCCCCAGACCCATCCGAACGGGCGGCCTTTGTATCAAGGTCTGATAGCGACGGGGGCAGCACCAAGCACTGACATCCAGTCGTCAGCGAGTGCATCGATCACGGACGATGGCTGCTACATCAATCAGCAGCTAGTCGATCAGAGAGCGACACGACATGCACGACGCGGCGCTAGGAAGGAACCAGAGGCGGAATATGCCTATGCGATGTAATCTGGATAAGGCAAGAAAATATATATAAGGGATCCTTTCACGAAAGCTGACTTTGAAATTAGATATGTAATACCGACAAGGTGTCCCTTTGCAAGTCAAACATATAACATTTTGTAAAAAAAAAAAAGAAAAAAAAACCACGGGAAATGGAAGAAGATACTGTAGGAGAACTTTCCTCCCAAGTGTAGAACTGGAAACTAACTTTATGGAAATTCATGGCGATCAGTAGATTTTGAGGAGGTCTTGAGCGGGCCGTCCGAAACCTATAGCCTAGAGACTGGAGACTGCCGTGCGCTATGGCATGTATGGTCCGCATCTTTCCGCTCCATGATGTAATTCACGTATCGCGCGCGCTGTGTGGAATAACACGATTATGCATGTAGACTTCACTCGCTGCGGTTCAAACGTACACAAAGGATAGTTTTCACTTTTCATGAACCTTGAACCTTGAAGAATTACTCTCCCAAAAGCGTGAACGCTGTCCTGGAGAGTGCTGTGCTGTGTTGGTGATGTGCTGCTGAAACATGTTCGTGAAGCTATGATAATGACATTTCATACATGTTATTGTTCGGGTATACTGCGGATTCTTTCCGAGTTTCATGAATGTTGCATACAGGACATCCTATCTTTATTAACATATTGTTTATGCTCCTCTTTTCAATTAATTTGAAGACTACTCTAGATTGTGCTCAATAAGTATTATTTTGTATCTACATGAACTTTTAAAAATAACTCTGTCGAAGTAATTAAAAAAATATTTTCAAGTTATGAAATACAAGTAGGACTCCTAGATCTCAATAGTAGATATTTTAAACATTACTCTATTTACATTCATTAAAAAATAAACATGTTTAGATTGTATAAAATTAATACATGTGATATTTTACATTTTTAATTATAAGTGTATGTTGATGCTTTGATCAATCTCAATTGTAATCATGATTCAATAAGTATTGATTGGCAACCGTGTCTACATGATCTGGATTGTATGCAGTATGTATTTTTGATAAGTCCTATAAATGCCTCCTAAATAACAATGTATGTTGCTGCATCGATTAAAGCTCAATTTGGATTCTTTTATGTAAATATCTTAATATTATGGATCTATGGTTGTTGCTTACATCGATCTGAAATCAATTGAAAATTTGTGTTAGCTGGTGAAATTGTCATTCCGACAAGGTAGTTAATCGCACAAAACCACGCTATCTTTACTTATGTATATTGAATCGCTTTTAATCAATCGGTAGTTGATATTCTTTAAGGCTCAATGTGACATCGAATAGGGGACGGGTTGATGGCGATGGTGGTGGTGGTGGTAATAATGGTGGTGATGGTGGTGGTGGTGGTAATAATGGTGGTGATGGTGGTGGTGGTGGTAATAATGGTGGTGATGGTGGTGGTGGTGGTAATAATGGTGGTGATGGTGGTGGTGATGATGGTGGTGGTGATGATGGTGGTGGTGGTGGTGGCGATGATGGCGGTGATGGTGGTGGTGGTGGTGGTGCTGGTGTGGGGGTGATAGTGGTGGTGGTGGTGGTGGTGGTGGTGGTGGTGTGGTGGTGATGGTGGTGATTTTGGTGATGGTGGTGGTGGTGGTGGTATAGTGATGGTGGTGGTGGTGGTGGTGATGGTGATGGTGGTGATGGTGGTGGTGGTGGTGATGGCGGTGATGGTAGTGGTGGTGGTGGTGGTGATGGTGGTGGTGGTGGTGATGGTGATGGTGGTGATGGTGATGGTGATGGTGTTGATGGTGGTGGTGGGTGGTGATGGTGGTGATAATGGTGATGGTGGTGGTGGTGGTGGTGGTGGTGGTGGTGGTGGTGGTAGTGGTGGTGATGGTGGTGGTAGAGGCGGTGGTGGTAATGAGATAACAGGAGGTCTAGATTTAGCGTAACAAAACCCAAAGGATTCGCATTGAATCTTCTCCCATTCTCCATTTACACTGAATTTCACCAAGAAAAATATATCGCTCTATACCAAACTATTCCAAGAGCGTGACAATCTGCCAACCTAATGATAATCATCTAATGTGTAATCTTTGACAATTCGTTTTGCAAGCATACATATTCACTTTGAATACATATTTCACCTCTTCTGGTTCTTATCTTAGAGCCATCGTCGAACTTAGCAAAATACTAAAATAATAAGGCGATTAACCCCCCCCCCCTCTTCCCGTTTGGAATCTTTAAAAAAAAAGGGGGGGGGGGAGGGGGAGTAACTGCCGATAGGACAAAACAAAATCAAATTTCTACCCCCCCCCCCCCTTTTAGCGCGCTTAT
>OZ022586.1:2946800-2986082 GCA_963669155.1 Arbacia lixula
TGATCGATCACATTGCATGATGTAAACCAAGTTATTCAGCCAATGTGCCGCCTCATTGCTACGCTTTCATTTTTGTTTTATCTCACATGTTTTTCACTTTCAGTTTGTGAAAGTAGCACATCCCGTGACAGGATCCTTCTTCCTCATTGGTAGTCCCTCATACTATGTATCCTGTCTATCTCCTTGAATGAGAGTGGATAACAGATCCTCTCATCATTTAGCTATTTTGCATGATAGACCATTTTCGTTTTGTATGCAAATTTTATTCACGTCGTTTAAACAATACGTTACTAATGGATGCCCAAAGCTTGTCCGATGTTTGCCCGAGTAGCAACAATTAATATATTCACAGTACGTTCCATCCATTGAAACTGAATCCGAAATCCTGAAATACTGAAATACAGGTGAATATATAAACGTGTCACCAGGCAGTTTACAGGGAAAAAGTTGTGAATAAATTATGAAAATGGTTATTTAAGTACGTTAACCAGTAATGACACTAGCTCATCAACCACACTTATCAATGTTATATTTCTATACAAGAGCTGCCCTGCTTGCGTCATGAACTTGATTAATGCTTGATAAATTGTACTTTCGATCTCAAGTATTTAAAGCTATTATGCTGTCTATCTCATGACAACCCATTCTTAACTCACACACGTTCAAAACATGAATGAAATAGAAGAAGGTTACAAATATAAGAAAGTAAAAAAAAAAGAGAGGGGATTGGGTCAAAGAAATGAAAACGAAATCAAAAGACTAGCAGCACGACACCCACTGTGAAAATCATCGAATAAATTCCTCAAATAAAAAAATACTTTCCGTACGCGTTCAATTACACTAAACCATCATATTTTCTATTTAACTCATCCTATACCACGCAACATATATATTCTATGTGATTTGTGTGTATTTCTGGTTAAACAACACACCCGTGACATAAGAGGGGTTAATAGCCATTATAGTAGAGGCACCCGGATAAATAACAAGGAACTAGATTCAATCAAAAATACCTCCGCTGTTTTTCGGTCACACAATATACAGGTGTGAGTGAGTTTGCGTGCTGACATACTCGACAGTCACGTTATAAAGCTAATAGGTGATATGAATTTATCACTGCTGTAGATTATGTTTCTCTACAAACTGGCAACATCCCGTGGCCTTAGCAATGGAGAACATTTCTATCCGAGTGGTATGTGTGTTACTGGTGACGTCATGTGCACTGCATCGGGCAAACGGTGAGCCGATATCAGGTGAGTAGTTGACCTAGTTCTTTGCCAGACGATATTGTTGCTGTTTAAAGGGCATTATGCTGCACTGGGAGGGCAAAAAAGCCTTCAACAGGTAATTGTTAGCAATCTTCTTGCCAATGGTTTTGAATTAATGTATTGTCCAATTTAGAAGCTTGCTGAAAGTTAATTACCCTCAAATGATCTATATTTGGAGTAATGAGTGATTAAATCACAAATCCTCAAAATGTTCGGGCCGAACATTTTGAGGATTTATGCATTAATGATTAATCACTCCAAATGTTGATCATTTGATGGCAAAGAACTTTCAGCAAGCTTTTTAGATGGGCAATACCTAAATTTAAGACAATATTTATTGCTAACAATTAAATTTTGAAGGCTTTCTGCCTTCCCAGTACTATGCCATTTAAGAGTTGTTTGTATTACTTGCGGTGAAATGCTGTAGTTGTATGGAAAGAGTTTTAATCATTTTAAACCAAAGATATACTAGGTAAACTTGCATAATTATCTCGCTGGGTGTATCACGGTATGGACGTGGAAGGATGCGACACAATAGATAACAGGACATGGGCAATCTATAATAGGCACAGCGCCAGGTAAGCTGTAGAGTCGCATATATAATCCGTAAGCAAGCAATAGAAAAATCTCGTCACATAATCATGATAATGATCGGAATGGAGCTATTCCTTCGCTTCACTCGATATTGTACATAAATTATCTCTCATACCAGGAATTAAGTCTTCACAGGCTATCACCATGATCACAGAACAGGTTCATGATGTTTAGGGCCTACTATTATCACTATGGTGGCCGTAAAATATCCATGTATTGTGTTGCCAAATTCACCAAGATGTCCACGACCAAGGACCCCGGCAGTATGCTTTGGGTCAGCATAGTAAATATCATCATTCTTGATTTGCAATATTACGCCTAAAAAATCCAATGTGCACTTAATTACCAAGTCGCCGTTATCATACCAAGGATCATACATCCTTGATCATACTAGTGAGGATATGAATCAAATAAATGCAACATTAAATGCACTCCAAATGTCGATAATTACAGTAGTTGAATCTTATTTGGTTGATTTCATATCAAGACCGTGTTTGTAAATGTAGTTAAAGCAATATACCTAATATGCACGTAGATGAAATGTTATACATATGTGATGACGCGCATACCATAACATTGAGCCTTATTTCACTTTGTCACTTTCTGCCTCGTATCCTTTCAAGCCTTGCTGCTGATTGCCCCCACGAGACCAAACTCTGGTCTGGTAGGGGTGTACTCCCCCGCCATGGAGAGCTGGGTCCTGGTGTGTAATGAGGGACAAGGCTTCGAGTTTGCTGCGGCGGTTTGCCAAAACTACCTTAACTTCCCCGGTACCGCTGGCCTCTTCTCGCAAGCACTCAATTTGACAGCACTAGAATCAGGCAGCTTCTTCTCGTGTGATGTATCGCCACGTACGTAAGCAAAGCGTGAAGTCGTTCGATGAGATCGAAGACATTGGCTGCTACTGCTGTATGATTGTTGTTGACATATGCTGCATAGGCATGCGTTCAATGGGAGCAATGCCCGCATAGAGCGCTGAGAGGGACAATACGATTATAAATGTAGACTAGACTCGCTAAGTTTCAAACGTGAACAAGCAAAGTGTTTAATTTTTTTTTCTGAAAAATGATCATGAAGCTATGATTGTGAAGTTTCATACCCGCTATTGTTGGTATACTGCTGATTTCTGCCGAGTTTCATGACTTTTGCAAATGAGACACACTGTCGTTAAGCCAAATTTGATAAATAGGATGTAAAAAGTTTGAAATTTCATCACTAACGGACCGAAATCAAATGGAAAGAGCAAAATACCGACAATCTACTTTTAGGCACATTTGCATTTTGCATTGGCCTATCTTGAAGGACAATGGCGAAGAAGGCAAACGTTGAAACCAGGTCAATTGTTTGATTAGGTTTGAACGTCAAGGGTTAGTGAGGGGTCGGTAAAATATATATTTTTTTCTTTTGATACAGATAATGGTACCATTCTGTGCTCATCACTTAATGGCACGTGTCCAGACAACAATGCATTGGTAGTCACTTGTAAAGGTAAGAGGGCATTATGACTGGTTTTGTTTCAGTATTTTTTGTACATTATTAGTCATGTTTTAGTCAATATTGAATGATGTGATACATATAACAGTTTCTGTAAGTTGCACATTTCCGTGACTTGAAGAGAGAAAGAATGATCAGAGGATCAGGTTGGTGTAAGTTAGATAAAAAAAAATACAGACATCTCGTTTCTTGTGTCTTGTAGTTATTTCTCTACATCGCATAAGTTTTTGTTTTATTATTATATGTTATGCGCCATAGAATAATCGCTAATTATTATTTAGATGTCGAAGTAATGATGATGATGATGAAGTTGATAATAGTGAAAGTTCATACCAGGTCTAATGGATCGCTATCCGTTAGTGGTGCACGGTGTATTTTCTTTCCTTTCCAAAATTATACCAGAGACCCTATACGACGATAGAACACAGCCACATTACATTCTTGATGTGTTATGTGACCATTGTATTACCATATACATTATTATTTGTTTTCCATATCTTACACAGGGCCAGGCTACCTGGGGTGTTTTCAGGATTATGACTATTACCAAAGAGTACTGAACGAGTGGTCAGAAACGTCTGAAACCAACACCGTTTCAAGTTGTATAGCGTCCTGTAAGGAAAGAGACTTCTTCTTTGCCGGCTTAGAATTTTCAAAGCAATGCTTCTGTGGTAACATGGACGACGACTATGGTTCGCAGGGGAAGAAGGGGGATGACAAGTGTTCCGGTATCTGTACAGGGGATGATATGGATACATGTGGAGGCCCCGACAGTATCGCTATTTATGAAGGTAGTTCATTTCTTTGTCACTTGAGAAGTTTTATCAGTTTTATCAGAAGAGTAGACCCAGTTTTTAAACAATGCTTGAAAATGTCGAGAGCTCGAAATGTATTGGCTGCAACTTCATACTGGCGTACTGGTATGGGAAGAGCTTATGACGCTTTATGGGGTGTGAAATACTTATATCGTCAAAATAACACTTAAATCCAATCCGTATTTCCAAATTTTATGTTTATTGTTAAGTGAATATTTCTTCGTAGAAATGGGCATGCAGAAAGGTTGTAGGAAAGAACCCTCACAAATGACATGTATGAGAGTGCTACAGAAATGTAAGATATTTGCATTTGTCCGCCGTATTTTCTTGCTGCAGTTGATCTCGGTGTCTGTGGGGATCCTGGATATCCAGACCCGGGCATGCGTATTGGAGACTCCTTCAGGTACGGGGACGTAGTTCAGTTCAACTGCCCCGCTGACTTTGTCCTGGAAGGCGACTACTCCCTGCAGTGTATCCAAGCCCACAGTCCTAATAACTCGATGGCTGTCATAGAGGGCGCTACACACCGAGTTACCAGACAGATGTGGCGCAGATCACTGAGGCAAGGATATCACAGACACGCGCCGAGACGCTCTCTTCAGCGGTCGGCAACCTCAGGGAGCGAACTGAGAAGAGATCGTGGGGCATCGTGGGGAGGTAGATCCGACTCGTCGGCTGAAGGTGTCAGGAGGAGAAGAAGTGAAGAAAGACACGCCGTCAAATGGAATGGCACCGTGCCAGTATGTAGGTCTTCAGGTAAAATATATTGAAGAGAGCGTGAAGCCAGCATTAAAGGTGGTGCGAATCGTTAGCTGGTGTATCTTTCATATGACATATTGAACTAGCGAGGATGGGCAACCGTGAGTTCATTCCCATTCGCAGGAAACATTCGTGAGACTATCGTAGGTAGTCCGAATGATTCCGGCGACACCGCACAGTGTACATTCAGATGCCACCAGCGAACGTTCCTGAACCCCATGGAATGCTGACTATACACATCTTCTTCTTGAATTGTTTCCTAACCAATTAACGTACCTAGCTTTAGGACACAGCTGGTGCATGGACGTGCAAGATATGACTAGAAACTGCCACATCGGTATAAGCCATGTGACAGGTACAACATGATTTCGATCGCCGCAAACGGAAGTGTCTACCTACTCCGTTAGGGGTATACTATTTATGAAAAGATCATTGCATAAACGTTTGCATTATGTTTCATGAGCTTTCATTAGTATTGCACTGATAAAAGACAACCGTTTATATGCCTTGATATCATTCTCATCCATTATTCCACTCAACATGGACATGTCTAGCGCCCTCAACGTTTGGTCCAAGCACCCTGCCAGAGACCGCCGAGTCATCCAAACCCACAGGCCTTCCGCACCCCTCGACCGCTACCCCCAACCCCAAGTCACGGGACGGCACAGGAGAACCACTTGCCGACAAAAGTAAGTGCATGAATGATCAGTCACGGCGGTAAGCTATGGGAAGAGGATAACGGTGGCAGGAATGATAGCAGGGCAGGGACCGGGGGGTGGGGGGGGGGGGGGGGGGGGTCAGAGATGCCAAGTTCAGAGACCAGCTAGGCGTGAAATTTTGCGCGCATATCTCCGGTCGTAGAAAAAAGTGATCCATTGCAAAACCACTCGGTGTCGATTTGCATGGGGGGGGGGGGGTAGTTTTTTATTACGACCCTCTCCTTTTTTCGAATTCCCAAGGGGTGGGGGGGGGGGGGGGTATGCCCCCTAAGTAACTAGGTAGGGGCGGTGGCGTCGGAAGTAGTGCATGCAGGACTTTGCACGCTTGTGCCATGAACACGTTTCTTCATAATGCTATATTGAAAAGCAGTGGGGCGTTTTACACAGCATGTAGTCATAACTCATTATAGTTACAGAACCTGAGTGTTTATGTTGTGCATGTACATTGGGATACGATTGGCATGTCAGGTTGTAGCTACCCTTTTATCTCTTTATAGACCGAGTGTGCAGTTTTTCCACAGTAATACACACAAATCCTATCAAGCAGCTTTTTATCAAGCGCAAGAAAAGGGTTCAACAAATCATCCCCAAACTGACCCGAGCTGCCGTTAAAGGGAGCATCCACCCTGAAGTTAAGTTGCTTTGGGTTAGAGCAAAAACATGAGCATACTGAGGGTTTGACGAAAATATCTCAAAGGATAATAAAGTAATGATTGTTTTAAGTTTTCATTTGTGTCGTCACATGCGATATGCTCTTCTTTAAAGGGTGCACTATTTCCCCCATAAATTCCCCTTTTTTGTTTTTCATGAAACAATATATTTTTAATTTATATATATATATATATATATATATATATATATGCGCGTAAAAACACATGTCTAATAATATCAGATGGACAGGTAACATGGTATAATTATATCTCTTTGAGAAAATCAACATTTTCAAAAAGAATAGTACGCAGCATATCCTTTGACAGATTTTCGTCAGACTTTTAGTAATATTTTTCTTTCATTTCTTTGCTTTCATTAAAATAGAGTTGACATCAGGGTGGTCCTTCCGATTAAAAAGTAAAAAGCCAGGTTGTAGCTCGCTTGCACGTAACAAACGAAGCGTTTGGAAAGAGTCGCTCAAAGTGTCTGTGCTTTCAGACTAACACACACCATTTAAGGCTCTTGAATTTGTCGGTTATGTTAAAAGCCAATGAAAACATTTTGCTTCCTGCATTTTTCTTTGTACAGGAAGTTATATCTACGCGGGTGCCGGTGTAGCGATCTGCCTGATTCTAGGGATAATTGTCGTCATTGTGGTGATACGGAAGAGGTAGGTGTATATTAACATGTTCCAGTTTCATATGTGCACGCACACAACTAAACAGACGGACACACACACACACACACACACACACACACACACACACACACAAGCGTAGCTACGCTTCATACAACCTTGCCATGCTTGCACAGACGCATTCTCACACCAATTATACAAGCACACACTTATACATACACGCGTATGCATGCACACACATACGAACACACATCAACTCACATACACACAAACACACACACACATACGCACACACACACGCACATATACACACACATACACACGCACACACACTGACACATTTGATTAGCGTTAATGATACACGTAAACAAATCTCAATAACTACAAAATTTACTTCAGTATATGTTATCCTAAGTCTATAGTATACCTATCACCAATCGAAGGAACATTACCTGAAATCACTCCCTATGCTGTATCACATTCCTAAACCCTTTGCCTTCCTGACACACCCAAGCCCAATGTGATTTGTGCATATCATTTTTTTGGCAGAAATACACCATATGGTGTATGGTGCCAAATACAATGGCGCATAAAGGGTAACAGATGAACGTATTCTACGAACTGCTCAATAAACATAATTATGACTGTACATCATTTAACACTCAGCTTGTTTTGATTTTCCTTTTTTTTCTACAGACGCGGAAAAGTCCGTGAAATTGATAATAACCACACCGACAACAGCAGACAGCGTGATCCTGGCATTGACGATGAGGGCGCTATCGGGCATCAGGGAGCAGATACTTCGGCTTCCCTAAACCTCCTGTCGGCATCGGAGCAGCCCTCGGCCCGAGAAAACCTCTATTCGGAGGACAATCCGGGAGACGGGGAGGTTGACGCGGAACACAACTACGCTTACGCCGACCCTGGTCGGGCTGGCTTGCTCTCCTCTCCGATCGACTCGCCGCTCAGTCACGAGTACATTGCTTTGCAAACGCGCCAGGGCGACATTGCGATGGATAGCGACCACCCAACCCGCACGGGAATGGACTCTTCGCTGCAGATTCAGAGAGATTTGGCAACGCCCTCTACCGACGTGTATGCGAACACGGAGTTTCATGAAGTGCCATCTGACAGTGACATGGTGACTAATGAACTGTATGGCTCGTGATTTAGAGAGAGAGGGGAGAGAGAGGGAGAAAGAGAGAGAAGGGGAGAAGGAGAGAGAAAGAGAGAGGGGGCGGAGAGTGAGAGGGGGAGACAGAAAGATTGAGATACAGAGGGAAGAGAGAGATGGAGCGAGAGAGAGAGAGAGAGAAAGAGAGAGTAGGGCAAAAGATAGAAAGAGGAAGAGAGAGATATGGAAAACAATGAGGAAGGAGGGGGCAAAGGTTGAAAGAGGGTGGGGCGAAATATAAACAGAAATATAAAGACAGAGATAGAGATAGAGAGAGAGAGAGGGAAAGAACTTGAGGAAAGTTGAAGTGCATCGCTTAGTAAAAACGTATATATGAAAATAGTCTAGGCCTTTCTCCAGAATGCGTTTCTTATATAAATCAAATGTATATATATATATATATATATATATATATATATATATATATATGATTTATTTGATTTATATAAATATATATATGTAAAAGGAATATTGGTTTCTAGGTGAAGACAAACAAATTGAATGAAACGCCGGAGAAGGAAAATTATTCGAATTTTCGGTCATAGACCTTTATCAAGTATGAATGAATGAACAATTTACACAAAAACATGATTGCGTACAACGGGCGTATCTTTTGTATGTATATATATATAATTGAGTCTTTTAGGAGTGGAAAGATTAACGTTAGTGATCTGATGCGAGAGAGAATATTCACCAAAATGAACACCACTGAATAGCAGTACATATTGGTATATTGATCGTCTCCGTCACCAAGCTCATTTTGTGTATGGATAGCAGGCTTTAACAGAAATACAAAATAACAAGTCGCTGCATTAAAGTATTATTAGCTGATAACCAAAAATGAAAAAAAAAAAGAAGAACAATGAAATAGCCATTTAACTCATACCAGTGAATTTAAATTTGCAGTTTGAAACAGTTCTCACGATTAATGCTTTATCCTCCCTTGTGATGTCTGTATACTACTATGTTCATGATATATAAAGTTGGTGAATACGTGTTGATATAAATGTCGTTATGATGTAATTGGTGATATGATAACATCATCTTATCACGCATCAATATGTTATGCCAAAAGCATTTAACTGGTAAATATTATATATAAATATATAAATATACATAGAGTGTTTTCTAGCTCACAGTTGCAAGTCCACTTTTGTCTACTCAACGATTGCGATGACTTGTGTTATTATTTTTGTAAATGCTTATAAATTCTCAATAGTTACCTTGATTTAATAAGGATGTAGTAAGCATGTATGTGTAATTTTGAAAGTACTGGATACTCATTTTGAATGTACATTTTGAACAATATATTGATATGTTATATTTGTATTAATGTATAATGGTATGCAGAACCAGAACATAATGTAATTTACAAATTCAAATGATTATGTACTTTATTCGATGGAAATGTGATCTCATCAATACAAGACGAATAACAATTATACCTTGCTCTATACATGAGATTGGATTATAAGTGTCTGCTAAGGAATCATATTGTGGGGCAATATAAATGTACCGATTATTCGGACTGCATGGAGGCAATAGCGAATCATCTTATTTCCTTCCACGTGTAATCCATTTATTTGTACGATATAAGACCGAGATAGAGTGCGATGTGTGGGGAGTATTGTCTAGCTGTATGATAAACTGGTAAGACTCTTGACAGGCGAGAAAATCAATAAGTCATTCACTTGTTTATGAACGCCTTAATTCTTAAAGAATGTATTTATGCGTCTGCCTTCATCCATGTTGGTTTTACAGGTTAGATAACAAATTACGATTACTACCGGAAGCTTCTAAATGGCTTCTGATCAAACATAAACTAGCATAGTAGGAGAATTGCTTTGACTATATTCATGATATTAATATCACTAGAAAATATCCTTTGTGGCGTGGGACACAACTCTAAATTCTCCCGGTTTTTTTTTTAAAGATTGTTGTCAAGATAGAAAGCAAATCTCCACCCTAGCATACAGCAAAATATCGACCCCAGGATTGATACTCCTTTTCTTTTGTTTATTAAAAATGTTTTCATGGTCAAAACATAAATACCATTCTATCAAAGCTGTCTGCTCATTTTGATCTCAATACCATGATATCCGCCCAAATCATTAGCTGAGGAGGGTCAAAGCATTGTTGATGCAATAGTGACCAAGAAAATGTTTAATTGGTTAATAACGTATTTGAGATTCTACGGTTAAACCTATTTTGTAACTCTCAACTAATCAGATAACAGTATTCCTCAAAATAAGGTACATGTATAATTTCATATATAGCACCGTCATTCATTATGTATTCAGGCACACAGATATACATTCACACATACCAGCGCACACACACATATATAAACACACACACGCGCACGCGCGCTCACACACATACACACACACAAACACACACACACATACATACATACACACATACACGCCCACACCCACATACACACACACACATACACCCTTAATTTGGCATAGACTGTCGGTGAGCTACTGCTTCATTAGAGTCCTCGTTAAATCAAGTTAACAGTTTACATTTCGCTTTACTTGTTATAGTTAACAACGGTAATGCTACACATTTTATATACATGACGATGGAGCGTATTGTCGGCGTAAGGAATCGTTAGCGCAGTCGTAACATTAAACATCCTAACGTTACGGAGAAGCATTAATAGCATAAATAAAGTAGCATCACCACACAGATACAAACGATTGAGGGCGCTGCTCATTTAACATTTTCCCTCCATATATATGTCGCGAAATAAAAGTCAATAATGAGATGCGTCGAAACCCTGCAGCCACGGACACAAACTGGGTATAATTAAAAAAAACACACTGATCTCGTTTGCCCCACGTCCATGTCTAGCCTATGGTGCCGATAGTAAAGTATGCCGCTTGCATAATAGACAAGCATAAAGTATTAATAACGAGCTGAAGGAGCGTTTACACAAAGACCATCTACCGATGGCGCTCGACATCAAGCCCTGTTCACACTCGATAAATAGTCCGACGGAGCAGACGACTAAAGTTTTTTTTTTTCTATTTTTAAGGGTGTTTTCATTTTGCAGACCTAAACTATTAGAAATGATTTAAATACCATGGCATGTGAGAGAAAGCTGATAATATCTTAACTCTTTGTGTATTATTATTTTTTTAAACAAATTCTGCACACAAATATCATAGAGCAACAGTATCTTTTAACACAGAAAGGGTTGATATTGTAACAAGGTGCTGACTGTCGTGGTAGCGACAATTAAAGCGCGTATATGAGAACGCAACACAACGCTGACGCAAGTATGCACATGATACGTGAGTGGTATTCAAGGAAAACGATACCAACGTGATGGTGGTCCGTCCGACTGACAACTGAACCATTCAGCGATGGTAATGATATTGATGCCGCACACAGGCGCTTTCGTTGTCTTGACATAGGCCGAGTTGAATCATCTGTTACGGTTCCCTAGCTCCGCCAGGGAACCAGCCAGCCGTACTCCGCCAGGGGAGGCGTCGTCGCAGGGGTGTCGAAGGACTTGAACGCAACATTAGAGTGATGTCGGATGCGGAGTAGGGTAAACGAGATACGAGCAGGTGCATTGACGGAGCGAAGTAATTACTAATTGCACTGTGAATAGATAGATGCGTTGACTTTTGGTTTCGGAACTGTCTTTTCAGCTAGTTTCCTCTAGTAATAATCGCGACTGATTGCTCTCTGAACCAACCTGTTGATGCTGTATATGTGACTGTAGTCTCGTGTCGACGTGAAGACTAGAAGACTAGGTTGGACGGCGTGTGGATAAGATTCTCGTTAGCGAACTTGGTGGGTAAGTATCCAATATAATGACGTGGCTGATTTGAGAGTGATCTTGGGGTTGATAATGGTGACGTGAAGGATGATGATGACAGTAAGAGTGTTGATGCAAATAATGACAAACATGACAAATGAAGATAATAATAATGTTGCTGATGCGAGTGATGATGTACCATGAAGTTAATGCGGAGGATGATGACGATGACCATGATGATAAGGAGGAGGAGGAGGATAGTGAGTGGGAAAGCAATGATGCTGAAAATAATGATGACGATAAAGAAGATGATGACGGTATGAGTATAATGAGAAGGACAATGCAAATGATAAAAAAACAATGATGGTGATAATGGCAATGAGGCAAATTATGGTGTACGAGGAAATAGATGAAGATAGTGATGATTAACATGAAAACAATGATAAGGAATATGATAATGAAATCAGTAATTTAAAATGACGATGTTGATGATGATAAACATGATGAAGAGCATTTTGATAATACTCATTAGGATTACGGGTAGTTGTTTATGGAAACAGATGCTGCTGCTGCTGCTGCTGCTGCTGCTGCTGCTGATGATGATGATGATGATGATGGTGATAATGATGATGCAAATAAGAATGATATTCGTAGCAAGACAGATCATAATGTGGCTGTTGAAAATGATGACAACAGATGATGGACAAAAATGATGCTGATGCTGATGATGATGCAAATGATGATAATAGCAATGATGATAATGATGTTGATGCTGATGCTGCTAAAAATATTGATGAAAAAAATCATGATGAAGAGGATGCAAATGTAGATGATAGCGATGGTGATAGTGATGTTGATGGTGATGATAGAGAGAACGAATGCGATGACGAAATTATAAGGATTATAATGATAATAATGATAATTTCAATGATTAAAGATGAAGATTGTGGGTAGTGATAATAATGGTAAGGCTCACGTTTTTAAAGATGATTTCAATATTACTAGGAGTAGTCATGATAGTTTTTATTTAACGGCTGTAGGAGCATTTAAAAAAATGGAGTGGGCCGACCCACCCTCTTTATTAGATATGTTGGAGCGAGAAATTATCCAAAAATATGTAATGTCTAACAATATTTATATTCCACAACTTTAAAGGCATTATTGATTTTATAACTATACGGTCTACCCGCACGTTTCTTATGACGTATTCTAAGGCCAAGGCCTTATAGGGCATAAGAGTATATCACTGACACAGATTCATGCATCTCTCCCTTATTGGCATTGTTCCTGTGGACATGGTGGAAGGGTGGGGAAAACATCAGTCAACTTACAAAACTAATATAGAGTACCGAAGTGTGACGTCATTTGAGTCAAGACAACTAGTTCGAAACAATGCGGGTAGAGCAAGCAGCAGTGATCACAGCAGGACTGTAATTGGGAATGCCCGACACTAGCCCGATAGACAATATCGGACCGCTAAACCTCTCACTGGAGTGAGTTTGTTGTTAGTACCAATTGTCTTAACAACATGCCCATATGACGACACCACTTCGATAGTCCATAAATCTTAGATCAGGCTGATATTAATCATTGTTATCCATACTATCGCCGAAATAGTTGGGTTTGGGAACAGTGTCATTTCGGTTGCAAATTACATCACAAAAATATTGCCGATTTAAGGATTGGCCAAACAACATGAAATACGATTACTTCTGTATACTGCAGGTAGTCATATTCATATCATTAAAGGGAAAGCCTACCCTGATGTTAAGTTGGTTTTAATAAAGGCAAAAAATGAAAGCAACATATTTGAGAGGGCTTGACGAACATCCGTCAAAGGGTAAGAAAGTCAAGATTTCTTTTCAGTTTTAATCTTGTGTCGTCACGTGTCAGATACTTTTCCGCAACGTTGTGTACAATTTTTTACCATAAACTCCCCGTTTACTTTTTTAGTGAAATGATTAACCCTTTTCACAGAGGAACGTGTGTAAAATCATGTGTCTAATAATACATTAAATAAACAGGTTACATTGTTTACATCCTTTTCAGAAAATTAAGTTTTTCAAAACAAATTAGTACAAAACATTTGGGAGAGTATCTCGCACAGAACGTCACAATATCAAAGGTTAAAAGATCATAAACTTCCTAATCCTTTGACCGATTCTTGTGAAACTTTCACCAATTTGTTTATTTCATGTTTTTTGCTTTCATTAAAATCGACTTGATTTAAGGATTGTCTTTCCCTTTAATCTAATTGATCCGATTTTTTGAATTCAGCACTATTATTTAATTTTCCTTGTGTAAACATTATATCTTTGATGGCAATTGATGAAATGTCGTGGATTCCTCTATACTGTAACATATACATTCACGTCGGTCCTAATTGCGATGCTAGCTGCTCGCGCGATGAAAACAAAAGCACACAGGCTCGACAAACATTGCTAACCGATTTCATTGATCCCCCTTCTCTCCCTCCAATTTTGAAGAGGTAAATGTCATTCAAAGCGTGAAGTAAGAAATGCTCCGAATAGTATGAGGTGAGATTTGGTCTACGCCTGCCTCCGATATTTACCTTCCATTCTTATACCAACAGAAACAGCTGGCGCATCACGGCCGCGCCCATGGTTAAGTGGGCCATGGTAAAGTGAGTAATGCTATACGTAATATTATACTGATTCCAACGAATCACAGGTTTGCATTTGGATTATAACACTGACCTAGGATTTTGCTTTAACATTCGTGATATATGCCTCATGCGTTGTAAATACCACCTTCCAGGAAGGATTATCCCATTCAACACTGTTTGTGAAAATAGTGTCCGTAGAAAATACTTATTACATTTGTATATTCAAATTGGTTTTACAACATAATGGAATGTACATATTTCAAAACCGTATCACTATATCTGTTCTCACTGAGCATTCTCAGAAGTAATGAATGATGGTGGTGAAGATTGCGGGGCTCGTTATAATGATATAGTTGTTTTGGCGGGTCGTTGGAAACCTCACGGTTCATGTATCCTAGAGACTGGAGACTGCGGTTCGCTATGGTCCGCAACACGTGCATGCGTTCAATGGGAGCAATGCCCACATCGCAAACTGACTGGGGCAATACGATGGTAAATTTAGATTATATACCCCACGTTCCAAACAAAAAGAAGAATAGTTTTTCACTTTTCCTGAAAAGGTTCGTGAAGCCATGACTGTAAGATGTTTCATGAATTTTGCAAATAGGTTACCCTGTCTTTAAGTTTCTTTGACATTAGTAAATGGTTTAACAGATAATGAACTCATTGGTAACGAACATGAAAGCTAGTTATGCATTCAAAGATTTGTCGCTTGCATAATACTGAAGACATTACAAGTATAAGATGAATACTACTTTTCCGCATCTATGATTGTCCTAAAATCATTCAACCACCGATGCAATAGTGATTTACGAGATTCATTGGGAGACCACATGTAGGCAACCAATCCTTTTCATGGGAAAAACTTAATGTCATGTCGAGCAGTAGAATATGATAGAAGAACTTTGCTACCTCTATATTTTGCGTAAGCAGCAATGAAATCTAATAATGGGAGAGAGAGAGAGACAGAGACAGAGACAGAGAGAGACAGAGAGAGAGAGAGAGAGAGACATGGATACAGAACGGACATAAAAGGGTTTTGACCGTTTCCAATGCAATGATTGAACAACTAAGAGCATTAGAACCAGCTTAATACAACACGACAGTTTAATTCATTACTTTTATGCAAAAGGATCGCGCGTCGGACAACATAATTATCTCAAATGCCAACCAATTTAACAATATCGATTCAATGTATATAGATCATTTACATAAATAAATGAAAAACATGTAAGGGACATTCTTAACGCAGCAGTTTTTAAAGCTCTTCCACACTAATATAAATATATATATTGTAGTAGTTTTATAATGACCATATTCCTCTTTAACATGTTTACATGTATTTTCTATGACTCCATGGATATGGTTTACATGCTTTACATTATGAATACAAGACTTGGTTCCTTATATAGTAACTTCAATTACTATTTCACAATGACATTTGTATGTTATTGCATGTTGATAGAAATAATATAGCCAATGTCAATGGTGGTCTCTACCTTTTATGCCAATATTTCCCTACCTTTACAACTTCACGAGCAATATTCTAGTCTAGTTATATTGTATTTTAATACTATATAAACAAGGAAATAACAAATGAAACTATTCCATGAAAGCACGTTATATAGGTATGTTGAGCTAATGGTCTGATATGTATCAATATGTCAGAAGCGTTTAGGCCCTTAGCCACAGAGCTACCCGCACAATATTGACATTTGGACCTCATCATGGTCATGTCATATAGAGAGAGTGGCATGTATGGAGAGGGAGATAGACAAAGAGACAGAGACAGAGAGACACAGAGAGAGACAAAGATAGCGAGAGAAAGGGCGAGACATAGAGAGAAAGATAAAAAGAGAGACAGAGCGAGAAAGGCGGTGGAAAAGAGAGAGACACAAATAAAGAAAGAGAGGGAGAGGGAGACATAGACAGACAGACAGAGAGAGAGAGAGAGGGAGAGAGAGAGAGATAGAGAGAAAGAGGCAGATAGAGAGAAAGAAAAAGAGGGAGGGTGAACTAATGGTTTCTGTGGTACTTTCACGCTCCAATTATTATGTAAAATGGAACACTCTTTTGTGGGGTAATTGCTTGGCATAGCTATTGACATGATACCATAGACAATTCTGGAATCAAATGTTATTTCATATCTCTCTCTTTCTCACTCTCACTCTCTTTTGATTGATTGATTGATTGATTGAGAGAGAGAGAGAGAGAGAGAGAGAGAGAGAGAGAGAGAGGGGGGGGATACCTGGATTGTGTTTTTTGTATGTTTATGCACGGTCATGCGTTTGTATGTATTATCCCTTAATACGATTACATTCATATTATTGTACATTCACCATATATTTATGAACCTTAGTATTATGAGTGTGAAATTCAAAATAAATTGGCAATCATTTATTTCATCCCCATGTTTAATTTCCTGGGACTAGAGTAGTCCGTTTAAAAAATTCATGAAATGCAAGGCGCGTGCTGGATATAATGTATTTTAGTGATTGGTAATAAGTAATTTGCGCTATGCGTTGTCATGGTGATTGTGCGGAGCCATCTTTGCTGTACAAATGCACCTGACTTTTACTGGCGCTGACATAATTGATCCGCCAGCGTCGTTTCCTTGGGTTCAGCGTTCGCTGTTCACAACTGCACAATGGCAACTGATGTATGTGGATGCTGTACTGGGTATGGTGGGCCAACCGTAAGCAATTGAAAAATTTGACGGGATGCTTTACAAATAGGATAATGAGAGAATAAATATCACAGTGATAATCATGTTTATGTATACGCATCAACTTTCATTGCTGTCATTCGATTTTAGATTAACATGATTAATGTGATTTAAGACGACCACATATAGATCCATGTATACATATTGTGTATATATAGGGTGAGACTATGAGAGAGAGAGACACACAGAGACAGAGACAGACGGAGAGAGATATAGACAGAGACAGAGACAGAGAGAGAGAGAAAGAGAGAGAAAGCGAGAGAGAGACAGAGAGAATGGGGGTGAGATAGAGAGAGAGGCACAGACTAACAGAGAGACAAAGCCATATGCACTCTATGTAAATAGAGAGAGAGAGAGAGAGAGAGAGAAAGAGAGAGAGAGAGAGAGAAAGAGAGAGAGAGAGAGAGAGAGAGAGAGAGAGAGAGAGAGAGAGAGAGGGTGGGGGAGGGGGGGGGGAGACAAGGCTATGCACAGGCCTGGTAGGACAGCACGAAAACATGCCAAGATTGTATATATTACGACGCAGATACCATACGTGTTTCTCCCAGTATTTTCGTTTTTCTAACCTTGGCTAAATTAAAATCTGGCAGCATTGACGGGATTATACAAACACACGCTCTTCTCATGAAGTCATATACAGTCGGGCAATTGCTGTCTGATATTAGATTGCTTGCACTAGAAGATGTAATATAATGTATGGCTCTTCGTGTTCGGCGAATTGCAGATATTTTGTATAAGTGGAATTCTGACTTAACGAGGAAGATAGAAGTTATCTGTTATTATCTATATTGTGACGTCATTGATAAGAACAACATCATTTGCCTTCATCATATACATTACATTTCTGTGTAAGAGAGTAAGGTAGAGAAAGAGATGGATATATATATATGTATATATATATAGGGTAGATAGCTCTGGGGAACCTTGATTTAAGCTACGCCTACCATTGTTCTCTTCATACATTTCTTTCACAAAATATTTGAATAAAAGAGTTGCCAAAGCTGTTGTATATGTATAATTTCTCACATTGATATATACTTTCTCCCATACGTGTACTGCATCAAAGTAATAGCTTTGATCCAGCTGAGGCATGGCGGCTTGTCATTGTTCAAAACCCACCTGCACCCAACAAAGGAAATTATAATTGGTATAGTGTCGATAATTTGTCAATCTGACGGTCAATCGGATCGGGGTCGCCTAAGCCACTAACCCGTCTCTGTGGTCTAGTGGTTAAGGCACCGGCGTTCAAAGCTGGGGGCCCGGGTTCGATTCCCGGCAGAGACATTTTTTCGGCATCACCAATTTTTCCAAAGGGTAGATAGCTCTGGGGAACCTTGATTTAAGCTACGCCTACCATTGTTCTCTTCATACATTTCTTTCACAATATATATATATATATATATATATATATATATATATATATGTTGTTATATGTGTATACATGTGGGAGAGCTTTGCGAAACTGGTAATAGTAAATGAAACCAAATTACCTAATTACCTCGTTCTACTGAATGTATACGTGTGTGTATACTATATATATATATGCAGAGAGAGAGAGAGAAAGAGAGGGATTTATACATATTGGTATATGTGGAATTCTGACTTTTTTTGAGAGTAAACCCCGAGTTAAATGAATGGGGAGAATTACACTGTGTACTTGTATGGCACTTTACTCATTGCGTATTTACACCGCGCGCACGTTAATTGGTCACTGTATTCGCGTTGCAAAAGGTGAGGAACAGAATGACACAGAGAAAAAAAAAACAACGATAGAGAGAGAGATAGAGGGAGAGCGGGAGAGAGAGGGGGGGGGGGGTAGGGGGAGGGGGTAGCGGGTGGTTGGGCTATGAATCTTACCATGGTTACATTTAATTTTTGAAATACCACGATTAAAAAATTGTTACTTTCGTAAAGAGGATAATAGTTATGTCCTGGAACCATAACCGTTTATTGCGTGGGCTCGTGGGTTATTGATGTCAAAATGCTCATTATCATCTCTCCCAGGAATGTCTCAGGGGGGTATTTATTTGTGGGAATTCATCATAACATGTCCAAGATCTCCCCATTACAGCCATACTTGTAATATTAGGCGAGCCCAGCGATGCGTAAAACCAGGCTATTAAATGAATCTTTAATCACGATAATGGACGGATTGTTTTATCGCACCGCTGCGTGAACAAGGAAATAGGCGATTAATTACGGTCGGGGACAAATTTGTTTAAAAAACGTGAAGCTTCATCACAAGCCCATTTCACACTATGACCATGGTCTTTTATTACGAGGACAAAATGAAAGCGGAACCCTTTCAAACCGTGTCCGCATAACAAAAGATCAAGTTCATAAGGTTATGTAATCCGGTTCCAGTGATACATAAGCTCCTGTCAGTCACTCACTCCACCAGCTATATGTCTCTTAACACGCCTCTTAACATAACTGTCTAGCTACCTCGTTTCTAAGCTCTGTGCAAATGGATACAACCGAGTCTGTTAGCAACTTCGTCTGGTAGCAAAGACTACGCCCTCTCCCCCATGTGCTTCCCCTCGCACGGTTCTAGGCTACTGTCAAGCCAGATGCTAATGTTATGCTAATCGAGTCTGTGCCTTAAGACTAACGTGTGTTTCTCACCTTAGAAGGGAACATAGATGAATGAAAAGCAGAGAGATTGTTATACATGTTTTATCGTCATGCCCGTCACCGATTATAGTGCTCGAGTGGGAAAGCTTGATATTAACAGGTGCATTAAAAAGCTGCTCGGAAATGTCAATGTCTAGTACAGGTTATTATCGGTTATTATATTGCATGGATGTGCACGTATGTGAGTATGCGCATATATAGATTTATATGCATGTATATATATATATATATATATATATATATATATGTGTGTGTGTGTGTGTGTGTGTGTGTGTGTGTGTGTGTGTCTGTGTGTGTGTGTTTGTGTTTGTGTATACATGTGTCTGTAACGAAATGGGAGAGAATGTGAGATAGAGAGAGAGAGAGAGAGAGAGAGAGAGAGACATACACACACACACACACACAGACAAACATCAATGAAGAGAGGGGAGAAAAACGCATACAATTCTGAATTAGACAGTAAATTATATATCTGTTTTGCTTTCGTATTCATAAGATGCCTAAGAACACTCGCCATGCTCATTGTATTATGACCCTTTCATTACCATGCCAAGAAAATAACATTCACTTATTACATGTTTTATTTATACTCATAGTACTCAGGGGATTAAAGATTGACATCCCACTGAAGAGAACATCTTGCTCTACCCTGAATTGGCTGTACAAATCCCCGTGGGAGTGAGAAAGCGGAAACTCTGAACCTTTAATCTCCTCTAGCTGCCCGGTTTCCCGCGTCGACCAATCTCTCGCCAGGATGCCTCGTGTACTGCTCTCTCATTGGTTCATTGCCGCTGTTCACGTGACTTTCCTGCAGCAGACAGCGGCTATCATCATAGGTAGGCTATTAAGTGCAAGAAGACAGGAGCTAAACATTATCAACTTACATTTTTTTTTCAAATTTTTTTAAACACAGAAAACTCGGATTGATTAATATACACCATGTAGTAAAATGGTACTTTCTTGAACTTCTTATTTTGTAATCTATAATTTGATAATTTTAAACTCTAACCAGGGGCCCGTAAAGGTTTGTGATCAATTGTACATTTGAGAGACGTTTTCTGATTGGTTACTGGTCAGTCTTTTGCACACAAAAAAACGCTTATAGCAAAGGTGTTAATTGGCCATTGTCGCTTTGCGATTCATTGCAAACCATTATGTTTCGGTGCCCAGGAGGGGATTAAGCGTAATATCCATTAGATGCACTTCATGCTTAGCTCTTGGTTATTATCAAAGGGCACTCATCGGAATTGTAATCGTGATAATAACTCACAACCGCCGTCGGCTGTGTATTTCAGCGCAAGCACCGTGAAAGGTATGGTACTAAATCAATACTCTTCGGTGTCAGCAAAAATACCAACACAGTTCGCTCAGCGTTCAATTTGAGTGTCGGATCCAGCAGCATTTGGTGTTTAATACAGCACCTTGAAGACTGCATAAGACAAACACCCTTTATTGGTAATCATTTATGGTGTCAGATATACTGTAGTTTTTTTATCATGTTGATGTGCCATCGAGGTATTGTGAACAAGTAACACACAAACCACGTATGATATCTTTTCCTACAAGGGGTTAATTGTTTCAGTTTCAGTTTATTTCATATTTCACACAACACATACAAAAGTAATAATACAGGACAGTACAATATACAAGTAACACTTGACACAAAGTAAGCTCAATGTAAAACACATTCATTCTTTGAATTACACACATGTTCAAGATAAAAGAAGATAAGGTTTAGAGTGAAATATGGGGTAACCTAACTGAGATTGTATGTATAGATTCCCTTCGTTGGAGTGAACCACGGTCTTTATATTGATATTTCATTTGAACAAGGAAACATATCTAAAAAGCGACAACACTATAGTGTTGATACAAAGCTTATCTCAATGTTAAAACATAGTACGCTGCAGGATATCGGGTTGGAATTCAAGGAACACAACGCAACATAATAATTATGAAAATAAAAACATGTCAAACATCTTCGTCATTATTTCATTATTGCCTCGTTTTAATCCTATTGACGTATAGATGAAGGCCGAACATCTCTCCTATCGTGGGTCGAACATTTCAGGTTTTCCAAGACACCTTCACAACCAGTACTGCATCACATTTATTACATCAGTCTATAGTATATTATTAGTCATGTATGGGATGTGTGGGTGGAGTTTGTGATGGATGAAAAAGTAGTTCGATGCCACTAGTCTATATGAGACGTTGATTAGTGAAAAGTAGCACAACGAAATGACAGCTCGTGAAAATGTCATTATCGTCGTATACCAATTGTTAAATATTTGCAACAACAGCTAAAGATTTTACATAAGAATGCTTTGATTAGATATTTTCAAATATGTTTGCTTTTTGATGATTACTTTTTTATTTTTAATGTGACAAGAAAATGTTGGCATACAGCGGTACTTTATCCTGTGAATGAATTACATAATTGCTTTCATTATCAATTTTAGTTCTATTCTACACAATTCACCTTTTTACCCAGTGCTTAATACTGCTCTACTTTGACAAAAGGAAGCAAGTGACTACTCCCTGACTTCTCCCAAATTCTGATTATTGGCACTCGTAAATTGTACCCAGCTTCCATCTTGTTATGAAATATTCAATCTAACATGACGTGGTGTTGCGCTAACGCAAGTGACATATATATTTTGCTAATTTACATGAAATTTCTCTATTGCTAGTTGTTTCCTTTTGTCAAAGTAGGGCAGAATAAGGAATAAGTTACACGAGGCAGATTGAACTGTCATTACGTAATTACCACTATGATGTACCCAACCCTTCTCCAGACGTGCGGCTAGTCGGAGGACCTGCTCCAAACGAGGGACTGCTCGAGATATACGACCCGGACCGGGGGTGGGGCACCGTGTGCAGCACGGGCTGGAATATTATCGAAACTATTGTCGTATGCAGACAACTCGGGTTCCCGGGGGCCAACGCATTTATTTTCACCGGGTCTCCGTACGGGACCGGGACGGGAGAGATTCTAGCGAACAACGTAGACTGCCAGGGAGGTACGCCACATTATTCTCTCTGATACTTATTAAGTACAAAGTTTAGTATCGGTTTATTTTCTTGTTTTATACTCTAGTGTTGGAAGGCTGGAATATAATATGTAGCCGGTAGCCTGCATGGACAATGCAATTGGCTCACTACGGTTGTGTAAAATTAATCCAATACGCTAGTCGTGTGTGATGTATTCCCCCTCTTTCGTGTTTGCGTACAATTCATATTTGCAGAAAATGCTCAAGGTTACGCGAATGGCATCATTCAGATTTGGAATCAACACCCTCCATTTGACAAGTGTTGGAAGGCTGGAAAATAATATGTAGCCGGTAGCCTGCATGGACAATACAATTGGCTCACTACGGTTGTGTAAAATTAATCCAATACGCTAGTCGTGTGTGATGTATTCCCCCTCTTTCGTGTTTGCGTACAATTCATATTTGCAGAAAATGCTCAAGGTTACGCGAATGGCATCATTCAGATTTGGAATCAACACCCTCCATTTGACAAGAAATCCCAAAACATGGTTTATATCCAAGAACAAGGTTCGGTCCACTTTTAATCGAGCCTAGCCTTGATAAATACACAACAAAAGAAATGCACAGTTGCTTACCGATAATGTGAAAGAAGGAATTTCAGGCTCCGAAATTTCAAGGGCTAGTTATTACGGCCGTATACAAATTTAGACAAAAATCATTACTTGTTTGATTGTCTTCGTTTTGTTTAAAATGAATATATATAATTCTTCTGCATTACAGAAAAACAATTATTAAAATGATTCCGCTGTAATAACCATCATATCACCCCTTCGGTTTGAAGATTCATCATTACTTTTTCTCTCCTGAATCGATCAGATGAGGGCGCCCTTGGTGAATGTACCTTCAGCGAGGAGTTAATCGGCTGCACGCATGAGCGCGACATAAGTGTCATCTGCAGCAGTGAGTCACACGTGCCCGTCAGTAAACACACACACACACACACACACACACACACACACACATACACACAAACACACACACACACACACGCACGCATACTTTTCTTTTTCAATGAGCTTTATTCTTGATTCTAAGAACAAATACAATTCACATACACAATAAACGCATTTAAGGCATGGTTTCAACAAAAGGAGACACGGAGAACATATTTGTGAAGGTTTGATGAAAGTCTGTCAAAGGATAAGAAAATACGATCTTGTAAACTCTTGTTTTAGTGACCTCCTGTCTCACAATGTTGTGTACAATTTTTTTCTCGAAAATGTGAATTTCCTTAAAAAAGATATGCATCCTTTTAGCTTTTCATTTAAAAAATCATTAGAAATACGTTTGTACATACTTGAAAATAAAATTCCGTTGTCAAAAACAGAAAAAAAGAGCAATTTATGGAATTATTTTGTACACAACATATGGGAGAGCACCTCGCACGTGACATCGCAAAATTGGAATTTAAAATGATAATTTCTTTCTTATCCTTTGACGGATTTTCATCAAACCTTCACAAATATATTTTCTTCATATTCAAGCTTTTATTGATACCAACTTGTTTTCAACGGGGAGAACTATCCCTTTAAAACACACACACACACACACACACACACACGCACACCAACACACACACACATTCGTCCACACACATTTACATGATATTGATAGCCTCACTAACAAAACATAGATATTGAAATTCTACAACTTAAAGTTTAAAAACAGATGATACCGGAGATTAGGTTACCAATACTTTCTGCTTTTGAATATAATCGTTTTTATCACGTTGATTACTCCTTTGTTCGTATTATATGTTATGATCATGACCCCCCCCCCCCACACACACACACACACCA
This sequence comes from Arbacia lixula, assembly GCA_963669155.1. NCBI lineage: Eukaryota > Metazoa > Echinodermata > Echinoidea > Arbacioida > Arbaciidae > Arbacia > Arbacia lixula. The sequence continues at coordinate 2,971,527 of OZ022586.1, forward strand.
CCCTAAATCTACACTCTACTTACTCCTGCATTTTTAATTTTGATTACAGTTCATCAATCATTAGAAAATAACTCTCTTCGATTAATTAGTTTATACTATTGTTTTCATTTGTTTGAAATCTTTATTAAATCTTGTTCAAGATAAGACAAGAGTCCACCGCCTGTAACATTTCACCACAATATTACATTAGCACTATACGGGTACTTAATTTATTCAATTAGCCTAAAGGATATTGCACATGTATTTTAGAGTAGTACTGTAAGTTAACCTAACCGCAGAACTAACCAATTAGTTTCAGTTATAATACTAGAGGATCAATCAATAAATCAGCCAATAGCTTATTGGATATCCATTGCAAGAAGTGTGTGCATATTTATCTGGTAGTTTGCTGTGATTAGCCCTCTCTCTCACTCCACTGTCTCCCCACAGCGCCGGGGTACCTTGGCTGCTTCGGAGACTCGTTCAACCGGGTGCTACAGGCGGGTGGTTACACCGATACGGACAACATGACGGTGGATGCCTGCCTGGGGTTCTGCCGTGACCAGGGGCTGCCATTCGCTGGGCTGGAGTACGCGAGCGAGTGCTACTGCGGCTCGGCCGATTCGGTGATTGACGCCCAGGGTTCCTTCGGCGACGAGGAATGTCAGTACATCTGTATGGGCAAACCGCAAGAGAGATGTGGCGGGCTTCAGCGGATTGCGATCTATAGTAGTGAGTTTCGTCGTCTGCTTGAAATAGGCGACTTTCCCTCCCACTCCGCCCCTCCGCCCCCCCCCCCCCCCCCAACCCTTTTTATACGCTGGAGGAGTACTTATTACATGATTCTTGCTTTTCTGTTGCATTATGCTACACGCGCATTTCGTGAATGTAGCGTGAGTTATCTGATGAACTAAAATCACTTCCCACATGCATTTGAAGTAAGATACGGACCCTGATGCAAATATCAATTGCAGTAACTTACCATTAATGGTAACTTCCATGGTAGCTGCCAATGGGTCTTCAGCATTACTGCTGTTGCTATGGCAGTTATCAACAATGGTACGTTGCAATAGTTAAAAAAAAAGATATCCTAGTATGCAACATGGCCCAAGTTTCCGTGGCATTGTTGTCTTTGACTCCCTGTTCTTGGTTTATTCATGGTCTTCTTTTCTTTTTTCTTCTTTTCTTATATGTAATGCCTTCATCATCTTCTTCCGGGATGCACTCGTTATTCCGAAGGTTCGTTATTCCGGAGATTCGAATACTTCGAAGGTTCGTTAGTCCAAAGGTTCACTATTCTGAGGGTTCGTTATTCCGAAGGCTCGTTATAAGGCTCGCTATTCCGAAGGTTTGTTAGTCCTAGAAAGAAATAACGCTCGTTATTCCGAAGGTTCAGTAGTCCGAAAAAGAAATAGGTTCGTTATACCGAAGGTTCGTTCGTCCGAAAAAGAAATAAGGTTCGTTATTCCGAGGGTTCGTTTGTCCGAAACCGTAAAAAGGTTTGTGTTGTTCCGAAGGATCGTTATTCTGAAGGTTCGGACTAACGAACCTTATTTCATTTTCGGATTAACGAAACTTCGAAAAAACGAACCTCATTTCGTTTTCGCATTAACGAACCTTCGGAGTAGCGCACCTTTTTTCGTGTTCGGATTAACGAACCTTCGGAATAACGAACCCCATTCTATTTCCGGATTGACGAACCTTCGGAATAACGAACCTCCGGAATAACGCCACAAATGCTCGGATTAACGAACCCTTTTTCGTTTTGCGGACTAACGAGGTATAGGCAATTTACGTGTTTCGGAATAACGAACCTTCGGAATAACGAACCTTCGGAATAACAAACCTTCGGAATATCGAACTGTAACCCTTTCTCCCACCCCCATCCTCCCCCTCATTTTCCACCTTCTCCGTCTTCAATCTCTACCTTCTTGTTTGTCTTATCGTCTTGATCTTCATAGTCTCCTTGTGCCCCTTCCCAATATCATTTAAGTACCTTTCTTCGTTTGTCTTCCTCTTATTTTCCATAGCGACATCGGGGTTTTGTAATGACCCGGGGGTGCCACCCTTTGCAGTCCGGCTGGGCGACTGGTTCCGCTACGGCGCCTACGTCACCTTTGAGTGCGCGGAGGGATATAACATATCCAGTGATAACACCATACAATGCCTCATCACAACTGATCTGGGTACCCTGGTTTGGGATTCTGCAAATCCTACATGTTCAGGTACGAGAATATGCTCATATTAAAGACCGTGTGTCCCTTTTTCAGATCCAAAAAATAACATTTTGTAAAAGCAACGGAAACAGGAAGGAGATACTTTTTTAATCTCCCTGCCAATTTTAAAACTGGAAACTGACTCTAAAGATGGCCCGTCCCTTTTACAAACATTTGCAAACTTCATGAACGTTTGCACATATTTAGCACGTATCTTTGGGATACCAACTGTGACATTTTAAGGACAGAGGTACCATAACTCCCGTAGAATAAACGACAATCTAACACTGAGATTTGATTCGAATTGATTGCAGACCGTTGACTTTTTGAAATTACGACTATTTTCGTGGTACGGAAAAAGAAAGCTCGATCAATTATCGAAGATTATTTCCTCAAAACCGAATATTACGCTTTGTCGATTCCAGGGAAAGGTAATATAGCCACTCTCACTCTCGAATTACGACAAAGTCAGGGAACTTTCAGAATTAGGTCTGCAAAATGGAAAGGCTACCTTTAAAGACAGCCAGTCCCTTTTTCAGATCACCACAAAACCATCGAAACATTGGCAAAACATATATAGAACTGTTAGCAAGCTCTATATTCACAATTTGAAACTGATACGCAGTGTAAAATTCAAATAATGCACGTAAACAACGTCTGATTAATAGTCTTTACCTCAGGCTCTTAGCAGTTTGTGTTGAAATATCTGCTTTATTGATTAATTTGTTTATTAAATTATAAAACGCATTATGAAAAAAATTGTTCTATGGAAGGAATCATATCCAAAGTTTGGTAGTTACTCATAAAATTAGGATTTCACTCACGCATAATAACCACATAGATACTGTAACAAAGACTAATACTTTTTTCGTGGTACGAAAAAAGTCGGTTTGAAATTTAACGGCTGAAATTTTTTGCATATACAGAAAGCTTCAACATGCTATATTCTTAGAAATGGTCTTGAATCACACTTTCTTCAATTTACGATCGTGATAGACGATTTCAAATTTTAAGCTTGCAAAAGGGACGGACAATCTTTAAGCGAAATTATAGCGATCGCTGGAATTTAAGGAGGTTTTGGACGGGTCGTCCGAAACATATAGCCTAGAGACCGGAGACCACTGTTTGCTATGCTCCGCATCGTTCCGCTTCACAGTGCATGCGTTCAAGGGGAGCCTTTGGGTCGTGGCTTATTTACGTTCCCTCAGGGCAGTTCAAACCCTATCGATATGAACATTCTGTGAAATTTTCATACAATGTTTCATCATTTGAAATAACGTTCCACTATTTCCAAAGTTAACGGTTGTCTACACAATTCACATTTGTCATGTTTGCCCTGTTGTTACATCAGTATCGACACTTCTCATGTGTCCACAGTACTCATTTCATCCTTTAAAATAATGTTCATCGTACACAATTGTACACGAAACTGTCTTACGGTGCTTTTATGTTTTTTGTCTATTATGTTGTCATTCCTACGATTAAAATTAACCATCCTTAAACGATGCACACCGCGTTGCCTGTATTGCACGACCTTTTGATTGTTTTCTTGTACACCTGTTGTAATAGGCTTTGACGGACATTTCTTGCCCTAGATGGCATGCTAGTTAGACTATGTGATGATCTAATATCCATCATCGTCATCATCATCGTCGTCGTCGTCACTATCACATCACCATCATCATTCATCACGATCTTCATCGATTTTGCATGGAGTACTAATTGATGTGATTATGTTATTGTCATCGTCATTAGCATGGTTAATACATCCTCATCATTCTTATCATCACCCTCATGCTCATCGTCATCAAACTCCTCCTCATCATCGTCATCCCTTTGAAGTTCATCATCGTTTTGCCTGGAGCATTAATTGATGTGATTTTGTTATCGTCATCGTCATTTACACGCTTAATACGCACCCCTCCTCCTCCTCATCACCCTTATCCTCATCATCGTCACCGTCATCATCGGCATCATCATCATCGTCGTCATCATCGGCATCATCATCCCTTTGGTGGCTCGCTACAATCGTCTCCCACTCTTGTCACTTGAAAGCCGCTTGCAGACCCCATTCCCATCCTCATGGTTTATCCACGACAATCTTTCAATCAATGCCAACCTTTTCTATTCTATGCTGCCAAGTGCACCGTTCATGCTGTATACTTATACCTTCACTGTAAGACACGTAGAACGCATGCACGTCACGCATTATAAAACACTGCTTTTAACACTTAGTGTGCCAGACAACATGCTTCGCTAGCGGATTTGTGGGTAATGATGCTGAAATAATCCACTTGTGGCATGCCAAGGGTTAACGTGTGAATGATTACACGTTACAGGCCCGACAACCACACCACCTTCCTTAACGACAGACGCTGTCCAAACAACGGTCGTGATTGAGACCACCTTAGCAACCGATGTAATCACAAGCGAACCTCCAACAACCGAGCCCATCCTAACCACCGTTGAAGAAACGTCAACAGTCCCGCCGTCAGTTCTGACGACCGCGACAACAACTCTGCTTTATGAAACGACCCTCCCAAATACGAGTGAAGAAGTGATTCTAACAGATGCGACTACTTTGCCAACTGAACCCCTGGAAACCACAGCAGAAGTGGAGACAACTGAAACAGACACACTCACAACGAATTCAGACATTCCAGGTAGGATACGTTCCCGTGTAGGTGGAACTGAAGCCTTCTCAATGGGCTCTGAAACTTCCAGATGATTGGTAAAAGTCCATTTTACCCATTTGTATATTACCAAACCTCAGGGCCATGTTGCATATAGGTTTTCAATAATTGTAACTTACCATCAATGGTGAATACCATGGCAACAGGTGCAATAATGAGAGCTTAGTGGCTGTTGCCATGGTAGTTTCCATTGATGGTAAGATACAATAATTGAAAACCTATGCATCATGGCCCGGTTTAAATTTGGGCATATGGTAAAGTGCAGGACGGTGGGCGTGTTAAAGCGGTTATCAGCGGATGGTGCCGCTCGAATGAACATATTATTACTGGTTGAAAAAGACCTCACGTCAATGGTTTTATTCATACATTTTTTTTCAGTTTCTTTTCCCCCACAGTAGGGCGTTATTCATACATTTAACTTGAAGTTCATTAGACAAGTCAACCACATTTCAACTTATTATCATGAAGATATGGCAACAGCTATTCAGCTCTGAGAAGGTAGTGAAAGAACATTCCGCCATATGCACCTGCTTGTATTGTTGTTCCGGGCACACTGTAAAATGTCTTTACATTCATCAACACAGCTTCATGAAAAAAAATCCCAGTCAGCAGTCTAATAGTATTTATTGAGTGGATTGTCCGATCATGGAGTAATTACGAACTAGTCTATTGTGCGACGTGGATATACGTGCATCGACAGACAGGTTGTCCCGAAGAGGGGATTGAGGGCAGTCTTCTGGGGTGAGGAGGGGCGCTTAGAAGAGGAGGAGAAAGAGGTATGGCGGTCAACTTGGGGGCAGTCTTCTGGGGAGGGGAGGGGCGTTTAAAAGAGGAGGCGAAAGAGGAGATAAACAGACGCTCTGTGTAATGTGTGTTTACTACTCGTAAATAAATTCACATACGACAGCTAAAGGGTTAGCCATCTGCGCAGAGTCATCTACAGAGGCCTTGCAGATAGCCCAAAACTGGAAGCTACGACGTCTGATTTCCTTGGATTTTTAACGGGTGTGTAACCTAACATGAATCGAGGTATGTTTCCTGGACGAACCGCCTTTAGATGATATCAACTGAACTGGTTCCAAAGGGAAATTATGAGCTTCGTTGCAGTTGTCTTCTTGCTCTAATAATTCTTAGCGTTGCCATTTGCATCAAGATATTCATGATATATTTATATACAGAAACGTCAACAGTCCCTTCGTCAGTTCTTACCACTGCGACGACTCCGCTTTATGAAACGACCCTCCCAAATACGAGTGAAGAAGTGATAACAACAGATGCAACTACCTTGCCAACTGAGCCCCTGGAAACCACAGCAGAAGTGGAAACGACGGAAACTGACACACTCACAACGAATTCAGACACTTCAGGTAGGACATGTTTACATGTAGGTGGAACTGGGGTCTTCTCAGTTGTCTTTAAAACTTCAGATGTTTGACAATAGCCAATTCAACCCCTTGTGTGTTAGACAAAATGACCCTGTGCATGTTTGATTTGCGTACACTACTATGCTATCCTACTCTGACAAAAGGAAGCAAGTGACAAATCACTAAAATCTGGATTATTGATATTCTTAGATCGTACCCAGCATTCCCTACATACGGCAAAAATCTGAACAAGAAATATTAATCTTGCTGCGAGATATTCAATCTAACATGATGTAGTGTTGCACTAATGCCAATGCAAGTGACAGACACATTTTGCTCTTTTACAAAAAAATGCCTCTTTTCTTAGTTGCTTCCTTCTGTCGGATTAGGGCAGTATGGCTTTTATAGGTCTCAATTTAAATCAAGATAGCCATGATATCAGGACCCAATAACATGATTTATCTTTCTCTTCAAAATCTACAGAGTTACCATCTACCATGTCGACGATCGGAGAAACAACTGATGTGCTCACTACGGTAAGATAATTTCATTTAACACGACCCACTATGTACCAATATGTTTATTTTATAATATGAAACTTTTTCCTTAACATATCAGATACTATATGTTTGAGGGCAAGCTAAGCATGTTTTTTTTGCTATAAAGATATTGAAAATAAAAGTTTTACAAAATGTCAGTGTAACAAGTATTTCGTGTTTAACCTATCGTTTGAACAAACACCACTTACAATCCAAAATACGCTGGGATGGAAAAGGATGTTTCGTTGTTTCAATCATTTCTGGCTGTTCTAAAGCGAATTTTTATGGGACGCTTAGCTCTCTTGGTACCAAGGCTTGAAAAGAACATTGATTGATAACGACGTGAATGAGCCCATGGTAATGAGAGGGTTAACCCTCTTGGTACCAAGGATTGGAGAGACCATTGATTTATAACACAGTGAACGAGCCCATGGTAATGAGAGGGTTAACCCTCCTGGTCCCAAGGCTTGGAGAGACCTTTGATTGATAGAACAGTGAATGAGTCCACGGTAGTAAGGGGGCTAATATAACTCTGAAGATCAGTTCAATAAACCAAACTTCTCTGAGTAAAACCGTTTATGCTGTTCCCCCGCAGGATGCCCTCTCAACAGACACAACGGTTAGGAATACCGTCACGCCCTCTACGGTACCGGACTCGACCCATACAGTGGTTTTTACCTGGTCCTACACCAGTCTGGAAAGTGTGACGACAGAAGCACCTGTCGAGACCACAGGGACTGTTGATGTGGGAGGCATCAAGGGAAGTCCGGAGTACTGGCCACCGGGTGAGAAGAACCTCTAACCTCAGAGTTGTAAACACCAATCATGTCTTAGCCATGTTGCGCAACATTTATGTTATCGTAACTATCATAATCAATGGCAATTTACACGGCAATGACCAATGAGGTCTGAGCATTGACGCTGCTGTCATCGTAAATCGAAAGTTAGTATTGTTGCAGTATCCCGGTGCCGTGAGGAACAAAATATGGTGCCTGGAAAGACGAAAGGTTCGATTACTGTCATTTCGGGATGTCTTTGTCCGTATCCGTGTTCTCCATCTTCCTCTCCCTCTCACACGAGCTTTCAAATATTAGGGAATGTGAAAATACAAAGGGTATCGAGAAATGAGGTATCCAAGTAAAAAAATATGACGAGAATTAATACGAACAAACTGAAATTATCAAAAATGTCCAATGTAGTATCGTGCACTGAATACCTGAGCCCAGCGCTGCCTGATGTGTTTCATGTTCGAACAGCGTTACCATGGTTACTCCAGGCATGTTTATAAGATGTACATGACCAGATGACTGCCATAGGGTCTGTGCTTTGGCTACGTAATGGTAGGGGTTTTCTAGATTGTTTGGCACAAACTATGTCGTGAGATTCTTTAAAAGAAAATATGTCTGATAGTAATTTACAAACGTATAGAGGAGACGTATCTGAAAATCTGAAAATTGCTGAGTCGCCATTAGAATTCACGTTCTATCTTGTTTTCTTTTGTTGAAGTCGCGATTGGTCTGCTAGTTGGCGCAATCATTCTTGGCCTCCTCCTGCTCGTCCTCCTCATCTGTATCGTCGTGCTCAGGTAAGACCCCCCCCCCCCCCCGATCTTCTGTCAAGCATGTTTGCGGTTGAAGGGTGGTAGAGGTCAGTCCAAAATCTCCCGTTGTGGACGTTGTGTTCCATTTCACTTCCATTATACATAAATTTTATCCACCAAATTGTAACATAAACAAAAGAATGGCCATAATACGAGCAGTAAGACCATGACCGAAAAAATAATTCCGTCAGGGCCGTGCTCATGCTAAGCTCAGCTCATCATGCTAATAATGGTGTGAATAGAGTAATTGATTTGGAATCCCTATTATAGTAGCACGGGTAATTTGAAACTGTGTGATAACTGCAAAAAGTAAACTTTTAAGCCCGTCCGAATATAAGCCATATTTTAGATACATCGATTCAAATTGAATATAAATCACGACGTGCGAGTATTACATAGCGTCTCTCTATCTCTTGCCCCCCCCCCCACCCCTCGTTCTCATCTCCCTGTCCAGACCACGTGCACGCGCTAAGAAAGAAGCCCAAGAGAGTGTCGCTCTCCGAACCTCACGCCCGTCGTCATACGGTTACCAGCGCGATTTCGACGATTACTTCAGCCAACCCGACAACCACGCCAACGCTAACGCCATCCCGATACTCGATGACGATAACGACGAGGGCGGCGGCGGCGGCAGGCAATACCACAACCGCGCTTACGTGGCGGACGACGAAGCGCACCTCGATCTCTATGGTGACAGCGGGAAGACGATGGATAACCCATATGCGACGTTTGGGGACCAGGAAGCGCCAAGAAAAGTCTTGTTTTCAGACTCATCGAGGCGGATCAATCAAATCTATGTGCCTAACAGCCCGAATGGGTCGTCGCGCAGTCGAACCAGCAGCGATCGCTACGGAGCACAGCTGGTGATATGACGGGCAGTGACCGGGTTAAAGGACATTAGACGATCAATAACACACCATACTTCCATTGGTTGTGGAGAGTTTAGACCAGGATCAAATGTGTAAGGTCTGGGTTCTCTCCAGCCGGTAAAGCGATTGGAGGTCCTTGAACCCAAATCGCGCAACACACTTTTATTGTGAGAGCAGCTTCAGATTCATAAACCCTGCTCTGAATTCAGCTGGTAAAGTGATTGGATGATATTGGAGTTACTTCACACTACTACTCACCGTGGAAAGCAGAGTCAGATTTATACACCCTGTTTAAATTCCAGCTGCCAATACGATACGAGGACATAAGAACTAGATCGTACACCACATTCCCACTCATTGTAAAGTGATTGGATGATATTGGACTTACATCACGCTACGATTCACTGTGGAGAGCAGGATCAGATTTTTAAAACCCTGCTTTGAATCCAGCTGGTAATATGATCCGCGCGAGGGCATTAATTGGAACTTATTCCTAAACCACATTTCGATCAATTCTTATGAACTATAATCACACGTGACACTTCCATTGTGGAAAACAGGGTCAGCCTTTTTGTTCCCTGCTTTCATGTTCGTATGTATATAACAAATAGTCTAATTCCCTAGATGATAGCTTCTGTCAGACTTGTGTATACATTATTATGATGACCTTTATGGTTTCACTTGGAAAGCACTCCCTGGGTTAAAACGAGACTACCCTGTATATGTAAATATATATGTTTTTAATTGGCATACTATCGGAGCTATATCCCACATTATACATTCTTAGTTTAAAGGAGGGTCATAGTTGGTATGCCTCGGTCACAACCGGCCAAGCACCTCTCTGTATATGGTCTGCATTGCCTCGGGTTTCGCAGAATATTCTTGCGTCGCCTCATGGCGTACTTAACTTTTTTGTGTGCAAATACGCGCGAGTAATTAGGTCTTCACGGCATTAGCGGAAGAGTCCATGCACACATTGTATATTGTGTATGATGTTAGTGATGGGAGAACGTTGGACTTAAATCTACAGCAACTGCTTTTGTTTACTAAGCGTAGTAATTGTGACTTTCTTAGCTCATACATATCATCGTAGGTGATGTGACATCTATTTCGAGTTATTGATCAAAATACATTGTACCTTTCTGGGCTATAGATGGCGGCATACCAAGAGGTTTCGTGAATGTAACTTTTTGTGGACGTATTCTGTTACTGGTGGTATTAGGCAAACTGAACGAAAAAACACAGAGAAAAACGAGACAAGCCAGGCGTGAACCTGTTCTCTACTGCTTGCCCGGTCATTACCGGGTGATAGCCGTCATTCAGAAATTTGGATTAACGAAGACTGTTTCGTTTTCTAATTAACGGACGTGCTTCATTTTCGGAGAGTCGAGCATTCTGAACAAAGGACCGCATGAGTAGCAAACCTGTAGAACTTAGGAACCTAATTAAAAATGTAATATCCGAGCGCAGCTGCGCACAGAGACCTGCAATACTATTATACCAACGCAATATCATTGTTATTATTTTATTTCTTTTCATTTCAATCAATTTATTTGTTTGTCCCTATCACACCTCGACTTTCTATTTGTACGTCGACTTCAAGAAAAGTTTGTTACACCGCCTCGCTGCGACGTCACCAGGGTAGGTTACCATAACAACCTTCTCATCGCAATTGCAACCCGTAATATTCTAGCAGATTCAAGTGTAAAACTGGGAATGTACGTCATTGCTTATGTGTGTAAACTTAGTGCAGGGTAAATTGGCATCTTTGTTGTCAAGGGTACCGCATGGTCCCCATCCAAAACACGATCGATGCACACTGTTCAAATTTTTGGCGGCCCGAGTGCTTACGTCATCCACCCGGGAAACTGTTTTTCGTTCTGCGTCCTTGCCCTCTCATTACAATGGGCTCATTCAATGTGGTATACAGGAATGGTCTCTCTTGACGCCTTAGTACTAAGAGGGTTAACCCTCTCATTACTATGAGTCCATTCACTGTGGTATAAAGCAATGGTCTCTCTTGACGCCTTGGTACTAAGAGGGTTAACCCTCTCATTACTATGAGTCCATTCACTGTGGTATAAAGCAATGGTCTCTCTTGACGCCTTGGTACCAAGAGGGTTGACTGGCTGTTTGTCAGGATGAGGCGTAATCGAGTTGACGTCCGGACGTTACCGCGATGTCACTCTGGCTCAAGTGGAAAGAAGCTCACCCTACTTAAATGAAAGTAAAACAGAATGTTTACACTTTGTGAGCAGGTATAGGACTTGTAGTCCGATTGGCGATATATCCTTTGATGGTACTGATATATAATGCTCTTCGGCTGCTAGGAACCTAGGTGTGACGTTTGATAATAATATGTCTCTAAAGACCCATGTGAACAACGTATGCAGATCTGCCTCGTTTGCATTGCATAAAATTGGTAGCATCCGTCAATTTCTTACAAAAAAAGACCACCCAGAGGCTTGTTCAGGCACTGGTCATGTCTCGCATTGACTTTTGCAACAGCCTTCTGTATGGTCTACCTGATGCACAAATTAACAAACTGCAGAGAATTCAAAATTCAGCAGCTAGGCTTATTGCTAAACGTCGTTCACGTGAGCCTGTCACTCCACTGCTAAGGGAGCTTCATATGTTAAGGGTTCGTGACCGAATTGATTTTAAGATCCTCTTGCTTACTTTCCAATGTTTGATGAAAGTAGCTCCGGTCTATCTTCAACAGTTAATATCAGAATATTCACCCTCCCGTAACTTGCGCTCGATCAGGCAAAAAATCATTCTTAGTAGTTCCTGCCACCAATACCCAGTCTTATGGTTCCCGATCTTTTTATTCCTCAACTTTGGAACAATCTACCTCAGAGCAGAAAACAAGCAGACTCAACAGACAAATTTAAATCTATGTTAAAAACCTACTTTTTCGTTAAATAGACTTTCCTTAGCAAATGCAACTTCAACTGTACTGTCAATTGTCAACATGTATAATTTGATTTTAGCTGAATTCCTTGTCTTTTTATTTATTTTTCCTTAAGCGCTTAGAGACATTCTTTATGATAAGCGCTATATAAATGCTGTTAATTATTATTATTATCATTATCATCATTATTATTATTATTATTATTATTATTATTATTATTATTATTATTATTATTATTATCATTATTATTATTATCATTATTATGTCGTCCTGACGTCACCTCGATTGATGCGTCGTAACAGGGCCGGGGTAAGATCTTACCCGGGTACCGTTCTGACGCCACACCGACTTTTTTTTAGCTTGTTCTAGCCTAGCTACTAGGCTGAGGAGTACATGGTCACAACCGAGTCTGTTAATAACTATGTCTTGTAATACAGACTCGGCCCTAATCCCTCTGCTTTTGACAGATTTTCGTCAAATCTTCACTAATGTATTTCTTTCGCGTTTCTGTTTTTATTAAAACCAACTTAAAGGAATTTCGACCCGGAGCTCAAGAGGGCGCTGTTGGATGACGTCACAATCATCGCCATCTTAGTTCTGAAGTTTGACGAGTAACGCTGTCAATCAAACTGGTAGATTGCGGATATGCGTTGCTTGCCCTTTCACGTACGTTGTGAGCGCTAGCCGAGCGAGCTATGCCAGTACACGTTTGTGCATACCGTAAACGGCGTAATGTACATGTACGTAAGTACCGTATGCAAGTGGGCGGAGCCAGCAGGGAACAGCCGCCGAATCATGAGCCGAACTGTATTTCGGCATACCTAGATTGAGAATCGACATTCTTCGGGCATTCGGAACATGGCATTTGCGTAACCGGTGAAATTATCGAATAACATTGCCGTCATTGGACAACACGTACTGTCCGCTCATGCGCTTACATGGAATAACGCCCTCTTGAGCGCCGGGTCTGATTCCCTTTAACTTCGGGTTGGACTTTTCTTTTAAAGCCAAGTTAACAAGTGGTGTTGTTTCCGGAGTGAAGTATCAGTAACGGGGATTTAACGCAATATGCCCCCCCCCCTTTATTATGTAGGTCTTATCAGTAACATGTTTCTATGTATATACTTACTCGTATTTTCATTGTATGTGCCTTATCTTCATGATCGCATTCAATAACTTAGATCAGTGAGTTGTTCGTGATCAATTCTTTCAATTGTTGACGATAAAGAGCTATAGATAAAATGTAAATGTATTTATATTTGCAGTTGACATGAATTGTATATTCCTTCCATGAAACCAGTCTATGTAGAAGAGTCTTTCATAAAAAAGTGATTTTATTGTTTATAAAAGTTCTTATTACTACGCTAACATAACATTAAGTTGATTACTGAGTGCGATCATTTCTCGAATGATACATAATTACATATCAACACATTCAAATGACTTCGCATTTCGATGTGTTTTTATCTACTACGCGTCGGCAGTGAAAACAATGGGTGTTAAAATATTGATGAATGAGGTGTGTGTGTGTGTGTGTGTGTGTGTGTGTGTGTGCGTGTATGTGTGTGTGTGTTTGTGGGAGGACCCCACAGTCGCTGTCGAGAGACTCATATCAAATAGTTAATGAGCGAAAGATCGTACCACGGTAGAAAATGGTAACCACCACTATTCACATGGAAAATCCATCCGAAGCAATTGATACAGTTATTACATATTATATCAGAGTAATGTGTAAACGATGAGTAGGTCGCAGTGTTTGATTAAAGAAATGGATCCAGCCAACCAAACTTTTATGATATGGCATGGTATAGAAATATTGACCAAAGCTCCTGCTGCGCATTGGTGTTTTGTTACCAATACGATACACTGTCACTGACAATACCCAGAATATTCACTATGAAAAGTATTGGTGACAGTCAGACAGTTATATACCAATAAGCATGTTGAGTTGCGAGCAATATTAATACGTCAAAAAATCTACACTTTTAACGATAGGGCCTATCGTATATTGATTAAAACAATAATTGAACCATACCTTCCAATCATCGAACTTGATTAATAGATTAATCTAACCGTAGGCTATATTACCGTCATGTCATAATCATGATAGGCACGTTGTTGAGAGTGTGGCTTTGTCGTTTGCCGAATTACCATGGCTACTTTCCTGTTCTGCAGTAAACAAAATAAAACGAGCGTAAGAGGAGTAAATAAGAGGGAGAAGAGAGAAAGTGATGCCATCCCTCTTCCCATCTCTCTCTTTGTGTATCCTATTCCCCAGCATACATACTTGTATATACTTGTATGTATTCACAATCAACATAATGCTTCTTACTTATATCTACATATTAACATTCCTAACTAGTTTGCAATAATTTGTGTATT
>OZ022586.1:2986282-3015830 GCA_963669155.1 Arbacia lixula
CTGGCTTTCATTTCAGGGTCTGTAAAACGGAAATAATCTCCCGGTCTACTCCTGTAAAGGTCGCTGACAAGGACTGAACTAATTAGCTGTGCTGTCCAACGGCTTTCAATTGTTTTCATGTAATTATGTCAGGAAAACACAACAGGCTAATCTCTGTAACTCAAGGGCCAGAAAAATTAAGTTGCATTGAGCGCACTTACCATGCTGTTTACTAACACATGAAGGTATTCGTTCTTTCCCATAACAGACACCCAAATGATAGCTAGTACATCGGCCTGTATGCCACTATGCGGTACGGGGGAGATAACGCAAATACCACACCCACGTCTGGTATCTGTATTCTGATTGGCTAAAAGATTGAGGCCCCGTCTGTACACGGCACTTACTGTACTGTATACAGAAATGCAAGACCTGGGTTACATGGCCGTTCGCAAATATGTTCAACCATCATAACCAGCAACCTATCCTCATGTTGAATTGCGTTTTATTTTCGGCTTGCAACTGTCACTGTGTGTTCTGTGAGGCCAAAGATCGACTAGTCTTCGCGATACCATTAGTGATTGTACGGTTCCTTGAAATGGCGCGTGGACTCGAAACGTTAGCGCCTTCTTCCATTTTGTTGGCGGGATGTTTCTGTCCTGTGTCGCGTGCTTGTCTGCCGCCAACAATGAGAAGGTAGGTTATGTTGAGCGTCGATAAGGAAACATGTAAGGAGAGAGAGAGAGAGAGAGAGAGAGAGAGAGAGAGAGAGAGAGAGAGAGAGAGAGAGAGAGAGAGAGAGAGAGAGAGAATATGGGGGGGGGGGGAGAGGGCTGGGGATAGAAACAGAGACAAGGAATTAGAGATGGCTATCCTTAGCGTCAGTATTACATTGATGAACGTGGCACCAAAATATAAGTTGAGAGAGCGCGCGCGCGCGCGAGAGAGAGAGAGAGAGAGAGAGAGAGAGAGGCTGAAATACATTTGTTTAAAGAGAACGAAATATATGAGCGTAGTGAGAAAGTAAGATGTAAAAAGAGAAGTCGGTCTAGAAAGTAAGAATGGTTGCTGCAAAAGTTTTATTGAGCGCTAATGTTTTAATCTAGCCATAATATTTGGTATTCAATGATATTGACATGGTCGGTTGTCTGTCCTGTCGAATTGTATACAAGTAGCATGATATATATAGACATGATAGATGAAGATGATTGTGGAACGAGAGAGAGAGAGAGGGAGAGAGAGAGAGAGAGAGAGAGAGAGAGAGAGAGAGAGGCGTTACAAGAGAGAGGTAGAGCGAGAGACATAGGGAGATAGACAGAGAGACAGACAAACAGACAGATAACGAACGCTCGCGTAATAATTTACTTACGGTCATCGCTACATTCTAAACAAGCTAAAGGTCAAATTCCAGCAGTCGACGGTGACTGAGTTCCCAGCATGCTAGGCCTATAGCGCCAGTGAGACAGGCGTAGGATGCACAAACCTCATAGGAGGGAAGCAAACTATAGGATTGAATATCCAACCAGATGATACATCTTTGACATAACGATACGGATGATGTATGTGGTTGTCGGGACATTTTATTTATATGAAACATATACCACCGTTTGTTAAGCCGTATGTTTGTGTGTGTGTGTTATAATTTGTTTTTAATTCATTGTTTATTATTTGTATCGACTGTTTTTATGTAATGGATTGTAGGGAAGAACCTTCAATAGGTTGACGGCCTTTGTTCTCCCCTCCACATTGAATTGTACATGTATTACATCCTAGACTGTATTTCTTGTATTTTCTTGATATATCTTGTATTTATTGAATTGTTTTTAGATTCAAGTTGTGGAAAATAAAACGAATTGAAATTGAGTTGATTTTTTTTTATTGAAGGAATGCGGGTGCGAGGCTGGGGGTGGGGGATGGGACTGAGAAGGTGGTGGAGAAGGGGATGGGGTGAGATTGAGCACCTTTTGCGAACCTTTTTTTCTTAGAGTGTGGAGACACGATTAAAATATGAATCGAAATTGAAAAGCACAACGCAGCAATTCATTCATGGGACACACATTTTGGTCGGGGCATTTGTTATTCCACTTATGGTCTCAGTGGCTCGGCATACACACGTATCGCACATGAGGAGCAATGTTCACCCGTATCTCCCAGAGAGCGCACCGAGAAGAGAGAAAACAAACAAACATACAGTCGTGATATAAACACGGACCCATATTGAACATGTCCATATTTTGCTCGTCCCTATCAGTCATGGACCTACTTCAACGACAGGATCAGTCACGAAGGGGCAGTACTCATATCTGTTCATGATTGCGAAAGAGGCACGTGGATTGTGAATAATTGTTTGCTATTTCATCGTAAGGGGAATATTTATTTTCACGATAAGGATACTATTTGTTTTCGTTCGTCATGATATCCAGCCCTGGTAAGGCGGTCCGAATCGTATCATTGTGAGAGGGATACCTGTGTTCAAGTGAAGCTATTTTAAACCTATAGTGCGTATGTATTTTGCACTACAAGGACACTATTTGTAATTGTACGTTATGATTTCACGCTCTGGTCTGACGAGCCCGATTGCATTTTTGCAAGAATGGGGCTAGTTAGTGTTTTTTTTTTCTTCAGCGGTAATGGCATGTTACCACTGTTCTTCAATAGGGTCCTTTATACAAAGCAACGACAATTATGGTATCTAACAAAAAAACAATCGCAATGTATTGAACATCATTATGCTTACATCAATTAAAATACAATTAAATTTGATTAACAATGTATTTTAGGAGTCCTATGAAGCGCAGTAGAATAATGGAATAGTTTCTGCGCTCTATATTATCATTATGATCATTATGTATATTCAATATCTTTTTATCGCTGCTAACGACATAATTAGACTGGTCATGCTGGTATTTGTGTCCTAAATCTATATTGTCTTTCTGAAGACTTTCAAAAACAAACGCATTGTATTGAAAATCATATTATACCTACATCAATTCAAAGAGAATGAAATTTCATGAACAATGCGTGACTTCAATATCTTTTTATCACTGTTAACGACCGAACTAGTCTGGCGTATGTATCCTAAATCTATCTTGTCTCTCCGATGGAAAGTTGATCTTCATTTTGGCGGACGGACTGCGATGGGACCGCTTCGGGCAGAATGACTTGGCCGCCTTCACCCGGATTGAGGAGCTGGGAGTGAGGGCCGACTGGCTGGATGGCGTCTTCATGACCATGACAGTCCCCAGTACTTTTTCTATCGTCACAGGTGTGTAATGCAGCACATACAGCATGTACAGCACATACAGCATATCAATTTCTAATAAAGTAATAAACTAATGAGACTCAACTAAATAACCTCCAACGTGTACAGAATCCAGCGGCAAGGCTTGTAACGCGAAAAAGGAAATTTGAACCTATAACTCCGATCCTACGTAGTCTCCACTGGCTCCCGATAAGGGCTCGTGTTCAGTTTAAAATCCTCGCTCTTGTATTCAAATGCTTATGTGGAAATGCTCCTGTCTATCTTACTGAACTCATCAAACCATACCAGCCTACTCGTAATCTTCGTTCTCATTCAAAAAATCTTCTCTCTGAAATTCGTGTAAAATCTAAGACATTCGGTGATAGAGCTTTTGCAAATACGGCACCCAAATTATGGAATAACCTCCCCCAAGGCATTAGATCATTGACAGACTTCGATCATTTCAAATCAAGACTAAAGACGCATCTGTTTGATAATTATTAGTTATTTTCAAATTCTCACATAATCAATTTTTACTTTCACACGCATAGAGACTATTTGAATGGTATTATGCGTCTCTAAGAATTGAATATTATTATTATTATTATTATTATTATAAACACCGCGAACGTATTGGGGGAAAGCCGTCCCATAATCCCATAATGCACTACGCAGCGACCTTTGGATTCATTTGCATTTATGTCCACTTCCGGTCTCACACACTGGACCGGAAGCGGGCATGACTGCAAACAAAAATCCTATTGTGGCTGCGCAGTGCATCATGGGACGATAAATCTAATGCATCATCACGATCATATGAAATGATGGAGGAGAACATACTCGATTGTAGCTCATCACGTGCGAGGTGTTCTCCCATATGTTGTATACAATGGTTTTTGGAAAATTTCCATCTTCTCAAAAGGATATTTATCATTTCACCTGTGCGTTTCATATATCGCTAGACACAGGTGTTTACACACATATTGCAATTAAAAAATTGTATTTTTTTCATCAAAGAACAGAAAAAGGCGATTTATGGAAAAATTAGTCTTACACAACATATGGGAGAGCACCTCGCTCGTGGCGTCACAAAATCAAAATTTTAAATTGAAATCAATTTCTTTTCCTTTGACCGATTTTTGTCAAACCTTTTCTGATATATTTCTTGCATGTGTCTCCTTTCTTGAAACCACAATAATTTCAGGGTGAACTATCCCTTTAATGAACTTTATTCTCTCTGGCTCGCCCTTAACCCAGGCCTGTACCCCGAGAGCCACGGAGCCATGCACAACCTGTTCTTCAACGCCTCAACGGGGGAGATCTCGCCGTCCTTTATGGCGACTATGAACTATACGAGCTGGTTCGATGCCGGTGCCGAGCCTATCTGGGTGACTGCCATCACGCAGGGCCGCAAAGCCGGCACCATCCTCTACACGGGGAGTAACGTGCCCATCAAGGGAGTCCAGCCGACCAGCAACATCCCCATCACGCTTGATCCCGTTTGGTGAGAAAAGCCCTCCTTTATCCCATAAAGACAGGGTGTCCCGTTTATAAAAGCCATGAAACTCGGCTGAAATCAGCAGTATACCCTAACAATGACGTGTGTGAAATCTCTTAGTCAGAGCCTCACAGACATTTTTCAGGAATTGTGAAAACTACACTTGTTTACGTTTGAACAGCAGCGAGCATGGTCTACTACATTCACAATCGTATTATCCCTCACTGCGCGCGATGCGGGCATTGCCCCCATTGAACGCATGCACCCTGGAGCGGACCACAGTGCACAGTGGTGTTCGGTCTCTATGCTATGGGTTCGGGCGACTCGCCAAAACCTCCTCAAAATCCACTGATCGCTATCATTTCGCTTGTCATTTCCCAGTTCTATCATTGGGAGGGAAGTTCTGATGCACTATCTTCTTCCATTTTCCCTTTTTTTTTTTATAACAAAATTGCATTTCTTACCTGCAAAAAGGATACCATATCTTTAAATTTCCCGATTACTAACGGCTTGAATATGTGTGGAAGCTAGGCCAATGTGGTCTCCAACGCTTGGCAATGTAAAGGTTAATTGTAAAGAGTACCGAAGTGTGATGTCAATTGAGCATGTCGTCAAGACACCTGCTTCTAAGTGAGTAGAACAGAGGTGATCACAGCGCGAACTCATAGCGTCAACATGGTCAAGGCATGTATTAGCAGTAAAAGATGTTGACATTTTTACATTTTTAAAACATAATTTTACAAAAAGTTACAACTCTAATCAAGGTAGAATTAAGGCATCATGACGTCAAGTATATTAGATACGTTAGAAGCAGATTTTGTGACATTTTAGCAATTGCTTTTTGTGATAATCCTTTGAATATCTAATTCTGAGAGATTTTCAGTCTTGGACAAATTCAGACCTAAACATGTGTGTATCGGATAAGTGATTCAGAACACTGCTAGCATTCAGCTTGATCTGCCTCATTGTAAAGGATCATATCCATGTTTATTATATTCATGATTATCGCTGTTTAGCTTCGACTTGCCTCTGGTTGATCGTATCGACACATCCCTCGATTGGCTCATCAAGGAGGACTACGACCTGGCCGTCATCTATTTCAATCTGCCGGACTTCGTCCTGCACAGCTACGGTACCGAGGATGAGCGATCCATGGCGGCGGTACGCGATGTCGACCAGGCGCTCGATCACCTACTCGACCGCCTGGACGACGAGAATCTATCCGATGAGGTCAACGTGGTGATAGCAAGCGACCACGGCCACATAAACTCTGTGGACGGAAAACACGTCTTCCTCTACGATTACGTGAACGAGACCGATCTCGGTTTCGTTCTTCCTCAATACGGACCATGCTTCCAATTCAATGCTGCTGAAGGCAAAAAAGAAGAGGTATTTTTTTTGTATAAACTTGGTTAATACCTTAATTTTTATTGATTAAATGTACATTGAGCTTTTCCTTTTACAATGATGTCCGATTGGATATGAATACGCAATTTCAGTGTTCTCAGTTCATTGGAATAGGAAGGTATGTCCACAAAAAGATTACACAAAATGCAAGTTCCTGTCAGTACGTACCTGTCCCACATACATGTGCAGTGTATACTTGATAGAACGACCTGTTCTATTATTGTAACATGTGGCTATAATTATCCCATTTATGCAAAAAAAAAAAAAACAATAACGTAGAAATACAAACGTAAACAAAGAATCAAGCTCGTTAATTTTAAAGCGTTTAAAGTAGATTTGTAATGATTACATAATGAGTTGCCACTCATATCATGAAATACACACGAGTGTGCGATGTCTGGGATCTCATTTTTTTGTAATCGTAAATTGTAAATGTATTGATATATATTGATAGGTTTGGCGGAAGCAGCGATTGTGCTTTCACAGCGTTCTATCTCTCTGTTGAAAGCCCCTTCATTACCCCCCCCCCCCCCTTTCTTAACCTCACTCATTTCTCTCCTTCCCTATCCCTCATTCTCCATGTTTCTTTCTGTCTTCTATTGACCATCATGATTTTTCATTTCACCCCCTCTTTTTTTATTCTCTCTCTCTCTCTTTCTCTCTCTCTTTTCCTTTGTCATGTTTATCATTTTTGTGTTTCACATTTTCACCAGCCCCCACCCTCTCTCTCTCTCCTTCTCTCTATCTCTATATCCCACTCTCTCTCCTCCTCCCCCTCCCTCTCTCCCTTCTCTCTCTCTATCTCTATCTCTCTCTCTCTCTCTCACTCCTCCTCCCCCTCCCTCTCTCCCTTCTCTCTCTCTCTCTCTCTCTCTCTCTCTCTCTCTCTCTCTCCCTCCCTCTCTCTCCCTTTCACTCTTTCCCTATAACGTGCATTATATCTATCACGACTCGTTGGTCTCTATCTCACTGCAGGTCTACATGGCGCTGAAAAACGCGCACCCAGCGATGTTTGTCTACCTCAAGGAGGAGCTTCCCGAACGATATCACTATGGAAAGAACGATCGCGTGCTCGATATCTTTGGCTGCGTGGACCCAGGATGGCATTTCCACATAGTAAGTTTCGCTCTTCATATGGTAGTCCACCCCCTGGACTGTATTTAGCAATCCGCCGACAACGAACGTTGGTGGCGCATCACATACAAAAAAATTTTACCCTGATTTTTTTCGGGCGGACAGATTCGTGGAGTGGCGCAATCAGTGGTCTGGCGCGGTGTGTGTGGGAGAAGAGGCGGACGATAAAAATACGGCCAGTATCTGGACTACTCATATGGTGGCATCTAAACTGTTTAAGTGTGTTTGTGTTAATACTACACACGATCCACAGTGTGCAGTAACTCGTTTGGGATAAGAAGTCTGCCCTACTCTGACAAAAGGAAGCAACTAACAAAAGACACTTTTCTTGTAAATGAGCAAAATGTGGCTGTCACTTGCATTGGCATCAGTGCAAAGCCATATCATGTTAGCTTGAATATCTCGCAGCAAGATGAATATTTCTTGTCCAGAGTTTGGCCGTATGTAGGGAATGCTGAGTACAATCTAAGAATATCAATAATCCAGATTTGAGTGATTTGCCACTTGCTTCCTTTTGTCAGAGTAGGGCAGAAGGTTGAAGGGCCATTAAACAACTAATCGTGCGCTGAGATTGAAGGGAAAGTCCACCCTAAAATTCAGTTGATTTAAAAAAAAAAAAAACCTTAGCTTCATAATGGACTTACTTCTTCTAGCTCGGTAAGCAGTCCATCCAGCTCGCATCATATCCAGTACATTGATAGCTCGCGCAGGCTGCGAATTTTCCGAACGTGAAGCCTCTGAATTCGGGTCACTTTCGGACGTTTTCGGACACATTCCGAGATTGCTAGACTAGTCCGACGAACACGCATAACGTCCGAGGTTTGTGTACGATTGAATGGGGCTTAGGGAATCGCGCATTTTACAGTATCTCCCGATTTTCTGTTCCTTTAATGATATAAGCAGCACAGAGAAAGTGGTTGATAATATCATGAATTCAATATGCCATTGAAAATGTTGAACTTGTTCATTCAATAGTATTGCCAATGAAATGCTTCAGGGTTGTTTAAAAACCATCACATTTAATGATAACTTTCGTGATTCATGATCCGGTCCCCCAAATTTTCTGTCGCTACTTAGCCTGTTCTAATGTGTTATTTGTTTCCGTTATGAAATATTTGATTGACGTACAGAGGAACGGCCTCATGCTGAAGTTTAAGTAAAATAGAATATAATAAAATCGAAGGAATACACACACACATTCGTTTTACCAGAACAAATGTGGCCTAGGGGGATTTGTGTGTATTTCTTGTGAAAGAATTAACATATCACACATTAAGAGTATTTTTCTTCATTATTTTTTTAGGAGAACCTTCGCAAAAACATGTGAACTTATTGTACTCTCACAGGAGCCAATCGACGAGGAGGACACATTCCTGACATCCGACCACGGCTACGACAATATATGGATGGTCATGAAGTCCTCCTTCTACGCATTCGGTCCTCATTTTAAGCAGAATTACCGATCAAGACCGTTCGAGTCGGTGAGTCTCTCTTTACGAACATACGCAATGGTTATGCCGAGGTCAAAACCAGTCGCGCGTGCTTTTGCACACGCGTGTCGGCATTGTGCGTGCCAACCTTTGCGATCCCTTGCGCACGCCCTCCTGCGTGTAAGTACGTGCCTGAAAAAAAAAAAAAAAAACCTGCACACCTCCTTGCGTCTGACGCTAGGATTTTCTGCGAAACCAGACGCAGATGACACGCAGGGCGGTGAACGACTGGTTGTGACCACGGCATAAGCGTCAGTTGCAGAAGAATATATTACTGCATACATGTAGTTTGTTTCTTGAGGCGTATACCTGGGCTCGCATCGGAGGCTTTCATTGATAAACTTGTTTTTGTCTTGCAATCCTTATCAATCCCTTTTTCTGGCCGTACAGACAAACTTTCACATCATATTTAGCTCACTGTATATTTCTCGAAGTGTTGATCCGTTTGTGTATATATGTAAAAACCCCTTTTCTACACCTCTCCTCCCACTCTCACTCCCATTTACCTTGTAGGTTGACATCTATTCGATCATGTGCGAAATTCTTTCGCTGGACCCAGCCCCAAACAATGGATCGCGTGCACGCTACGAGGACATCTTAGCAACGGGCGCAGCGAACACACTGCATTCGTCACATATCTTGGGATCAACGCTTCTCCTCGCTGTAACTGTACTGGTTCGCAGTTTTCTATCTTAATAAAAGACAGGGTGTCCCATTTGCAAAAGTCCTGAAACTGCGTGGGAATGAGCAGTATACCCTAACAATAACGTGTATGACATCTCGGGAAGCACTTGTTATTCCGAAGGCTCGTTATTCTGAACGTTACGCGACAAATGCGACAAATTTTCGTTTTCGAACTAACGATCATCGAGGTATAGGCTATTTACGTGTTTCGGAATTACGAACCTTCGGAATAACGAACCTTCGGAATAACGAACCTTCGGAATAACGAACCTTCGGAAAAACGAAAAGGCCTTCGGAATATCGAACTGTAACCGAAATCTCACAGTTATAGCTTCACGAACATTGTCAGGAAAAGTAAATAACTATCCTTGTTTACGTTTGAACCCGCAGCGAGCATAGCATACATTCAAAATCGCAATGTCTCTGCCTCTTGGCGCGCGATACGGGTATTACTCCCATTGAACGCATGTACCGTGGACCGGCCGGACAGATGCAGACCATAGCGCACAGCGGTCTCCGGTCTCTAGGCTGTAGGTTTCAGACGACCTGCCCAAAACCTTAACATCTAGCGACTGCTATGATTTCGCATAAACTCAGTTTTCAGTTCTGTTAGTGGGAGGGAAGTTCTAATACGGTATCCTCTTCCATTTACCGTGAGTTTACGCAATTCTATTTTCGGACCTGCTGAAGGGACACTTTGACTTTTAAGAATATAATACAATACTCTGACTAATCCCTTATGTGGCAGAGTAATGCTGCTCTATGGACTTTATGTTTATTACTTGTGCCAAAATAGCCCCGGGACTGCTCCCGCGCAGCGGGAGCGTCCTGAGGGCTCGCCCCCGATTTCCCCGCATGTCGGGTGCGACTACTAATGAATAATCGACCCGTGCACATGGATGAATTACTAATTTCAAGTATATTTATCACATAATGAATGGTTGAATGTAACTTTCATATTTCTGAAGTAAGAAAATGATGGAAAATATTGAGTAATGTTACCAATTTCCCCTTCATGTGTCTGTCTAACCATGGTCTAACAAAACGAGGTCCTTCAAGACTGCCATCTTGGCTGTTTAATGACTTCGTACGCATGCGCAAAATAATATTCATGATGATTACGCTTCGCTCTGATGACCGTATTTAGCGCTATTGATGAATATGCATGAGAAAAGTGATTTTTTATTGTTTTGATTGTGCAAATTATCAACCTGATTTTCATTAATTGTGTCATTTAAAGTGACCAAAATATCATTGACTTCTATGTCATAAACTTCAGTGGCGGATCAAGAATTTTGTAAGAGAAATAGGGCCGAATCTTCCAACTTTCCTCATACCGTGCACCACCATCACTGAAATCTAGCTTAGCGGGGTGGCGTTATTGAGTTGAAAAAAGTGGCTCTTAAAAACAAACAAACAAAAAAATTACGGACAAACATAAATATGCAAAATATAATAAATCCCCCAAAATAAAATTTAAAATACAATTAAAGAAAAGTTGGAATATAAAATCTTTTCCAATAATAATGAAAAAAGAAAAAAACAATGATCTGAAAAGAGTGCAACGGTAATGGATTGTTGTTGAAAACGTAACACACAGAATCGTATAGAGAACTGGCGCATGCGCATTATCTTCAAAAGTCGGCAATCTTCATATACATGTATCGCGGCTGCATTAATTCTGACCACCGTACTATGGTTCGTGTACAAGAAAAAAAACCCATCATGGACTAAATTCATCTTCCACCCAACTACGGAAGTATTCATGTATGTATTCTCCGTAAGTGTTTTTAATAACTTAAAGTTCTGCGCAATATAATTGATGATATTTTCTAAAATGATCACTGCTAATCTCGACTACCTTGCACCATTGCTCGGTGCAACGCAGCCCGCTCACTGCGTGAGCGGGCTGGTCGCAGTAAGTGCCAAAAGTTCCCAATATTATGTATATTTAGAACACTGTCCTTCCATTGGCTGTATACAAGGATGTGCCGTTGAATCTGCCGTAATTATTCATATTGAATGCGTCGCCTTTAAAAACAACTTAACTAACTAACTCTATCGGGTAGTGTCGAAGTAATATATCTTTGTATCATTTTTACTTTCATTTCAACTTTTATACACGTATATAATCTTATAGTAATGATACGATAACATTTTATTGAAGGTCCAGAGCATTGTGGCATTACATACTTAATTGACATGAAGTACCGTTAAGAATATACGCACCTGGGTCCCGTAACACGAAGGCTTGCGATCAATTGCAAATTTAAAAGATGAATTCTGATTGGTTACTGGTCAGTCTTTTTAACATAAAACCCATGCAACAATGATTTTAATTGGCCATTGCCATTTTGCGATTAATTGCGAATTTTTGTATTCAGGCCGTGGGGCCCTGGTTTACTTTTTAAGACAAGTATACAAACTCCTTCAGTGATTTACCCAAGTGATTTGCATAAAATTAGCATTTCTATATAATTTGTATATATCGTTATTATCGTGCTGTTGTTTGAAATAAGTCACATCGTAATTGCAATTTGCACATGAGCAGATTACTGCTGGTAGAAAATTACCTCAGGGCGATTTCACTACTCAGGGAGTAAAATGGGAATTCATTAGATAGTCGACAACATTTCAATTTATTTATTGCAAATATGGCAACGGCTATTCAGTTCTGAGCAGGTAGTGAAAGAACATTCCACCATGCCTCTATTGTTATTCCTGGCACACTGTAAAAAGACATCCATCATCCAAAACAGCTTCATGAAAAAAATCTCAGTGAGCAGTCTAGTGGTGTTTATTCAGTGGGTTGTCCGAATGTCATGAGATTCCCTGCATTGGTCACTAGATGGCAGCATACTGTTTGCTTGCCGTTACGACCCTGCACGTACGCTGTCTCTGTCCGTCTTTCCCGTGTTGACGAAAGTTTGATGTTTTTAATTTGTGATGACCCAAAGCAGTGAAAAGGTGACTTCAAAATCAAACTGACAACAGATATCTACAAGTATTTATACATTAACTTGACAGTTTGGGTTATACATTATGGTATCTGAATTACTTTCAAATTTGGGAATTTAGACATTTTGATTATGTCGTGCTGTGATAATATTTGTAAGGACAATTCGAGCTGGAAGTCATGATATCCTTCATTATACAAATATATGATTTATTATACATTTATTTGAATGAGTACAATTCAATTACAAACATATATTCCCTCTTTCATATAAATATTGATAAAATGTACAGCATTTAACAACAATATTGACATAACTGATGTATCGAATAAAACACACTTACCTTACTCTATCCCTTTGTGTGCACTATAAACTGCTACTCTATAGCATTTGTGTGTATTACTAGTGTACGCAAAATCACATGTGGGATGCAAAGAGTTAAAGGAATAATTGACCCCGAATTTAAGTTGGTTCAATAAAAACATAACTAAGAGAGATACATATTAGTGAAGTTTTAATGAAAATCCGTCAAAGGATCAGAAAGTTACGATCTTTTGAAATTTCAATTTTGTGACGTCACGTGCGAGGTGCTCTTCCATTACGTTGTGTGATGTATGATTCCATGAATTACTTTCTTTCTGGTTTTTTTTTTACTTTGGAATTGTTTTTTCATAGATGTATGTGTGTAAAACGTGTTTCTAGTTATGTGCAGGTAAAAGGATGCACATCGTTTTGAGAAAATTGATATTTCTAAAAAAAAAAAGAAAAAAAAAGTTCTGCACAATATTATAGGAGAGCACCCCGCACGTGACGTCACAAAAATCAAAACTATAAAAGATCATAGCCTAACTTTGTTATCCTTTGACGGATTTTTATCAAACCTGCACTAGTATATTTCTTTCATGTGTCTGCTTTAATTGAAACCAACTTTTTTTTTAGGGTAAACTATTCCTTTAAGAAGTGGATTTGATCAGTGAGAAGGCCATGAACGCATCACAGACATTAGCCCACGTATATTGATATAGCATTTACCGCATGATCAGGGAAGGTGTACTTTTTTTTTACATGGTTTTGTTCAAATAATGACTGACTGACAAGTATGGAAGAACTCTTTTTATCCACGAGGCCACTTCAAAGGAAATGAGTATATCCATCAAGTCCGTGGTATAAACATGATAAAGAGAATGATTGGAACAGCTGTTTGGGGAGGGAAGGTACTTTTTACATTTTTATCCTTGGATCTTCGCGATCCTTGTCAACCTATTTGCTATTGTAACACTTTATGTTCCTAACGGATTGCGGATCCGTGGACTTTGCGTGTATTATCAATGCCAAATACATAAGTGATACATAAGGTGTCAAATTCCTAAGAGCTATGCTTATTAATAGAGAAAGTTAATTGCATGTGAAAGTATTGTGCACCTTACATTGCCATCGGCACCGCAAGGTTTAAAGTAATATCGCATTCTTCCTCCCTCCCGCCGACTTGTACCCGATGAAAGTTACCTTTTTGGTCTCCAATTAATACATCTGTCAATGTTTCCAGGCAATATAGTCCTTGGCCGAATTATGAGCTATATATATATACAGTATAAATGGAGCTCGAACCGCGGATATGTACAGACACGTACGATTTGATATGGCGCGAGCAGGCTTGCGAGACAGCCAGACGAAATGAGAGCGAAACAGTCTTCGAAACACTTTCCGCAAGAATCGTTGATTACCTCACCCCACCCCACTCCTCTCCCCCCGTGTCGCACGAGAGGGGCAAGAGGCGGGGTTTAGGGTGGGGAGCCGGGAAAAACCTGGCCTGAATAAAAGAGAAAACATTTTCGGAGCAGATCTTGTTCATGTTTTTGAGGGGAGCAGAGGAAGAAATCGTTAGTCACATAATGCACCGTCATCTTAACAGAACAAATTCCCAACCCGAAGTTATAAACAAGAAGAACACGGCATTGATGTCTGTCAAAGGTGTTGAGTTGCTCAAGGTTCATGTATGACATGTTTAAATCTTAAAATGATGTTCTCCTCATTCGTCATCAGCATACATTTGAAATGTCAATTCCACGTAACACACACACGAGTTATGCTACACAAATGATTATCCATAAAGGCAGACAACCACAAGGAAAGAACAAAACAGATTAAATGAGAAAGAAAAATACATAGAACCCGGTAAAATGTGTTTCGAGATTGCGGGGGCAGAGAAAGAGAAAGACATAGAAAGGCATGAGAGAGTAAAGGAAACGAGAAAGAGGGGGGTGTTGAAAGGGAAAGACAGAAAGAGAGAGAGATAGAGAGAGGGGGGGGGGGGCGGGAGAGAGACACAGAGACAGAGAGACAGAGGCAGAGACAGAGACAGATAGAGAGAGGAGAAAGGGGGAGAAAGGGGGAGAGACAGGGGGATTGACAGAGAAATAGAGAGAGAGAGAGAGAGAGAGAGAGAGAGAGAGAGAGAGAGAAGAAGAAGAAGGGGGGGGGGGCACAGTCACCTTTACATACAATTTAGTTATAAATTAAAAGAACAACTTCCTAATCCAATCACTTCCTCACGACGACGGGCTCCCCAGCCTCTCTAAACCTAAAAATATGGGAAGAAGATTAATCCAATCAGCTCAGCCACTAATCTGTGTCTTACTCAAGCTTAAGAAATTTGACAGGAAAATAAGGAGTGACTTCTTGGAGAACAATATTATAAACAAGTCTTGTCGTGTGATAAATCATGGCTCATTCATCATGTTCATATGACAAGAGACAACTCCAGATTTGCATCCACGCCAAACAAAATTTGTTTGAATTTGTACAAGGGTCTGTGCCCTATATAATGTGATGTTCTTCTTCATTCATTGTTCATGATTAATTATAATTTTTTCATATGTTATTTAGACAAGAAAGTGTCCCCTATTAGGTTTTTCTCTACCCAGCTGTCTTAATTCCTTAACGTAATAGTTGATCAGAAATTATTTTATCCGCATAATTGATTTGGAGATGACCATAGGTGAAAGGATTTGATGGGTAGAAATTGATGACGTCATAGTTTCACTGTCAATTTACGTATCGGTTGATGTTTGGTCGACATGCATCCTTGCTCTGTAGGAAGTGCTTGTATCACCGGTGTAACCAAATAGATATCATGTACCTGCCAGGTCACAAGTTATCATTGTGACCAGCGGAATTATTTCTTTTTTCATACAGGTGTGTGTTTAAAAACGTATGATGTGTCAAATGCATAGGTAATAGGATACATATCGTTTTGAGAGAATGCACATTTTCGAGAAAAAAAAATGTACACAACTTTTGGGAGAGCACCTCGCACGTCACTCACAAAATCAAAACTTAAAAAAAAAACATAACTTTCTTATCCTTTTGTCGGATATTCATCAAATCTTCACTAATATGTTCCTTTCATGTGTCTGCTACAAACTTTACTTCAGGGTGGACTTTCCTTTTAATTGATGTTGGGCCGATGCATCTATGCTCTGTATGGAGTCTTTGTATCACCGGTGCAACCACAGATACTATGCACATACTAGGTCACATGTTATCATTACATAGACAGATAACACGAAGGACATGTAAGATGACGTTACAAGCGGAGCACCTAAACACAAAGAAGGAAACCATACTGTCACACTGAGATATATTCACACAAAACAGATTTACCGCTGCAACATGTCACCAACGGCATTCATCATGAGTACCCCCTTCGGTGGAGTAAAATGAGTAGTTCACCATGGAATGAAGTTGGCTTTGATAAAAAGAGACACATCAAAGAAACATATTTGTGAAGGTTTGATGAAAAGCCGTCAAAGGATAAGGAAGTAAAAACAAGTCTTGTTTTTCAGACGTCACGTGCGAGGTGCTCTCCCAAATGTTGTGTACAATTGCTTTCGAAAATGTGCATTTTCTCTAAAAGATATGCATCCCTTTACCTGTGAATTTGTTACATCATTATAAATACATTTCACAGACATACCTTTATGAAAAAAAAATCGTTGTCAAAGACAGGAAAAGAGCAATTTATAGAATTATTTTGTACACAACATATAGGTGAGCACCTCGTGACATCCCAAAATTAAAATTTCAAAATATCATAACTTTCTTATCCTTTGACGGATTTTGGTCAAGCGTTCGCTAATATGTTTCCTTCATGGTTCTGCTTTTACTGAAACCAACTTATCTCCAGGGTGTATTATCCCTTTAACGACAGTCTTGGCTATCGAACTACACTACATTTTACCAATGTTTTGCCTTACCGAGCTGGATCAAATACACTTAGTCTGGCGTCAAATCACATGCAGCGGCAAACAGAATGCAATCATGAATATGATGATGATGATGAATATGATGATGATGATGATGATGATGATGACGATGATGATGATATTATAGCTAAGACGGCAAGACGAAAAGAGGGAAATGTGAAAATAAAGGAATCATGCAACAGGGGAAAACGTATTATTTTCGTTTAAAGATTCTAGAGATATGTGAAACTCGAGGGCGACGTGGAACAAAATGATGTAACATGCAAACAGAACGCGGTATCTAGAGCAATGTGGCATGATAAAGACTAGAAAGCCTTCTGGGAATCGTCCTTGAATCAGACTGTTTCGTATCATATATGTCAAAACTCCGCGGCTTGTCACGATGTACTGGATGTAAACATAGTTAGGAAACAGAACGAGAGTCCAATCATCGTGTTTCCGACAGCAATTATAAATCTTCGCTTTCCCAGCGATTTAAGTTTCTGTCAGTCAAATCGGGACACGCGTATGTATGCGGCTGGGTATATGTCTGTCTGTATGTGTGTATGTGTGTATGCATGTGTGTGTGTCAGTCAGTATTTCCTTAGTCACGGGGTTTCCGTCAACACTTTAACCCCCTCTACGCCTGGCCCATTTCTGGTGGGAAACTATCAATTTGGCCAGCTTGGCCGGTCTTCCGACGGAGCATGATGCCTGACTTCACGGGTTAGGAGGCGATGGTCAATTTCAGCTCTACTCACCTGGAGAGGGCATTTCAGGGGAAAAATGCATTCTACTTTTTTTATTTGAAATGTATTTATATATCACATTTACTGTTAGAGACGAACGGAAATAACAAATAGGAGAAGGGACGAGGGAGTAGTAGAGGAACGGAGGGAGAAGGAGAGGTAGAAATGAAGACGATGATGAAGATGATGAAGAAGAAGAAGAAGAAGAAGAAGAAGAAGAAGAAGAAGAAGAAGAAGAAGAAGAAGAAGAAGAAGAAGAAGAAGAAGAAGAAGAAGAAGAAGAAGAAGAAGAAGAAGAAGAAGAAGAAGAAGAAGAAGAAGAAGATGAAGAAGAAGAAGATGAAGAAGAAGAAGAAGAAGAAGAAGAAGAAGAAGAAGAAGAAGAAGAAGAAGAAGATGAAGGGGAAAATGAAGAAGAGGAAATATGCGATGATGGTGATAGCACAAAAAGGATGATAACGAAGAAGCAGAAGCCGCTAAAATGAAAAAAAGGACGAAAGGAAAGAAACATATTATTTATATAAAAAGGAAAAAATGGGGAAGAACATGAAGTGGATGACAAGAATCGCTGAGTTGAGGAGATGGAAGGGCGATAGAACTAGTACTAGTCTTATACATAGGATAAAGGGGTAAGGAGGAAGATAATGAAGCTGAAAAAAGATAAGAAAACTGGTGAAGAAGAAAAAGAAAAGTGAGAGAGTGGACAAAGTAAAGATATAGACTGATACCCACACACACAGTCACGCAAAGACGCAATGACAGATATGCGATGGACTTAAATGCATGTAGGTCCGTCGATAGACAAAGTGATCTTGAGACAAAGGCAGGCTTGAGAGTGCATCTTGTGAGGTCAAAGACGAAAGACATTGACGGAAGAGAGAGAGAGAGAGAGAGAGAGAGAGAGAGAGAGAGAGAGAGAGAGAGAGAGAGAGGGAAGAAGAGATGTGCGTATGTGTATGTATGTATGTATGTATGTGTGTATGTATGTATGTATGTTTGGGTGTATATATGTATGTATGTGCTCATGGGGACGTCAGAATGTGAGGAAACATTCAATTTAAGCAAAGTGAACAATCGTCGAATTGTTATTGGAATCGTGATCAATCGCAGACGTCGAGCCATTAAACAGAATTCCTGGTGAATCTCAGTTTACCCAATCCAGAAATAACTCTTGCAGAAGCAATGTTTATGACGTGCTACAATGCTGTGTGACTACATGAATTCGTTACAAAAAAATGCTAATGCTGCAAAGAGTTCATCTTTTTATGTGCCATGTGAGTTTTTGCATTACCAGGAATGTACACAAAATCAATTGAAAATCAGATTTCAATTCAATTCAATGCTTTATTCATTTAACAAACAAGAATAAACAACTTTCATGAACAATGAGTATAAGGCATCACCAGAAAGCCGATGGCTTGTGAGATGTGATAACCTTTAACATGTGGTTCAAAACACATAAGTATAAAGTCCATTATTTAAATGACATACAGTAAGATGAACCCAAGATTGGGTGACACACAAAGGTTTTCAACTGTGTTATTGTTCAGTACAAACACGGATAAAATTGTTTTTAAAAAGCATATTATGTTTGGTTACAAATCGGAACGTGATGAAAAAAAACATCTGCCTACCAGTTTTACAAGTGAAACAATTTGAGATACACTTTCAACTATTATAGTCCACTGATACAATGCAAATTCCATAATGTTGTTTATTTGTCGTTGAACTGGACATGTTATCTGTTTGTATTTATGTAGACCATGTTGTGTGAAATGTC
Source organism: Arbacia lixula (assembly GCA_963669155.1). NCBI lineage: Eukaryota > Metazoa > Echinodermata > Echinoidea > Arbacioida > Arbaciidae > Arbacia > Arbacia lixula. The sequence continues at coordinate 3,005,446 of OZ022586.1, forward strand.
AAATCAGTGCCCGCTTGTAGAACAGTCCTGAACCACTGATGAGGTTATCCGGGATAGGTTGTAATAATTTTTAAATAAATAAATGAATAAAGGTAACTTCTGACAGTACTGCACATCACAGAATATGCTGAAAAAGTACGGGCTCTATGATATGACGTACATACAAAACATGTATGTTTTTTACAAACTATTGCCACGCTGCCTAAACTAGTAAGTTTAAATATATACTTGAATTACTTTTCCGGCACTTTACTTTTCCGGCACTTTATGTCTTCACGTAACATAAAGGCATACACTTAAACCATGGGATGGCTGTAGGATTCAACCCACCAGTACCGTTTGTACATTATCTTAACATAGTATTTATAACTGTATAAAGTTGATGGTGCCATATATAGAGCACAGATGCCGACATGATTTCAACGCGTCTATCTATCTACACCAGGCCTTTCTTGACGCCGTCTGTGATCAGGTGATGGCATGAGAAAGCGATGACCATCTTAAGACATTCCCGTTGCCCTTTAACAAGATTGGAGCCTTAAAGGCAGGATTGCCCAGGTCAAAAAATGAAATTGAGTAAATACCCCGGAAAATCGAAGAATATATTGTATAGGAAAGTCTCTTTCGATATAAGAACTGGAACCTGTTTGAAAGGGAATACACTGTACTGGGAAGACAAAAAGCCTTCGAAAGGGTGATCATGAGCAATCTTCTTGCCAATGGTCTTAAATTACTCCAACTGTGGATCATTTGAGGGCAAATCACATTCAGCAAATTTCTAAAAATGGACATGACATGTAGACTATTGGTGAGAAGATTGCCCACGATCACCCTTTTCAAGGTGTTTGTCTTACAAGTGCAGTATATTCCCTTTAGAGCGGGAATATAGGGATAGCTAGATTTCAAGCAGGTTGGGGACGGGTCGTCTAAAACCTACCGGATTTGTAGCCTATAGATCGGAGACCGCTGTCCGCATCGCTGTGCATGGGTTAATGCGAGCAATGACCACTGACCGACGCATCGCGGAGTCACATGCACAATACGGTATAAGAATGGTCGTTATGGTCGTTAAGGAACGGCGTGTTTTAAACTGCTAGTTTAGGATAGTTTTCCGATTTTCTTGAAAACCTGCGTGAAGCTTTGACAATCTTCGGGGATACTGCTGGTCCATGCTGCGTTTCATAACTTTTGTGAAAAGGGTTCTCAACCTTTAAACGCTCATAAAGGGTACATGTATGGAAATCAATCCGAAAAGGAAGTTCTTGGATAGCGATACGAACAAGCTTTAGGCATTATAGTCATGATAGGTCATACCAGTTTAATGGATCACTTCGGATTGTAGGGGGGAGGGGGGGGGGGGGGGGGTCTTCCCCACCATTTCTCAACTACATGTCGTATAATATGACTTGGGAACCGTATCTTACACGAATGCCGGGCTTTAGTGGTCAGCGCACTATATAGACGAAGGTCATGGGTTCAAGCCTAGACACAGCGCTCATATCCCTTAGCACGACATTACATCCATATTGCTGCTCTCCGACGCGGTATTTGACTCTTGAACATATTAATGTGGTTATACCAGCAATAGTCTGCATATTGATCGCTATTCACGACGCGTAGAAATCACTTTGGTCTGTCCTACTGGCCGAAAGGCATTAGATAAGGGAAGTTGCGTATTGGTATATCACTTCAACATCTATTCTAGAGACACCATTAAGTGAATGACTAACTGAAGATGTAATACTCGGGTTATCGTATATATACCCATCTACGCTGAATGTTTTTTTGGAACGGAGGTGCGGATATGTGGATCCGGAAGTATTATCATAATACCACCAAATTTCGTGAAAGCAATATAACCTTGGGGAATTATTCATTAGGATGCAGTAACGTATGTGAAGACCTTGAAGTGTAACACTGTCTTAAAGTGTAACACGGTTCCTAAGCTCCTGAAAAAATAGTCGCTGCTTGTGGCGCTGGGTGAATCTGCGAAGCAGCTCCGCAGCCACTAGGCACTGTGTTACACTGTAAGACCATGTTACCACAGTTACTCTTTAAGGTCTTAACAAACGTGAGAGTTTGTGATGTAGTACCTCATACTTCTACGAAATATTTCCGTCGGTGTTGCACTACAGTAGTGTCAGTTTATAATGAAACAGTTATGTTAGTTAGCTTTCTATTTTGATGGTAATGTATACGATGTTGTTGTACAACTAAATGTTTGAAGATTATGTTCTGTCTACATCGTAATTAAAAAAAAACAATAATTGAAGGAATATAAATGTTTACTGAAAAAAAAAAGAATTACTGTTTTACTGATCGAGGGTTTCTAAATAAATGATTGACTAATTTATTAATTGACGTATCCATGCATCAATAGCTTATTAATCAATATATCAATGATTTATTGATAGGCCATTAATTTTTCTTCGTTATCATCCACAACATAATCATGTCATCAACCGTGCTATCAACGTAAACTGGGTGAACGTTGGATGGTTCCATGGTTGCGGACACCCAAGCTCTGTTTAGGTATTCAAATTTGTATTCTTTCCTGTAATCTTGAATCTATAACCTCTAATCTGTGTCAGTAAGAGCGTACTAGATACTTTGATGCACCAAAAACGAGAAATAGGATAGCATCGTAACTTCACTTGCCATGCATGTTTGCATGGCTTCTTATCCAGCATTTTGTGTCATTAAACAATGTTGCTTTCATATCGGTCTTATTATTGTAACTTACCATCAATGGTAACTACCATGACAACAGCCAACGAGCTCTCATGATTGCACATTTGCCATTTTAGTTATCATCGAGAGTAAGTTACAATAATTGAAAACTTATACGCAACATGGCTAGCTCTGAGCCACGTGTCACAGCCAGGGGCACTTATACTACTCAAGGGGGGGGGGGGGGGGGAAGGGGCTGTTATGGGGCATTCCAGGGGCGTTTTCACTCTGAACCCCCACGCAATGTTCTCATTGGTGAGAAGATAAACGGTCATTCTAATTCTGACCTACCGTAACAAAAGGAAGCAGGTAACAAATCATTCAAATTTGAGCTATTGGTACTCTAAGATTGTACCCAGCGTTCCCTACATTCATTCCTGCATAGTTCAACAATAACAAACAATGTGATACGAAAAATAGCATATAAAGTATACATGTGACAAATGATAATCTATTAGAGTTATGTACAAAGCATCAAGACATACATATACTTGTACACAGTTGAACATACAGAGGTCTGACAATATAAGCTTACAGCTTGAAGGTTTGCCACACCTTTCTTATCAAAAAACATAACAAATGCAGATAAGATAACACTCAATATAATATGCATTCAAAGTAATACTTGCTTGTTTTGATATATAACCCTTACCTACACTTTATACAAAAATATTATAAAGAAAATACAAGCGAAAATGAGAAGAGATGGGGGGGGGGGGGGGGGGAGTAGGGGTTGCCCAATGAACCACTTTGATATGGAGTTGTCACATTCATATCAAAATATAAACGCCAATGATATGAATAATACAAGAAACAGATGCAAAACAAGAACAAAAATGTCAGGTCGGTGTCGACTAATAGACCAAAAAACAAACAAACAGACAAAACAAGTACAATAACAACATTAAGTAGTCATAGAAACTATGGCCCACATACTGTAAGATAATCTCACATCAGGTTAACAAAACAAATTGATTGCTTATCATCAAAACAAGGTTATGAACAATTGTTTACATATTAGAGAGGAGCATGTGCTTGACAGTACGTTTAAACAAATGTTCCGTCAACATATTGCAAAGTTTATTTGGCAAAGAATTCCACACATCTGGACCCCTATGCCTAATTGATTTATGTGCTAACATGGTGTGTGGATTGGATACATGCAACTTAGTCGCTTGTCTTGTTGGATAGGAATGTACAGTGCTGTTAGGCTGAAACATGGTAGAAAATGAAACGGGCAAGAGGTTGGATTTATGACGATACATAAAGATGGAGGTTTGGAGGAAATTTATGTCATCGACCTTCAAGGTCTTTAGCTTGATGAATAAGGGATTAGTGTGGTCACGAAACCCAGCTCCAGCACATATGCGAATAGCTTTCTTTTGCAACAGTATGATATTTTCAGTAATATTCCTGGATGTTGCCCACACAATATTACAATAAGATATATAAGGTAAAACAAGAGTGTTGTACAACACAAGAAGTATTCTGATTGGCACAAAATATTTTACTCTGTACAATATGCCAATATTGCGAGAAATTGGCGTTATAATGCTCTTCACATGATCACTCCAGTCAAGAGTCTCATTGATATGTACCCCAAGGAACTTTGTACAAGTCTTTTTCTCTAATAGGACACCATCGAGTAATACATTGAGCTGGTGTTGATCACAAGACTTTCGACCTTTAAAGTGAATATAATTAGTTTTTAGTACATTGAGAGAAAGTACATTGCTTCTAAACCAAAGAGTTAATTTAGGAAGCTCCTTATTAATCATATTCTCAAGTGTGTGGATTTCACGATGAGATAAGAAAACACTTGTATCATCAGCAAATAATATGAAATTCAAGGTGGGAGATACATTACAAATATCATTGACATGAATGAGAAATAACAGCGGACCTAATATGGAACCCTGCGGGACACCGCACTTTAACGTTAATACGTTGGAATTCACAGAATTGAAACATGTGTACTGCCTTCTCTGGGACAGATAACTAGTAAACCATTGCATACGCACACAAATCTGGAGGAGAAATATTCATCTTGCTGTGAGATATTCAATCAATGATGTGGTGTTGTACAAATAAAGATACAAGTGACATACACATTTTGCTCAACTACAAGAAAAAGTATCTTTTGTTACTTGATTCCTATTGTCAACGTCGGTCAGAATGATATTTCAAGTGCATGAGCAGCCGTCAACGGTCACTTACAATGGTCTATGGAGTTCAAACATCATGACCATCCCATGTATAGATGTACACCCTATCAGTGTAATTATAGCGTATGATAATGCGAGCTTGATTAACGACAGCTCACCTGGCTTAAACTATTAGATAGGCAGCTCTGAGCTGTCAACAGCTATTGCACGGACTCTCCCTGTTGACATCACCTACGGTATCTGTTCATGGTTCCTTTCTCTTCCGAGTCTCTTCCGAACAGGGCCTGCCTAACCTCTCCGGCAGGAAACGAGTAATGGTCGACCTAACCATTTATTTGCTATTATACGCAGCTAGAGAAAACTCGCGCCGCTTTATTTGCGGTATTCCCGCTTCCTTATCGCCCATTTTAACTCGCGCTTAAATCCCATAACTTCCTGCAAATAAAGCAGTGTTTTAAGTCAATAACTAAACCGTTTTGCTATAACGGGCGGATCGGGGCTGCCGGGGAAGCCGCCGTACGCGCGAGTTTGAGTGTTTCGGATTATCGAGAAACGGTCTCTCACTCAATCCTGGGTTATGTATGATTGGAGAGGGTGACTCGCTGGCGGGAATAGAGGGCTGCTCTTCCAGAATCAGTCTCACGGTAGCTCTTCGGGTCGACTGAACCGCTTACGCGCGTTGCTCTGGAGTTAGGCAATCGTTCTTGTCTGGATTGAGTAACAACAACCCTTCGTCATCACGCCTGTACATTCACTCCGGCTCAACCAACCTATTTCTGCACCACGGCAATCCATTTTGTTCGTATATTCTTAGAACTTTTGTGAGAATTTATTGAAGAATTCGTGTCTTGAATTGTGGATAATTTGTTCTCATCCTGGCCCGGGCATCACGTGTTCTCGATCAACAGGAACGTCGTGCGGACTACCCCATGGGAGAGGGAGAGTGTTAATGTGAAAACATCCAGGAGCAACGCCTGTGCGAACTTCCATATCTTCTGGTCACCATCATAGCTCGGGGTCATCTTCGGGATTGGTTGATATCATCCAGAAACTCCAGCTAACCGCTTTCTCTCTCTACTCGCTCGCATCAGCGTAAGTCAGGAGTTCAAAGACAGTCCTTGATTGGTCACATGTCACAGTGCGCCGCCAAGTCGCCAGCTCATCTTGCCAACAGAACGGTAAAACCGAAGAGTTTCAACCCTTCAATCACAACAGAGTAGCACCTGTTTTGCTATCTCATTTTCGTTACTTCAACTCACTCACTCTTTTTTCCTGGTGACATGGGTATCACCTGGTAATAATTTTCGATTGTTACATTGTACCCACAACACCGGATGCGACTCGGGACCACACGACGGACCCTACACAGACCTTATAGCTCTTGAGGAATGTACGTGATTGTTCTATAGTTCGTCAGCAAATACGGAGATAATCGAACATGACTTCGGCCTCGGTCACCATCGTCCTTCTCATCCACGTCATCATGTGGTCGACTATCGCAGCTCAGCACCTATCAGGTATGTAACCTTTCCTGTGCTAGACAATATAACTTAACCCCCTGTGTGCCAAACAATCATCATCAGGCCATTGTTGGATGAAGCCCTCCTCAATCAGTTTCCATTTTATTTGCTGTCATTCTGTTCCATGTTGCTGTGTTTGTGTATGATGATATTTCGTCTCTCCACCTCCTCTTTTGTCGACCCCCTTCTTCGCTTACCTGTTCTTGGTTGTCATTCTGTGAGTCATTTGGTCCATCCGTTGTCTTGTGTTCTGTATAAGTTTCCAGCCCATCTCCATTACATCTCTTTAATTTTAATATAATATCTTTGACCTTTGTTTTCTCCCGTACGTCAGTGCGCTTAAAACAAAGTGTTGCTCTATCATGCTTATGTGATTTGTGTGTATTACAGCTGTAACGTGCACAAATGCATAGCGAGTTAATGTACATTACTATGTAAGCATTAAACAAAAGGATGAATAAATACCAACTTGAATGCGGCAGTGGGCAATAGACAATTAAAGACAGGGTAACACATTTGCAAAAGTCATAAAACTCAGCAGGAATCAGCAGTATACCCTAACGATAACGTGTATGAAATCTCACAGTCATAGCTGCATGATCAGTTTCAGGAAAAGTGCAAATCTATCTTTATTTACATTTAAAACGCAGCGAGCATAGTCTATATCCATATTCGTATTTTCCCCGTCAGCGCGCGATGAGGGCATTGTTCACCATTGAACGCATGCACCTTGGAGCGGGCCGATGCAGACCAGCAAATCCTGGCAGGGGCGCAAGAGATGCGCGCCCTTTCTATTTCTTGAAAGTCTCACACTGAGCATACTTTTATATCAATATCTACACCAAAAAAAAAATGCAGACTGCGCCCACTCTATTTTTAAAATTACAATGTACGCCCCCCCCCCTTTTTTTTTCTTCTAAATCCTCAAACCACAGCTGCACTTGATACCACCACAAACATGAACTTTTGTCAAGAACGATTAGGGTCAGAAGAGAGGTTTACGTAATACTCGTATCCTTTTTTCGTTTGTGGCAGCTTTTATTCGTGTCTATATTGGGGACATCATAGTGTACGCGGTTACGTAATTAGGGCCAAACATTACTGATATCTATATAAATTTCCAAGTGTGCAGTTATTAATTGATGCACTCGAAATTGAAACCGGAATATGACAAACGGGATTTCTGAGTATACGTTGATATAAATTGAATCACTTAAGTAGAGGGTATTTTCAGGAAAATCAAAGAAGCACACCAGTGACATCACACGTACGAGGAAAATCGATCAAGGAATGTGGCCGCTTATACTCTCCCTTATCATTAAATTGGCAACACAAAGTCATATGTGACATCGCGGATACTTTGGAAGCGAGGTCAAAATGCACTGAAGAATATGGGTAACATGGTACATCCCATCTAAGTTTATCTAACTCAAATATTTAGGGCTCCAGTTCTTTTATCGAAGCAAAATTGTATGAACATGTAGATGAGGTTTTCCATTCTTAGAGAACAGCTTGAATTATAATGTTGTTTATGAAAAGCATGAATATTGATTACTTGTTTGCATACAACCAATAGAGAGCTATCTTTAACCATGACCATGTGAGCTCGTACCAGCCATGCTAGGTGTTCTAAGTTTGTAATACAACAAATCTTCTTTGAAATCTTTTTCTTCTTGCCCGATAAAAAAGAAAATGTCTGCATATATTTTGTTGTTATATTCTTACTTTATGATATATGATATAATTGTTTTATTGTAGTAAACTACACTTTTACATCATTAACTAAAGCAACGATTTCAAATTTAGACATCAGCTCAACTTGCATCAGTTTAATCAAATTGTCAGTGTTATGATATTACATGATCATATTTAGGAAATTAGATCATAGCGTTTCTTTCCTCGCTGTTTTTCGCATCAATATTCACCAATGCAAAACATCTGGATAGAGATTCGCTTCTCCGGATATTAGGAATGGCGTGGATGATTTAAGTCGTTATTGGCGTGATTAGTTAAGGTCAAACCATCCAAAGTTCACGCTCCACACGTATCAGTCGTAGCACCAATGCAATCATCACGACCGAAGACTCTTTAATCTTTTAGACATTCAACTTTGGAGTTAAAAAAAAAAGACTAATAATGTTAGATAACTTTGCAGAAGTATTAGTCATGAGGGAATACATGTTTCATTTGTGCGGGTCAAAGTAGGCTTATTTCCATGACAAATTGCAACACATTTTTGGCATTTGCTTGTAACTTTCACTGGCGTGACAATATCAGGAGAAAAAAAAAATTACAATGAAAGAAAGTGGTCTGATTCATAATATGTCTCATGATAAATTTAAGGCATTTGTTGGGCGTCATTGCCATAACAGATTGTATACTTCAGCATTGTTTAAAATTGATTTTTTTTTTGCGTTTTTTTTTCACCGGGGTTACCCCATCACGAACATTAATGTTCTTTGACAATGAAAGAATGTTATCTGATGTTGAAAGTGCTCCCTCGTATGATTCATGTCGTAATGAAATCTCTCATCTGTTCCCGGAGTTTGTCTGTCTCCCCGGAACGAGAAAGGAGGCTTGTCATGAAATGATTCATATAACACTTTCTTGAAACCCCGGAGCTTGGCCTTGTAATAAATAGAACACGCAGAAAGGGAAGAACATTTTTCTCTTTGCCTGGAACATGTTCGGCGTTGTTGATCCTAGTTGAATGTTTCTCGCAGGAAGAGCATGCTTGCCTGCTTGCGAATGAACGGGTGACGATGGAAAGAAGATTAAAGGTTGCATATCCATTTTGCAGACCTAGCATCGAGTTAAAGCTCTATAGTAAATACCAGACACATAGAGGAAAGTGATGCTAACGAACGTAAGAATATATAGGTTTAAAATGTTATATTGACTTGGAAATTTCAAGTTATTTTTTTTATGTTGTTCAGTCGTTACATGAAATGCGCTGTAGGAATTAATATCACTATAGTCGGGGCGTTTAAAAATACAGTCTAGCGCCAGCAGAACTTTTCTATAATATTGGCATTGTGAACATCACTTTTTATCTAGTCCATTGTACACGCAGGGAAATATGAAAATAAAAAAAAACACACGTATCATGCCTCTAAGCAGTTCGTTTTAAAGAGAACACGACGAGAGAAAAATATAATATGATAAGACCTAACGTCTGTAAGGATTACTGGCATATTTATGAAGCAATTCACCAAAATATTTTGGCCTAGCAACAGCATGATCCGCACTTCTTTATAATGAAACACACACAAAAAAAGATAAAAACGACAAGGATGTATTGTCATGATTGTGCAGGGCAACCCGGTCAGCTTAATACTGTTATTCAATATCCCGTCCTCTTTTTGTGTCAAGGCCTAGGTCTATTACGTGGCTATTTCAAGAATTTCGTTGGAAAATATGCCTTTCTTGCAGACGGTATGCATTGTCATCTAGACATAGTCATCTAAAGATTTTCTCTCGTAATACTGACCAGTGGTCATGGAGTGTGAGCTATGAGTGTGAAGACGGAAGTGATTTTATGTCAGGGTCTAAACATGGTAGGTCAATAAACGAATGTGTTTCTAACTAATAAGTATACACAAAGAGTAGCTCTGTACTCCCATTCGAAAACTGGTTTTCAATACTCATGATGATCACGGATGACGCCCGAACTACTGATGTGTACCTAAAGATTCATATTCTATCAATCTATTTTCATTTTTATTCATTTCATTTATTTGTGTCTTTATTCTTATCATCGTTATTCATTCATTTATATATCTATATATTCATCACTTTTGTCCGGGGGGGGGGGGGGGGGGGGGGTAGACCACCCACTTTCCCCTTACCCTGTCAATCTCTGCGCTGCGCTACACCGTGAATATGATTATATAAACTCCACATGACAATAATGGTTCAATTGGTATCGCCTCTTATCAAGAAATAGCCCTAACTATGAAATATTGAAATG
>OZ022586.1:3016030-3071030 GCA_963669155.1 Arbacia lixula
TCGCCTCTTATCAGGAAATAGCCCTTACTATGAAATATTGGAATGTAGGTATATAACAACAAAGTGTAGATACATACCATCACACATAAAGCATCAAACAAAAGTGAAGAGAGAAATATATGATTGGGTTCATATGTGGCATACGCAATCCAGTACCCCATCCGGGACTATTGGTTGTTTTTCCCGGAAACGTTCACGGTCTCCCCTTCCGGTTAAAAACACATACATAATCATGACAATTATGGTACATCATACAGTTTAACATAAATACAATTTTGCAAAGTGTGCTGATCTCATTATCCCATATTCTGACGTGAGTTTAGGTTCTAGCTTCATTATTCAAAACTAAAGTACAGGTACATGTAAGTTACATCATATTACAACCAACAAGAAAACGTAAAGTCTACTGAAGTTACAAAAAATTAGATCAGTCATGACAGAACGTTGTCATGGTTGTTAAGGATTTTGAGGAGATACGATATATTTCTATTATTATAATTAAGTAACATGAGCTCAAACAAAATTTTGCGAATGCAATGAAACAAAGCGATTTGAGTATCGTCTTTTCTTTCTTCATTTTCTCTTACCTTGATATAGTATTGCAGTGCATTTTTATGTAAAATTCATAACAAATAAATATATTACATACTTGTTAATTCATGAATTCCATTACAAAAATATTCCAGATTCAAACACTTTCACTTACGAATAAAGAACAGATTTAATATTTCACATTTGAATGCAAATACAACTCGGACAAAAATATAGGAATACTAACACGTTAAGAAATGAGTGAAGTACGCGATATTACAACATGCAGACCCAGGTATGCACAGTACAACTATACAATGACAGTATCATCCACCATTGTCAGCCGAAAGAGGACAGGAAGTGGAGAGGACACGTGACTGATCCAAGTTCACACTCGTGTCAAAACAATCAAATTAAAGGGACCCGACAGTCACCCCCCTAGCATCATGGGTAGGATTAAATCCCAACTTATTTTGCTGATGTACATTTCGCAGCGCACAACGGAGGTAGATGAGTGACAAAGAAAATACTTTTTCATGAATTTGTGAGTCCAATAAAACCCCTTGTAATCATAGTTCCTTGAGTAATATCTTATATTTTATATATAAACCGATGTGTAGTCCCAAAGACACAGACAGAGTATCTTTTAGTGTTTAGCGAAGAAATGTGTCGATGTACACTCCAAATTTCACTGTTTGTAGATTTCATGATTGCGAAATAAAACATATTTGAATTGAATTAAAAACAAACATGGAAATTGCAAAACATTGAACATTGAATTGATTTGAATCGAAGTAAAAACAAACATTGAATTGAAACAATTAGTTTAAAGAATGAATACAAATGTTACGATCATCTCCCTTTAATCTGTGTGTGGACGTACTAGGGTGGTCTCCGGGGATCGTGGTTTCGGTTACTCACCCGTTCTACCTCCGTTCTTGATTTCATTCAACACACACAAGGGGATTGCGCTTGACAGTAATTTCTTTCCAGCTGCCAAAATTAGCTCGCTGCAATGTCGGGATCGATCCTTGAGGCAGCTTGCTTGACTTTTGTTTCGTCTCGGATTCTGCACTGTTGCCCTTCCTTTCTGATGGGGTTGGCCTAATCAATATGTGGAGGAGAGCTTTGCTTTTTACCTCGCCCCTCGACAGACGCTCCTTGGAATCTACATCCCTAAAGGAAAAAAAAGCACCTTAAAGAGATATTTCGCCCTGAAAATAAGCTGGTTTCAATAAAACCAGACACAAATTAGAAAGAAACATATTAGTGAGGGTTTGATGAAACTCCGTCAAAGGATAAGAAAGTTACTTGATTTAAAAAAAAAAATGATTTTGTGACGTCACGACATCGTGCGAGGTTCTCTCCCATAATATTGGGTTATCAACTTATCTTCAGGGTGAACTATCCCTTTAACTCCTTCTCTGTCGAGCTCCGTACTGTCCTGTGGGATTGGTGTTTATCATCAGTGAAGACATGCCTCAAAGGCACACAGGTAGTCCACATCAGCGCGGCAGCGCGACTTTAAAAGTGTGCTGGGGTGGGAGGGGGCACAGTCACTCCATCACCAAAAAAAAACATTTCGATAAACATTTGATTACAAATAAACAAAATGTTCGGGCCGAACATTTTGAACATTAAGCACTAATTACACCAAATGTGGATCATTTGATGGCAAATAACTCTCAGCAAGTTTCTAAAATGGACAATACATAAATTTAAGACTATTGGCAAGAAGACTGTTCACGTTCACCTTCTGAAGGCGGTTTGTCTTCCCATTACAGTATATTCCCTTTAAAATGTATTATATGTTCGTAATGTTGGTTAAAGGTACCTCCTGCTCACTCAAGACTTGTGGGTTTTTTTTTTTAGGTCTCCGTTATATGTGCTTTTTTTGCAAGAGCATAACTTTCATGTGACTTTATATTTTGATGTTTTTCCTTTGATGAAAATGAATTGAACTGAATAAGCCAGTTCGTAATTACAATTTGCGCATGAGCAGATGAAGGTCATAGTGACCAAACCAGCTTGTTGGTTTTTAAATCACTGAGATAAGCATCATCATTAATAAGTTATTTTAGAATATGCTTGTTATCCAATTTATAAAAGAACACCAAGGTGTTCAATCATGGGGTATTTGACAACAGGCCAAACGACAACAATTAGTTTACAATAAACAATGTAATAGAAGCTTTCCCAATTGTTCACAGACCGTAGCCTACTATTCTTGTCACCTGTTTTGAGATGGTTCCTTTATTAGAGGTTGAATATCGCCAATTGCTATGTCGGGTAAGCACATTACGTAACATCTCCTTTTGAAATGATATATTAATCAACTGCTTATCCTAATGAAAAAGGGAAAGGTCATAGTGACCAAACTTGCTCCAGAGCTAACTACGAACTGGTGTATTGAATTGAACTGAATTGAATTGAATTAAAATATCCATGAGCCTGGAGGTCAGACTACTGAGATGCTGAAATTGGCCAATCAACGTCGAGGAAACCGAGGATGACATCACAGTGTCCTCGAGACCTCCATGATAACTCACATGGGCAACTCTAGGCAAAGCGAGGCAATATCGAGCGATCCCCTTCTCATAATTATGTTTACCCACAGCGCGCACCCAAAACCGTTTACATCTCGCCTGTATGTCTGAGACCTGTCACTGCACATTTTGACTTCCCACTCAACCCCTCCGAAAGTGACATGTGTGGTAGGCCTCAACAAGCAGTTTAAAGACAGCGTGTTCCATTTGCAAAAATCGTGAAACTCGGCAGCAATCAGCAGTATACCTTATATGAAATCTTTCTTTGAAAGCCTCACGAAACTTTTCAGGAAAAGTGACATGCGATACCTTGTTCACGGGAATAGGATCTTGAGCGTGATATACATACAAACAAAACATTTTACAGGAACAGATTAGTGACGGCTTTGATAACTTTGTGCATATCATTAGAAAGTCCATAGCTGTTTAGATATGTTAATTAACATGCATTCTTGCAATTCAAATTGTGCTTGCACTGACTGACAGCAATCACACGTGACCCGTTCATTAAGTGGTTCTATTATGCCAAACTTAGCTGCCTTCGAAGATGTTCAAGGCTAGTATTTCCGAAGTTTTGCAATGTATGAATTTCTTATACTTCTCTGATTTTCTGAAAAATGTAGGCTGTAAAGTATTTGTGTTCTCCTATATGTTTCTTTTGTAGGCCTGTCCATATAAACTGTCCATTTTTGTTTTGCTACCGGAAGGAGATTTAAGTGCTCCAGCGCAAATATAGCCACGCTTGTCTCGAGGCTTAGCGCCTCTTTTTTTAAATAAAACCTCATGCCTCACAAACACATAAACATTCAATCTCACACATACATACACACACATACACACAAATTCTCGCACACACACACACACACACACACACACAGCATACTCATATAGTGCATCTTTTCTTTGTCTTTTGTTTAGCAATTACCAATTCATATGTCTGATTCTGCAAATGAAAGCTTCAAAACCTAACAACTAATTGCTAAATGCGTACATATCTATAAGTGTATCCCTTCAATAAGATAATAAAGTGATTTAATAATCTTTTATGTGGTCCCTTCCAATCCTTTATGAATCCAAACCTCATTCTCTTTTTAGATAGATCCTCATATCTGACAGATAACTCTATCAACAACGATCACGTCATAATCACGACAATAAAATCATGAATAGAAATGCGTTTCAACCTGCTTTTTACAACACGACATAACCGCAATACAATATAACGATACCCACATCGCGCCAGATGTGAAGACACCCGGTCTTTTCGTGGTAGGGTTCGGTGATATAACCAAACCCTAATGGACGTTGACTAAAATAGGAAAGGGCGGCGTTGGAGGCTCTGGTCCGAGTCATCATCGCCGTGTCTCACCCACGGATCAACTTCAGGAAAAGGCGCTCATCTGCTTATTAAAGTGTTCACATGGCCTGATTAAAGATATCCATCGGCTTTGACTTATTGAGTTCTACGGGCACAAACGCATCTTGTCAATTGGTCAATATACTATCTGTGAGCGGTGTGACAATCAGTTGCTTCGGCGTGCGCTTCGTGTGACCCAATCCTGTACACTGAACATTGCTGAACATGTGGAAAGGTGAGAAAATTGAGAGTGCCGTTCTTTATTTTTTCAACATGTTTAATTGGGTTTATGTTACCATTTATACCCGTGCTTTTCTTCATTTTTTTTTGTCTCTACTTAGTAGTATGTGTACATGTGTGTGTGTATGGGCGGGGGGAGGGGGGGGGGGGGGGGACTATAGCAGACCCCTCGGTATTAACCGGAAACTTTATGGTAATCTATTGTACTTAAGAACACCCTGCTTCAAGGTACCCTGATGAACAATTTCCTAACCGAAATGATGTTACCCTGTGCAATCAATCAAAGCTCTGTCAAAAATATATTGTATACGAATTTAGACAAAAAAGAAGAAAACTAATGAGATAATGAGATCAGTTTGGTTTGGGTATTGCAATCACTTTATGTTTGCCAACTTTACATGTACGCAAGTGACGTGCTCTACACCATCGTTCACATGAACGTATACACATTTTATTTCCTTGATTCCTTTTCTTCTTATTTGGCATCTTCGTTTCTGCAACATTTCGTTGCAACCACCTGAACGCTGTAATAAAGGGTGTCCCTTTCGCAGGTCAAAGAACTGAATTTTGTGGAAAAAAAATATAAGAATAAAAAGCAAATGGAGGAAGATACTGTATCAGAACTTCCCTCCCAATAACAACCTGGAAACTGACAGCGAAATTATAGCGATCGCTAGCTTTTGAAGAGATTTTGGGCGGGCCATCCGAAATATATAGCCTAGAGACTGGGCTGTTGTGCGCTATTATGGTCCGCACCGTCCGCTCCACAGTGCATGCGTTAAATGGTCCGTATCGTGCGCTGGCATGGAAGATGTGATTGTGAATTTACTAGTAGACTATCGTCGGTGCTTTTCAAATCTTAACAAGGATAGTTTTTCACTTCTCCTGAAAATGTTGGTTAGGTTATGGCTGTAAGATTTCATACACGTTATCGTTAGGGTATACTACTGATTTCTGACGAGTTTCATGATTTTTTGCAAACGGGAAACCCTGTCTTTAACCAGGGTCTATGCTTTAACAATATCGTGGATGGGGTGGGGGTTGGGGTGAAGGTGGCGGGGTGCTTGGCGTTTACCAGCTATACACTACATGCGTGAGTATGCAATATTTGTGACATTCAATCAATCAAGGCATGAAGGAGAACTATCATCGTCTTAACGTTCTCATTAGTTGACTTTTATCGTTAGCTTCTATATCCAGAAGGCAATAATGGAAAACATCCCTTTCATCAAGTTTAGAAGTCAATTACCTTACAGGTAGAATGACTTATGGTTGAATTACGTTGGAAATGTAAGAAATGGAGGGTTTTAAGCAGGATTTGGGACAAGAAACCCAACACTGTTCTGATCCCTTTTACGGAAAGACGGTAATCTGCCCTCCTGTTCACCTAATTATTCGTCGGTTCTTTCTTAGCGTCTTGAAGACGTTGACACCTGGTCGAAGAAATCGGAAGACGGCTTCGATAATGCTCATTCTCACTTGTTCGGGGCAAGTGGGAACACATGGGCTTAAGATATATATCAGAGGGGGATTATCAGAATAATATGTGTACCGGTGTATATATATATATACTGTAAATATGTTGTTCAAACGATGTTGCAAAGTGTGCCCGCGTGATTCTGTTCGCTAATAATAGCAGCGATGAACATTTTCCGATTTCGCTATCTCCACTTGACCTAATTTTTAACTAGCCTAAAAACAGTCAAGTCCTTTTGCCCGAAACGGCGAATCCATCGTGTGTCCATTATTAGCCATATTCGGAGAACGCTCGGTGATGCGCGAATAATTCGATGCGAACTGCTCCCGCTGAGCCGTTAGATCGTTTTCTCCTTCCAGGCTGCCTGTACTATTCGAAATTGAAAACTATGTGTGCGCGCTGCGAGTTTGAAGCTGAAATCCCTATCACAACACGTCTGAAATGCTTGCAGCAAGCCTCACATACAAAATAGCGCATCTATGCATTAACCGCTACGGTAAATGCGTATGTGTATTGTACGTGTTTGACGAATAATAATCCCGACGTATTGAATTAGGCTATCTGCATAACAATTTGAAAATTGAATGCTCGGGTACGGATTCATTTTGCCAATAACAAAAGTTCCACTGGATAGATCATCTTTTAATTTTTCGTGATGAAACCTTAATACTGTTTAGTTAACATAATTTCTTTACACGATGATCTAACCGGTGGCATTTTTAATATGAATTTTTAAAATCATTTAATTGGATAACGGTCGCGGTTTGCCATTCACTTTGCACGCGTAGGCGAAAGTAGGTGAACCGACGGAGGCTCGATGAATGCGACATACTCTCCGTTTTCGGAGAACTTGTTCATTCTCCGTTATCGGAGAACGGCCCTGACTGAAAAATGCAAAACATATTGTTTTTTAAGTAGGCCTTTTTTGTTCCCTTATTTAAGTTCGGCTTTCGAACATGCATGTGTTTATATATTTAAGAGATGCTGTTAATAGTTTAGCTCACATCCTTCATGTCTTCTCCGTTACCTAAGAAGAAAATAAGCATGCCCTGATATTACCAACCACGATTCCTCTCACTGTTGCACCTTATCCTTAAATGGAATATAATGTACTGGGAAGACAAAAAACCTCCAAAAGGGTAATCGTGAACAATCGTCTTGCCAATGGTTTTAAATTCATGTATTGTCCAGGCCGAACATTTTGGGAAAGTGTTATTTAATCACTCATTACTCCAAATGCGGATCATTTGAGGGCAAATATCTTTCAGTAAGTTTCTAAAATGGACAATGCATGAATTTAAGACCATTGGCAAGACGTTTGCTCACCCGAACCCCTTTTACAGTATGTTCCCTTTAATAAAGATAATTCTAACACTTACACTAACACATATTTCTTTATATCTTTGGGGCATATCCTGTGGCTTAGGCGATCATCCTTTTGAAGGCTTTCTGTCTTCCCAGTTTATTCCCTTTAACCCTTTATTAGTCAGATAAACTGATGTTCTATAATATAATGTATGTATAACTACTGCAAAAAAAAAAAACCCAAAAAAGGGTTTACAAAGAAATGTATGACACAGACAGACTTACTCACACGTTCTCTCACTCAGGCACATATACCTAACCAAGTGGAGTTTATTTGATCACGGAGCTCAGATCTAGCTTGGATGGCTACCCTAGATACGTTTCCTGGTCTAGAAATATATAGTACAATCATCTGACATGATTTGAATCGTTTTGATGGCGACGGATATTTTGAGAATTATGTAGTCTTATGGCGATAAGCACTGCTGCTGCTGCCGGCACATTGTCACCCCCCCCCCCCCCCCCCCGACATCTACTCTCTCTCTCTCTCTCTCTCTCTCTCTCTCTCTCTCTCTCTCACACACACTCTCTGTCTATATATTTCTCTCTCTCTCTCATCTATTTATCCACCCCTTTCTGTCTGTATGTCTGTCTATTCCTACCAATTTCCTTATTTTATCATTATACATGAGCATGTCAAGTGTACATATACATACGCTTTTACTCAGACACCCATCAAAATAACTCTTTCTCTTCCCCCTCCCCCCTATCTCTTTTCTATCTTTTTATCCCCCTTTTCTTGACTACTTAAAGTTAAGGACCTTGAATGGAGGGGAAATTTAGCTAACAGTTGGTGAACAATTTCCTCAGATATCAATGTAAGCCAAATACATACTCAAAATAAGACCGAATCGAGGACACGGTTAGTCTCTGCTCGATGTGTAGAATCTAGTTCATGTCTTGCTTACCGATTATTCCCACGTTGTCTGTACTAACGAAAGTTTATTCTCTGTATCACTTCGCCATGATGATTGTCATGATTATTTTGATTTGAGAGTTTTAGATGAACACGAGTGTAAGTGTTGTTTATAACCCTCTTAATCCCAAATGATCATAGTCCAATGTAAAAAAAAACACTGTTTATTGCCTGTGGGACTATTACGATGCGTGACACGATTGCGTAACATTCACCTGGATGTGTGATAAGACTTGCATATTCTACGTCACGGTCACAATCGCAGTCGTACCAATCTGAATGAAAACAACAACGTGCTTTCAAAGTCTTAAATCAATTTAGAGTATATACCGTGGACCTTTTAAGCAAAATGTGAAATCTCCTTTAAGTTTAATTAGTCGCTATCAACCTAGCTTCTACTAGCATATTTTGTCGAGGCAAAAAACAACAATTCTTCAAGCATCTATCATTTCCATTATGGACGGCCTTGAGGGGGCTATTTCGGGGAGTGCCCCTGGGCATGCTTAGCGCATCCAGGGCTGTCGTCATTCCAAAAGTTTCCGTCAGGGGACGGTACTTTCCGACACAGTGCCATAGCGGATTTTGACCTTACACCATTCACAAGAAATAGGCGAGTTTCCTGACAAAACGACTTTGTCACGAACATAAACAAATAAAAACACTGAAAACAGTATGTGCGTACATTTATCTGTTCACTTCACAGAATTAATACTTCGATCTTTATCTAGAACACGGAAAGTTAAGTTAAGATATTAAACCCCTCACTGCCACAGCACGCATGGGCTTCTCCTGGCTTGGTGGCAGTCCCGTATATACGGGGCCTCCAGTTATCAATGTTAACAATAATGTGCCACTATTTTCGGACGCCCAACTCAAGATAACATGTACAAGACATCGATCATTAGTACTAAACTTTCATCTGCACAAGCATGTATTATAATGCTGTTAATGCAATTTCGTCACAAGTAATGACACAAATCTCATAGGACAGCATTTTATCTGGCAAGTAAAGGGTTTAAATATACACCACATCTAATCAAGACGAGCTTTCATGTTCTCGCTATCTATCTACCACTTTCATAACTGATGTATTTATGGAACTACTAATCTTCCACGTAGCACGTGGTAGCCTATGTGGGCTTTAATAGTTTAGCAAGACCTGGTAGAGATGCTGACAGTTTATCGTGTTTTTACATGGGACTTTGCCTAATCTGGCACGGTTTAGTAATGGATAATGAGTTTGGATCCACGACTTTACCCATGAATTAATATCAGTAGTGTGAATAGCTCCAATGTTGTCACTAACCTTTACATTACCAAGCCTTGAGACCCCTATTGCTTTCTACATATTTTGATTCTGAAATGAGAAAGTTAACCCTTATATTACCAGTCCGTGAAAACCCCATTTGATTTGTACATATGTTTATGCTGACGGTACTGGGAAAGTTAAAGCCGCAAACCTCACCGAGGTAAACATCGTATTATGAGACTCTACAGTACTATCGCGATGCCCCTTACACATTACATGGAGGAAATCGTGTATTACTGAAGGAGAACCAGCTCGAGCATGATGTATTTAAACATCTGCATGGATACTAAAGCGTGTTACTGAATGTCAATGCATTCCACAATCATGACGATGCTTTGATGCTCCACGCTCCGCATCGACATTTAGCGGACGTCAACTTAAAAAGAAATATCTTTTATTCTCCATTTTGTCTCTAAAAGCTTTGTTCCTTATCCTTTTTCTTTTTTCAAGTACGTTAAGGTTAACATCATTAAAAATCTTGTACTCCGCCTATTTCTTAAGGATTGAGGAAAGATGAATACACCGGGATATAAGATATGTTTGCTTACCTACAAAAATCAACTAATTTCTTCAATTTCCGAATTTTTCCGGGATTCGTGGGATTTAATCATTGCCAAATAAGCTGTGTATCATCATTAACACCTTTTGCGAGCATTTGCGTGCAGCTCAGATATTTTACTTCAAATCAATTTGTGTTTTGTTTGCTTCTATTTGCTTACAGAAGTTTTGATGCCATTAGCAGAACTGGACAATCAAAATGAGACTTTTCATTTTTCTTATTTTCTCTGAGAATCTGTCGCCACATAATCATGTTCGTAATTGTAAAAAACACCTGAAAAACACATGTTGAGAACACATAGCTTTTCGGCGGTGCCGAGCATTCAATCCAAAAAATAAGGTTGATGTAAATCCTTCCATAACAATATCCCTGGTAAAAGTACAGCCATGTATATTGCACACTTAGTTCATATATCATGTTATCAAACTTGAAGAAAATGCCCTCTGAAAGTCTGTGGGAATTTTCGTATCCCTTCGTCATGTTTTTGTGGTCATGGTGGTAATGATCTTTACCGCAAGGAATCTTCTTAATCACGTCAATAGGCTCCTAAAGGCCTATACAAACACATGTCTTTGTGTCGTGGGAGATCGACCGTTATGCCAAGTTGAAGTAGATCCTCATCCAGTTGTGGCTTGGAGATTCCTCGATCCCGTTAATATGGTTAATGTTTAGTAACAACATAAATATGCCTTAAACCGTTAAACCATACAATACAATGGTCGACATTCTTGTGGCAACTATCTCACATAAAATATCGGATAAGTTCAGATAATAACGGGACCATCTGCCTCGCAGTTAGAATTAACGTTACTGTTACTACTCTGAAAGTAAACATTGATTTTCGCTGGGATATTTGGTTAGACCCCTAGTTTAGGATAGCCTAATTTCTTTGTTCTTGCTTGTGCGTTACATTTGAATAGTGAATGTCAACATTATGAGGCTATAGCGTTAGTAATCCGATGTTTACGTCAGGTTCTTTGAACGAGGTAACAGAATCACCTCTTTATGCGCCATTGGTGCATGTTTGCACACGTGATACACACAAATCCCATAGAGCAACAGGTTGCCTAGCCTGGTTACTATTCCTTACATGAAAAAAAAAAACCTCGGTGGACGCCCCCACTCCAGCGCCAGAAACTACCTCCATTATGCCCCGTTTCGAATTAGCGAGGTTTAAATCAGATTTTAATCAAAGCTTTTGAATATGATCAATGAAAGGAGGAGCTTTTGTTAGAAATAGTAAGCAGCGCATTCAGTAGCTCTTTGTGTGTCAGATATATATCTGCCCTGTATGATTTCCGTGTGGTACGGGACGGGTTGATAAAGGAGAGGGGGTGGGGGCGGTACAAGAAATGTGATTAGGCAGAACACGTGGTAGTGTCTTCATACAAGCCATGTAGAAAAACTACTTAACATGCTAAGATTAATTATGTTGAAGAGGGGAGTTTCTCACGCCATGTTGCCGGGGTGTGAGTCAAATATGAACATGATATTGAATTGAAAAGCCAACCCTTCTGTCATGTCTGTCCGGACCTAGTGCTTTTCCTTATGACATGCGTACGTTAATGGCGCAAATATATAACACGGGCGGTTAAAGTGTTAACAGCGTTTAAAAGGCGTCCATACCTTTGCAATACGTAAGGAATTGAGCAGCCTTCAAAGCAACTGAAGCCGACTTCACCTATCACATCTCCCATCTCAATAAAGAAGATCTCGATAGGGGAAAACAAAATTAAACGATTATGTCAGGTAAAGCACTGTAATTTAAAGCATTGGTGCAAATTATCACGTTACGATGGGGAATTGACGTATTCATTCAGATAACCCATTGATTGCTCTCGGCGAGTCAGCGAAAGCTCTGGATGTAGTTAAAGGGATAGTTCACCCTGAAATAATGTTTGTTTCAATAAGAACAGACACATGAAAGAAACAAAGTAAGGGTTTGATGAAAATCCGTCAAAGGATAAGAAAGTTGTGATGTTACAAAATTTTGATTTTGTGACGTCACAAGCGAGGTGCTCTTCCATATAATTTTTTTCGATGTTGCATTTTTGTACGTTTGCATTTGAAACATCCTCAGAAATACATTTTTACGCACATACTTGTAGTAAAAATCATTTCATTGTCAAAAACAGAAAAAGAGTGATTTATGTAATTATATTGTACACAACATATGGGAGAGTACGTCGCAGGTGACGTCACAAAATTTTAATGTA
Source organism: Arbacia lixula (assembly GCA_963669155.1). NCBI lineage: Eukaryota > Metazoa > Echinodermata > Echinoidea > Arbacioida > Arbaciidae > Arbacia > Arbacia lixula. Next base: position 3,028,547 of record OZ022586.1, read on the forward strand.
AAAATTGAATAAATCTATTTTCCTTTCACCGATTGTCGTCAAACCTTCAGTAAAATGTTTCTTTCATGCTTTTGCTTTTATTGAAACCAATGTTTCTTCAGGGTGAGCTATCCCTTTAATGTAAATGGGCTTCATCATTTGCGCGTACCAGCTCGCGATGACATTGTGTCTTAAGATGAAGACCAGCGAACATGGCGAAAATGAGTCGCTGGGGGTTTTCCATCACGTGTGACTTCACGGAGATTTGTTTAGAAACCGTTCGTGACTGGTGTCCTCCTGACTAACCATGCTAAATACGATTGTCCTTATTGACCTAATGGATGTGTCATTTTTTTCTCGCTTCCTCCAGACAGGGAGGGTAAGGGGGGGGGGGGCGTCTCTACACACTAGCTTTGCTTCTTCTTCATTTTGCATGACTGAAAATGATAAACATGCATATACACTGTACAAACATTGCATATAGCAGCAATCACTGTTACACATACGAAATTGAGCACTGTTAAAGACACATGCGTGTTATGGCAATTATCTATAGTAAGTGGAGTGGCTACGACAACAAAATAAAAGTCAGATTTTGTTGCGCGATGCATGATGACACAACATTTTCCTATATGAAGTACGAATATATGCTTAGTCAATATGCATGGTGGAAGGTTATATGTCAACACTCATCAAAGACAATAGCGGATGATGCACCAGACATGATCTTGATTGTTTCCTACGACAGTTTAAACTATTATTGACAGCAGCACAAGCGCTGTTCACCTGTATTCGCTGACCTTCGCTGCGATACAATGACTAACGTTTGGACAGGTAGCCCGCCTAGTACAATACCTGATAGATTGTCAGGAAGACTTCTGCATAAGCTATAACTAACGACACGGGCCAGCCCGGACGTGTCCATCAATGCCATCGTTGTGCTGAGGACCCGTCCAATGCCGTTGGTCCATATTTAGGTGCCACGTGGTAGCTGACGTCATCGTTTAACAGGTGAGACCAGTGGCACGGCCCATCATTGTCCATCATGTCCACATCAAGGAGGAGCTCATTCATCAAAAGGACTAAAAGTCGTATTTGATGAAATCTGATTTGTTTGCATTAATGCATTGCTTTTGTATACATTCATAAGGACGAAGAAAGAAATGAGTTATCTCCAGAAAAGATCAAATAGGTCATCAAAAGAAAACTAGCTCTATATCGAAATCGTCAAATCCTTCAATTATGTCCTAAAAAGCGCAAAATCCATTGTAGTTTTGTTCCATAACCTGTTCAATTGAATAGTTAGAGCGAATCATCGGAAACATGTTAGTCCTCTTGAGTATAGGTATTCCTGTGATGAGGTAGTCCAAAAAAGAAAAAAATTCATTACCAGAAACCACTGAACACCTAGTCCACCCCCTGGGCTGTATTTAGCCCAGTAGAGATCAGTGATTTAGCCCCGGGTATTTAGCAATCCGCCGACAACGGACATTGGTGGTGCATCACATACAAAAATGTAGCGCAATCAGTGGTCTGTCGCGGTGTGCGTACAATGTGAATCAGTGGCGTAATGTGTGTGGGAGAATAAGCGGACGATAAAATACGGCCAGTATTTGGACTACTGAACACCTTGTGGAATAAACAAACCCCAAACACTAGATCTTCTCAAAATTCCGCTATGGGGGATCGAACTCCTTTTTGGAAATAAGCTCTTCGCAATCATATAGGCCGGTCGAGAGGACGAGAAATATGATCACAGATTAGAAGTTATGGAACAGCAGGAGCATCAGGTTTTGTTGGAAGCTGGGTCCTTTTTTCAGTCATGTTAATCAGTATCGAACAGACATGTCCTGCGATGATTCACGCGTGTAACCCACTTTTTGACTTTCACCAGCGCACCTGTAAGCACTTGAAGAACAGTAGCCTCCCTACCAGACGGTGGAGCATCTTAATCCAAACTGTTGATGCAATCAGCCGGTCTAGCCTCAGTAGATAAATCACGATCTAATATTTCCCCTTGCTTACCACTGAACACCTTAGGACTAAACAAACCCCCCACACTAGATCTTTTCAAAATTCTGCTTTGGGGATCACATGACTTTTATGGACGGTAACGAATGATAAGGAAATACGTCTTGTCAGTACTAGCTCCAAATGTTTAGTTGATAGTTTGAATTTGAAATATCTAACAACCTTGAGGTGAGGCTGTTGCCACGTTTTAAACACCATGTAAACCCGGTGTGGTAGGCGGGAGCGTCCTGGAGTTATCTGTCTATTCCTCGATGGCGTCCTTCGAAGCCCCCGTTAAGCGCCAAGTGAAGTAAAGTAAAGGCCATCGAGACGACATGATTTTGCCACGATCCTGCAGACCTGCGACTGGAAATGTGACGTCACATTCTTGCACAAAAGCAATGAGCGGGTCCTGCGATTCAGTCAGTCGTACGACTGATCGGATAATGCAGTTTGCCGTGGCCTTTACACCTGCATCACGTGAGGGTGTCATGGCTGGGACGTGTCTGCTCTCCCCCGCGCACATCTTCAGGAAAACCGCTCTGACTCTACTTCCAGCGAAAGTTCGAAAATAACCCTCCCCGCATCCTCGGTCGGGCCCGGGCCTGGATAACATTACTCCGAGGGGTACATTGTATCAAAGAAGGTTAGAACTCCTCACGTTAGACCGAAAATTCGGTCTTTGTAGGTCGCTGGATCCGCTGAGATTGCATCTGGTTCCTCTGAAACGCCCTACTTAAAATTGGGGGATGTTAAAAATGTAAGTTTTATTAAAGAATGCCTCGAATGAGATAGTTATTTCGGTCTAGGATCATAATAGCTCATACATTTGGTGCTTTGTAGCCTGCACCACAGGCCGGCGGATATTTCAAATTCAAACTACCAATAGAGAATTGTTTTACCGACGTCAATGGAAGAACGGTCCACGTCGTGGGGATGGAAACTGGACAATGTTGAGTTCACTCTTCCACCATCAACAAGTCGATCATTTACTGAATCACAATTAGTTCACCTTCTCGTTTCCAACAAGCCTGACGGCCAAACATTTGAGAGAGACTAGACGATGAAAATGGAAAGAAGAAGAGGAAAACCGGAGAGTGGTTCGTCTACTCCAACCAATATAATTTGGACTAAATATACCCTACGGCCTGGTAGCAAGGCTAAATTGGTTCTCGGCTGTAGATTATGGTCCGCCTCTTGATTATGTGTTTCTCCTCTCATAACGGAGTTTGAAAACATAGACTAAGCAACCTTTTACTCCACCCTGCCCCATGGATAAAGGAGACGAAATCAGAAGGAAAGAAGAGATACCTTACAGCCTCGAATCAAGGCTACAATCAAAGATGCAGACAGATCTGTATCGTGTACTACGTCCAACACAATAAACCTGATATATTTAGATGTGCCTTTGTGGTCTGTGGAAATGTCTGGAGGGCTTCTCCTAGGTTGATAAAGTTCCTTATTAGTATTTCCTTACATTCACATTTATTTGGAAGTATTTACAAATATTAAATGATGTCTCACGATCCGAAATCCATTGAGAAATAACTGCGGCAGTATTTCGTGCCGTAATGATAATGGGTAATAGACATGATAGAAATTCATCCAGGAAAAGCCAGTATTTTATGTTAGATTTCATGAAGTCATGTAAGTTAAAAAAAAAAAATTAATTTGTGAAAAGCTTCGTAAATGAGTAAACCCACAAAGTTATCATGGGTCTGATCACGTAACTTGGATAACGACAGAAAGGGAACTCGCATGCTGATATCACGTAGTATCGTATACGTTTCGTAAAGCGTTCTGGGATATGCAACCATAATGATAATGGGACTCGACCAATTCTACTGGTAGTATTCATTTTACGACAGCTAACATGTGAAATGCCAACTTTGATCAAACAAAAGAACAAAGGTTTCAATCACATGCATGTTTATACTCAACTGGAGAGGATAGCTTGTTCTTGCTAACTTGTTTGAGATTCTGGAGAATGTCAACATTTACAAACAATATGAACACTGAGTATCATTGCCGGAGTTCGAATAAACATATGACCCGTATCACATTATGGTGAGGCTTATCTAAGTGGAGAAAACACATACTTGGCACGTAAGTTGTGATTTGGACAGGAATTATGTCAAGGGCATGTGAATCATCGTGCTTGGTGGCATTGAAAAGTAGGATAATAGATGTGTTGGTATTTACGGAAGGTGTGCACTATTTACCCGCGAAGATATAAGCTCCATTTTTGTCTCGCCCACCGGAGGTGAAGGCGAGACTAAGGGATCCAAATGGCGTCCGTCCGTCGTCCGTCCGTCGTCCGTCCGTCGTCCGTCGTCCGTCACAAATGTTAAAGTTGACCTGCAAGACTCTCTTATGATCCATAACTTGGCAACTGTTACAGCAATGGCAGCCACACTTGGTTGATAGAAGCGCTAGGGGTATCTTCATGTTATGGTGTTGTCAGAGGTCATTTGATGATGTCAAAGGTCATTTGAGGTCATATATTAAAGAGTATGTGCAAGACTCTCTTTTTCTATGTTAAAGTTTACCTGCAAGACTCTCTTTTGACAAATAACTTCACACAGGTTGCTTGGATTACAACCTAACTGGGGTCATAGATGCACTGGGGGTACCTTCATGTTATGGTACCGTTGGAGGTCACAGGATAAGGTCAAAGGTCATTTGAGGTCATACGTTAAAGTTTACCTGCAAGACTCTCTTTTGACAAATAACTTCACATAGGTTGCTTGGATTACAACCTAACTGGGGTCATAGATGCACTGGGGGTACCTTCATGTTATGGTACCGTTGGAGGTCACAGGATAAGGTCAAAGGTCATTTGAGGTCATACGTTAAAGTTTACCTGCAAGACTCTCTTTTGACAAATAACTTCACATAGGTTGCTTGGATTACAACCTAACTGGGGTCATAGATGCACTGGGGGTACCTTCATGTTATGGTACCGTTGGAGGTCACAGGATAAGGTCAAAGGTCATTTGAGGTCATACGTTAAAGTTTACCTGCAAGACTCTCTTTTGACAAATAACTTCACATAGGTTGCTTGGATTACAACCTAACTGGGGTCATAGATGCACTGGGGGTACCTTCATGTTATGGTACCGTTGGAGGTCACAGGATAAGGTCAAAGGTCATTTGAGGTCATACGTTAAAGTTTACCTGCAAGACTCTCTTTTGACAAATAACTTCACATAGGTTGCTTGGATTACAACCTAACTGGGGTCATAGATGCACTGGGGGTACCTTCATGTTATGGTACCGTTGGAGGTCACAGGATAAGGTCAAAGGTCATTTGAGGTCATACGTTAAAGTTTACCTGCAAGACTCTCTTTTGACAAATAACTTCACATGGGTTGCTTGGATTACAACCTAACTTGGGTCATAGATGCACTGGGGGTACCTTCATGTTATGGTACCGTTGGAGGTCACAGGATAAGGTCAAAGGTCATTTGAGGTCATACGTTAAAGTTTACCTGCAAGACTCTCTTTTGACAAATAACTTCACATAGGTTGCTTGGATTACAACCTAACTGGGGTCATAGATGCACTGGGGGTACCTTCATGTTATGGTACCGTTGGAGGTCACAGGATAAGGTCAAAGGTCATTTGAGGTCATACATTAAAGTTTACTTGCAAGACTCTTGGTGAAGGCTTCCTAACTTGTGCACAGAATTGTGTGAGCATGTGTGAGCATTACTGATGTAGATTTAGGCAAACATTACTCATGCACATTTATGCAAATTTATTCAAAGTCACTATTTTGCACCTGATTTTGATGTTGTCTGTTTAAAGTTGCTTATTTGTTTGTTTCAGTTTTTCACAGGTTTTACAGGCAGGCACTACCTCTTAGGCAACAAAGGAGCCCATTTATTTTATGGCAACATGGCGTATACATGTAATAGATGTGGAAAGTCATTCCAGTTGAGAGCGAACCTCCAGAAACATTCATGTAATATTTGCTACAAATGTGGGAAGGAGTTTACCAGGAAACAAGTGTTGCATTCACATTCTTGTATAGGTTCTTTTTCATGTCAGTATTGCAACAAAACATATTGCTCTGAAGTCATACTTAAAAGTCATTCTTGTACATTTTGTGCAAAGTGTAAAACGCAATTTAGTTCATTTCAAAGAAAGGAAGGTCATGTATGCGATAATATGAAAGCAAGCACAAGTGCTAATCGAGATGCCCATGACCAGAGACAAAGTTTACTTCGCCTCTATTGTGCAAATGATTATCATCCTGTTTTGTCTTTGTCTAATCTAATAGAACTTGGTGGAGGCTTTTTATTCCATCTCAAAGAAGGGGGAAGGTGGGGGAGGGGGAGTAGATAGAGGAAGCAGCATTGCGTGAAATAGCCCTTCTCATTTATGGAATGTTACATTCTATGGCAGATATTTCACAATCAGCCAGGGATACAATTCTTTTGCGTAGCAACGGAGATCGCGATATTTCTGGTTATTTTCGCAAGTGGGCGAGACACAATATTGCTAATGCCTTGTTTATTCCTTCATCGCTGCCTAGCTTTTTAAAATTAAATGATTAAGCGAACACTTTTTTTTAATGTCTGGTTGAGTAAGTGTAATATGTAAGTGTTCTTCAATGTACTTCAAATGTATTTCAATGGGTGGCATATTGCGCATTTCTAACAATCAATCTACAATTTCCTTTTCAGGATGATATGACATGTTACATCTTTGTGGACACTTCCAGCATAACCTGTAGTTTTTGGCAAAGCAACGATTATTCCAACTTGAAAAATAATCGCGAAATAGTTGTGTATGGAAACATAAAATGTTACAGTGAGCAACTGCGGGTGGTCATAGTAATGACTACTTTTGCCCATAACCTATTGGTTAGCTTAGTTCAACCTTTGATGTTGTCATGCCAAGAATCATGATCTGGAAGATTTGATGAAGGTAGCTTAATAGCAGGATATAGAAAAAATATGACAACAATATTCAACAATATGTGACATTTTCAGTGAGCAGTTATTAATTATATGATGAACTTACGAATACGCATCGACAGAAGGCGACATGACCTTCGATGTTACAGGGCCTTCAACACGTATAGTGCCATGTCTGACCTTTTTTTTTTATAAGTAATTCGCACAAGTCTGATAGAGCTAGAGTTCATTTATGTACATCAGGACATGGCACCTTTGTCGAATTAGGTCGACTATGTGGTTTCCTATACACGGACGTCCTGTGATCGTGCCGAGCTGACCTTAGAAATTTCACAGTAATTGTTCTCGAAGAAATACATGGTTAAGAATACAACGCAACATTTACACCAAGAATAACAGTGCTACGTCATACTCGTTAACTCGCAGTGTGCCGCCTGTGTCCTTTATCATAAGGTATGCATAAGTTGTATAGAGCAATAGTTTATCTGACACTCATCGAGTTAAGAAGGAGCTATCTTCTGGTTGAAAACGTGATTTAACATCCTTGTTTCGATATGCTAAATCTAATGAGGAAACCAGCCTGCACTTCCTGTCAACACGGTCATGATAATGATAGTGTTTTCTTTGGCATAATATTGGCAGATTTACCGAATATTTATCGAAAGTGCGCCGATTCCTACATAAATGCGCATGCACTCTATGTTGTGAAGCAAAGATGTGAGTATAGACGTGTGTGTGTGTGTTTCTATTTGTGTGTGTGTGTGTGTGTGTGTGTGTTTGTTTGTGTATGTATGTGTGTGTGTTTTTTTTTCATATATATGTGTATATAAGGGGTTTCATTCTTCCTTGTTTTGCTCATTAACTGATGTTTTATCAAAGAAAATTATGCTGTAGAAACAAAATGAAGACTGGTATTATATCATTTTGCTTATATTGATTTATATGGATGTATTGATGCTTATTTTGAATGAAATCCCCAATAAAAACATTATGAAAAAAAAGTGTATGAATGTGTGTGAACAAACGAGAAATAATCAGTGATAATCCAATACAATATATCAATCAGATGAACGGATACACACGGAATTTTTTCCTTGTTAACGTTGGTATACGATATGATAAGGTAATGCAAAGCCCTGGCTGACAAACTTCAAATTAATAGATACTATTTAGAAAATAGCAAAACTTCAAATTGTTTTACGTTGTACTATGATTTCACTACATCATCACTTATGGTATTATCATGTTTATTGTGAATTATGCAAAGTTTGCTATTTCATAAGGTAATGTCTTATATATTTTATTTACCTGTATGGGAATTGTTGTCTGAAAACACTTGAATGACTTGGTGATGATAGATGATAATTCATGTATGCCTTTATGCCGAAAAGTGTAGCCTTGACCATGTTTCGTCATCCGTCTTATTTCGTCCCCCCTCAGAGGTGCGGCTAGTGAACGGCACCAGCCGCTACAACGGTGTCGTAGAGATCCTTGATGGGGCGCGGTCGGCCTGGCTTACAGTATGTCACACCACTACCTGGGGCATCTCTGACGCCGTGGTGGTGTGTCGGCAGCTCGGCCTCCCTGCAGCTTCCCGGGCCTTCACTGTCGGGGAACCGAACCCCGACCTGCACATCCCATACTACGACCAGCAATTCAACTGCCTAGGAAGTACGTGTATTACGTAATCCAGTTCCATTCATCCAGAGGGGTGTTTTACCTAGCTCTTCGTTAAGCTACGAACGAATTTGCGCACTGTTTGCGTCATATTCAGTTATTATGGTTCTCATTAGTTTAAGTTGAAATCTGCTCTATGTAAATTGAATCGTTCTTACAAGGGTCTGAATACAAAGTTTATGACTAGTCAAATTTGTTTAGGATTATTGAAAAATTCATTCATAGTGTGTAAGAACATGAACAAATTGGTGTATCTGATTTAGCACAAGAACAGGTCAACATTTTTGCGTTAAGTCGTACTTGTCTTACAAACAGCTTGGTGGAACACCCTTAAGGTTAATTAATTAATAGATAAAAACATATATTTATCTGTCATCTTTTAAAAAGTTTAGTACCTAGAATAATTATATAAAAAACAAATTCGATCAATTAGATTGCTAACTGCAGCATTTAGGGGCTGTCTTTTGGATAGCCATATGAGTTACATTTACTGAACACATGGGCCCTGTTGCATAAAACTAAGCAATTGGTAACTTACAAGATAATACCGCCCGACAGACAATCAAATTCAAGGTTTCCATTGAAATTGCCATTGATAGCAAAGTTACCATCAATGGTAGGTTTTATGCAACAGGGCCCTGGGATGTATCACTGCTATAAGGGCACAGCTTCAGCACCAAGAGTACAATAGACTGTTACCATGGTTACACTCCTCGGAAGCGAAGGAAGGGAAACTGTGAGCAGGTCAACAAACTGGTATTTCTGTGTTGTGACAGTTCAATCAGATTTAGACACAAACTTATCTGGTAAATGTCCTGAGGTTTGGGAAGATGGTCATGAATTATCTTGTCAGGTGGTCGTAAATTATTTGGACCACAATGTGCTGCAATAACAATGATCGTCGCATACTTTAAAGATAAGATGTGACCTAATCACTGGGCTGACACTATTTATATGAAAAGGACAAGAAAAACGATCTAAATGTTCTAAAGGAGACATCGTTTCAAAAAGATATAAACGCTGATGTATGCCTGTATGAAATTTCAAATATTGGAAGACCTTGTTGATCATGATTTTTTTTTTTGTTTGCTGATGATTATTCATCATTTCTTTTGTCCCAAATGTACAGATGAGGCGGAAGTCAACGATTGTCAACGATTGCCTATCGATCACAGCGCACTGGAGGCTTGCACACCAGGCTGGACCAGTTGCCATGGTAATCAGACAACATCCTTTGACCGCACACGTCCGCGCGGTTCGGTGACATTTGTCTCCTTAATCCCATTTGCCCGGTATAGCAGATGATGACGGTATACCAGGGGAGTGAGTGACTGAGTAAGAGAATGAGTAACATAGAGAAGAGAAAAAGGAAGGGTATACGTAGGTATATATATATATATATATATAGAGAGAGAGAGAGAGAGAGAGAGAGAGAGAGAGAGAGAGAGAGAGACAGACAGACAGACAGACAGACAGACAGAGGCATGGGGAGAGACAGAAAGAGAGACAGAGAGACAGAAAGAGCCAGAGAGACAGCGAGAGAGACAGGGAGATATACATGGAGAGAGAGAGACAGTGATGGAGAGACAGAGAAAGATACAGAGAGAGAGAGAGAGACAGAGACAGATACAGAGAAAACAGATAGCGAGAGAGGGAGGACAGATATGAGAGAGAAAACATACATAAAGGGAAATATGTAAGTAAAGTACGTGTAAGAAAAAGGGGACGGGGAAACCTAAATAGGGATCGGACCTCATACTGCTTATCCGGTGTATTAGTCAAAACCACAAAAACCATGCAAATTCCTCATTGTCACGGAAGGATCCTTCTGCTTCACCAAAACCTCAGAAATTAATCATACGATTTTGAACATTTTCCTTATCAGAACTAGAACTAATGAAGACGAAAATGGGGAAGTGCAATTCAATAAGGCTCTAGATTACTCAATAGTCAAAGAAGAATTTCCGGCAGGTGCATCAGTGAGGCCGCAGAAATGTCCTCCAATTTGTCACAAATCCAAATCATCTTGATTGGGGCAACTATAATCATGAGAGTGAATCCCATGGAAAGATTAAGGAAATGTCGTGGGCTTGGATCGCCGCGGTTTACGTGTATACCACGAAGATTTGGATTATCCCAGTATTGCAAAACATATATCGTAGTAGTGGTCTACAAAGCTAAAGGACTTAACATGCTTAAGGAGAGAAAAGCGGTTCATGAATTATGATTACAGAATCCTGAACAATAAATATCTGACCTATGATTTATCGTTTGGAAACAGATTTTGAATGTATAGCACAGTTAAAATAGAATATGCTATTTGCTATAAAACGACAAGGAAATTTTTTCCACTTTAGACTATGTAACAACTTAATCCAAAAATGAACAAGTGACAGACATTATTATTTTCGCTTACATCATCCCTTGCGTAATTGTTTGTCATGATCATTTGGGTTAAGCGACAATGTCATCTTCGCACTATTTTGCGGCAGGCAAAATGCTGCTCGTTATGATACAAGTGGAATATTATCGATAACATTTAGTACAAATAGTCAAAGATATATTCGAAATGGTAGGTTTTATTTGATTCTTAGAAGAGTGAGATCTTCATTTGACTGTTTCGTGCACCGGTCTCCACTTCTAAGTATTGACCCACTCACGTTCCTCTGCATTTTATCTTTCCATTAGATGAGCGTTACATTGGGTGCTTTGGCGACGTCGCCTACGACCGCGTTCTCACCGCGGCGACGCATCCGCTCACGGATGTGATGTCGCCTTTGATCTGCATCGACTTCTGCAAGACCATGGGGTTCTACTACGCCGCCGTTGAGTATGCGAGTGAGTGTTACTGCGGCGCCGCCGGGGCGAACTACGCACGTAAAGGGCAGTATGACGATAACCACTGTCACGTTGAGTGCGCGGGCACGCCCAGTGAGAGCTGTGGGGGCGTGGGCAAGATGGCTGTCTTCACAAGTAAGTTGATTGGTTCATTTTTTTTTAGATAGCCTGTCTTCCAGGTCGTTGAATATTTTTAATAAAAACTCTACAGTTAGAGGTACGCAGTGCTGATATCAAACTAATGTCTCTTTACCATGCATGTATTGAAATATTCATTATCGCAATGAAATATCATTTTTCCTTTTTAGACTTTCTTTACCCCCTCTTCTTTCTTTTTTCGTTCTTAAAAGTCCTCTTTCTCCGTTTCTCTTTATATCTTCCCTTTTCTATTTCCTTTTTTTTTTTGGCTTTTTCCCCCTTTTCCTCTCCTTTCTCTTTCTTTTTCTTTCTCTTTCTATTTTGTCACCTATCCATATTATCTTTCCTCTCTCATGGAGTTTCAGTATAGTACGAGTATAATATGTGGTCGCTTTACTTCGATACAGGTGTAGCCACAAATGACAAAAATATGCAATTTTTTAATCTTTAATCTGAATTATTTTTAACTCCCTGTCTTTCCGCTAAGTTATTTCAATCACCTGATTTATGTATGGTTATGTTCACAACTTCACAGTAAGGGTGCAACTTTGAAATTTTCAACATTTTTGTCTGTAGCAATTTCATAGAGCCACAGAATTTATATATACTGAGGCATATGGGTGACCTCATTGCGTGCTACGGTACCTCGGGTAGCATAAACATCTTCAATTATAACTTTGTTCAAATTTGGTGGGCACATCAGTACCCTTAATTGCACATTTTTTTTGTGTATATAAAATACTTGTTGATTTTTTTTTTTGTACAGCCCTGTATTATTTTTGGAATGTTGGGGTTCCTTTGGTTATGTTCAACGAAAAATACCAGATGGGTTTTTAGTGTGACCGCTTCGCATTTTTTTTTTGAGAACGAGTTGCCGCAATCTGTTGTTTCGGAGGCTTCATTTTCCGTTAACAAAAGCTAATAAACTCAGTATTCCGTGAATTTCGATTCCGAGTATTCTGTGGATCTTGAAATGTAATTTATGTAACATTTAAAATATGCACTTCCAAATAATTCCCAAATTTCTTTCACAATTTCATTTATAATTCTTTGAAAGCTTAAAGGAGGAGCGTGAATTTTCTGTTAGCTGATTTGAAGCCTCACACAAATATAAGCGGATAACTTTTCCAATCAATATATGACAGTGTAGTATATGAACATTTAGTTCACGTGCCAATAGCAAACGTTATTTCCCCTTAAACATGTTAAATGTTCCACATTTGGAGTAATTAGTCAAAATTTGTGAAATTCTCGAAATGTTAAAGCAGAACATTTTGAGGATTTGTGATTTAATCACTAATTACTCCAAATGTGGATCATTTAAGGGCAAATAACTTTCAACGGGTTTCAAAAATGGACAATACATGAATTTAAGACCATTGGCAAGACGTTTGCTCAAGCTAACCCCTTTTACAGTATGTTCCCTTTAATAAAGATAAGTCTAACACTTACACTAACATATTATTCTCTATATCTTTGGGGCATATCCTGTAGCTTAGGCGATCACTAAGTTACCCTTGCTCTGTTAACCAGTCAGTCAGGTTGTTTATCACAACATTCCTCTTTGTTCCCCTGCTTCTTAAATTATAGAATTCCGGATAAACAGAAGTTTTAAACAGTTTTTACTTTGCTGAACTTTCGTTTCACTGGATGACAAAAGAATGGTTGACAAGTCGGTTCATGTGTTCAGGAGGAACGGAGAGGAAGTGTGTATTATTGTAGCGATTTACATACAGTTATTAATACTGATTCATGTGTCTGTTGAGGTTTTCTTTGAAACAAATCCTTGAAATGTAACGCGTGTCACTCTGAATGATAGATGCTGATCACCAAGACAACATTGAGCAGACAAATGTTCCCGTCATCAGTGGATTGAAATATTATTAGTTACGAGTAAAGTGACCACAAGAACCACATTATGAAATCCAGTTTGTGTCATGAGAGATTTAAAAGGGACATACATGTAGGTCTAAATAATGCATGAAAACGATTTTTGACGTTTACAGATGATGTCTTTTATTCCCAGAGAGCTAGTGCTTTGAATGGTATCTTATGGAATGCACCATGTTACTCATACAATCTTTACAGGCCTGCTTATTAACACTTTCGGTCCCAACCGATTTATGTAAGTCCAGTGGTAATTACAACATAATGGCCGGTATTCTGAAGTCGCGTTTAACAAAGTCGGGTCTAAAATCGAGTTTAGTTAGTCGGGACTTAAACCTAACTTCGAGTCTAAGTCCCGTTTATGATTTTGAAAGTCAGGTTTAAGAAAAGTTAAACCCGGCTTCAGAATACCGGTCATTGTGTTTAGCTATGGAATTTATGGGGATAAGGGATACCGCTTCTTTGATCGCCAGAATGTTTTCACTTCTGTCTTCCTCGCACATCAAGTAACGCCTTCCTCATGCGCTACCGTGAACTAATTAGTCAGGAGTCTCAATATAACATGTGTCATTCATGTAAACTATGTTAAATGATAAGCGTCAGCTGCTTTCGATGTGCGGTATTTAACACTTGCCTTTACTCGTCCCATTCTTTCACGCTTGTCTTTCGCAAAAAAAAAACTGTTGACGATGCACGTCATCAGCCACTAAATGATGGAAGAAAAAGCGTGTGTAAAACACTCTAATCACGCTCTTACTGCCATCGTGTTTTTCCATGTACATGCTGTATCATAACTATCAAAGGGTTAACATCTGGACAATTATAATGATAAACGTAGTAAAACGGAAACAGTGGCCACTCTTTTAACAAGGATAAAAAAATATACTCCAATTCAATTTTACTGGTTTTAATGAGGGAGCTACCGGTAATTATTACAAACCTTTCATCTCTGTCCACCAATATTCACCAATGTTCACTCATTATACAATACCGAACGTGAACTATGGCAGAACATGACACGAACCACACCACTTTTGTCTTGAGAATCATCTTTCAGAACATTTGGGTTGTGTTGACAGTCAGTTAAGTTGACAGTGTATTTAGTTTGATGCTAATCATATTCATGCGTGCTGGTATTACCTTTAATCAAATGCAGTGGTTGTTTAGTCACCAACGTCACGTCTCTCGTTACGAAGGATTATCCAACAAAGGTTGCGGTTAATATACGTGATACCAAACCGTTACTCTCTTTCTTTCTCTCCCCCCCCCCCCCTTTTTTCCCCCCTCTTTGTCTCTTTCTGTTCCCTCCCTTCTCCCTATCTCTCTCGCACGCCCCCCCCCCCCCCAATCCCTCTCCCTCGCACACTCTCTCTCCCCCTCTCTCTTTCGTTATTCTCTCTGGCTCCTTTCTCTCTTTGCACTCCTCTCTTTGTCTCTTTTAAAGGGATAGTTCACCCTGAAGATTATTTTGGCCTCAATATCAGGAGACACATGAAAGAAACGTCTTAGTGACAGTTTGATGAAAAACGTCAAAGGATATGAAAGTTATGATCTGTTAAAGTTTTTATTTTGTGACGTCACGTGCGAGGTGCTCTCTCTCCCATATGTTGTGTCCATTTTTCTCTCGAAAAAGATATTATCCTTTTACATCTACATTTCATACATCACTAGAAATATGTTTTCCACACATACATGTATGAAAAAAAAAATAACCGAAAAAGAGCAATCTATGGAAATATTCTTTACACAGCATATGGGAAAGCACATTGAACATGACGCCACAACGTCAAAACTTTAATGAAAATAAAATTTAAAAATAAAATGAAAATAAAATTTAAGAACTTTCTTTTACTTTCTTTTAACTTTCTTTCTTCTTACGCTATAAAAGACGCGCGCAGCGACTATTGTCCACATTGCCTGACGAAGACTAGCAGTAGCGGTCGAAACGTCGCAATCTCCAGTTTGCCTTTTCGTGAGACAACAGATTACTACTCTAGCGAAACTTTCTTTTCATTCGACTGATTTTCCTCATTTTTTTTCGTCAAATGAATTTCAGGGTGAACTATCCCTTTTAAATCTCTCTTTCTTTCTCTCTCTCTCTCTCTCTCTCTCTCTCTCTCTCTCTGTATCTCTATCACATACACGCATCTATTTCTATCCATCTCCTTCCTTCTCTGTCTCCTTCTCTCAAATGCTCTCTCTCCCTCTCTCCCTCTCTCCCTCTCTCTCTCTCTCTCTCTCTCTCTCTCTCTCTCTCTCCCTCTCTCTCTCTCAGACACAAATGTTTCTACGTGTTTTATTTTACCCTTTCTTTCTCCATCTCTGCCTCCCACCCCCGCCCCCCCCCCTCTCTCTCTCTCCCTCCCTCTCTGTTTCTGTCTCTGCCCTTTTCTGTCTCTGTCTCTCTCTGTCTCTCTATCTCTCTCTCTATCTCTTACACACGCACGCACACACACACACACACACACACAACTCGCTTTCCCCGCATCTATCTCACAATCCCTGTCTTCTACCGTCACACCTGTCAGCTCGTATTAATTTACCCATAACTCCGCCAGTGCTAGTCACAGCGACATCAACACTCCCCGTGCTCGTCATTGTTTGTAGGAGGAAGCCTGAGAGCTGTAGCGGAATTCCCTCTAATTTCTAGCCCAAAGTCCCGGGGGCCGTGTCATTGTATCTTCATCACACCTTCCAATCCTTCCGCATGGCTTATAATAATTTCTTGCCTGGTTACCAGAGAATTTATAGACATGATACATAACTTTTCTACGAGTTCCATCAGAACGTGTGAATGTATTTTCATATCGCATTTCATAAAGTTTTTAAAATGAATTGTGAACATTATTCATTATTTTAACATGCCATCAATATGTGATTGTGTACTTGGGTTAATACCCTTTGATATTAGGGCAAAATAGTGATTGGTAAAAATATCACGTACCACAAAATTCTACCTATCGTGTGTCGTATGCCAAATGTGTATTATTATGTTGTGGAAACTTTTTTGGTACTCTAGCTGATTGTTTATGCTTGGATTGATAATATGCCTCTAAAACATTTGTAAACGTCAGAAAGATGCTTCGTTGTTTGTAATGCTCTCTGACGGTTACTTTCAATCAAATACCAATGATTTCGTATCCACAGCGTCTTTCATCACGACGCCCGCTCCAACTACTACGATACCAACGACCCTCCTCACCACGCCTGCGACAACGACCACCGCACCTCCGCCATCGACCGCGTCCCCAATAACGCCACCGTACAGGGCAGAAACGACCATGGAGATTTTGCCGACTAGACTAGCGCCATCTACGGCGGGAGTGATCCAGACTGACTCGATCTCAACCAGTTCCATTCCCGTGACTGGCGGTCGCATCTCACCTTGTAAGTCGGAAAAGTATTAAAGGGATAGTTCACACTGATGATAAGGTGGTTTCAATAAAAGGAGGCACATAAAAGAAACATATGAGTGAAGGTATGACGAAAATCCGTCAAAGAATAAGAAAGTTATGATCTTTTGAAATTTTCAATTTTGTGACGTCTCTTGCAAGGTGCTCTCCCATATGTTGTGTACAGAACAATCCCATAAATTGCTCTTTTTCTCTTTTGACAGCAGAAGTATTTTTTTTTCAAACAAGTTTGTGTGTCAAAACGTATTTCTTACAGTGTTTCAATAAATGCACAGGTAACATAATGCATGCCCTTTTGAGAAAATGCACGTGATGTCACAAAATCATAAGTGTAAAAGATCATAACTTTCTTATCCTTCTCTCTGTGATCTACGTACATGCTTTACTGGTGATAACACGCACAAAGGACACATATAGAGTTAACGACCTCTGCACCATAGGTGCATGGAGCGTGTAGTCAGTCAATGAGCTTCTCCTGGCGTGGTACTAAGAGAGTTAAATCTCTCTATACGCCATTTTATACTTTTCTTTAGAATTTGTACGCACTAACAGGTGCACATCACAACCCCGGCACAAAGAGATTGCTACACGTATATTATATCGTCCTGATAATAAATTACCTAGTGAAAGGGTAGTTCACCCTGAAGATAAGTTGGTTTCAGCAACAGCAGACACATGAAAGAAACGTAATTTAGTGAAGGTTTGATGAAAATCTGTCAAAGGATAGGAAAGTTATGATCTGTTTAAGTTTTTATTTTGAGACGTCACGTGCGAGATGCTCTCCTATTCGGTGTGTATATACAGTGGGTTTTTTTTTTTGTAAATTTCTATTGTTTAACTGTGCATTTGATACATTAGTAGAAACACATTTCTGCACACATACCTGTATGAAAAAATTAGTACACAGTACCCAAAATAATATAGGGAGCATATCGCACGTGACGTCACGAAATTGAAATTTCAAATTATCATAACTTTCTTATCCTTTGATGGATTTTCATCAAACTTTCACTAATATGATTTTTTCATGTTTCTGCTTTTATTGAAATCAACTAAATTCAGGGTGGAATAACCCTTTGAGCGCCAATGAGGCATTATTGCACTCATATCACACGCAAATCACATTAGACACAACTTTAACTGGCGCATCAAGACTTTTAAAATTGCGAATCAAGGCAGCAACATGGTTAGAGTGCCTGGGAAAGTGGACGATCACCCAAAGTGAAAAACTTCACGATTTTCTCACTAATGGAAATAAATATAAATAATCTTACAAGCTAGGGTGGTCAATAGGCTTTTTTTTTCGTATATAGTGATATTAAAAAAATCATTCCTGTTTTTCTATTTTTATTTCTTGATATCTAAATAGATTCCACAGTGAGTAGCGAAATAGAAATCGCTTGATTACATTCATTTATGATATTGTTGGCACGGCTGGCAGGAAATTTTAGAAGTAAAATGGAAGTACACTCGTCCTAAAATAGCCGCATGCCATGAGTCAGATATCTGCAGGACAAACCGCCCACAAGTTACGGGAAAGGAACCTGCCAATGATCCGCTAAGGCAGCATGACTATGCGGCTCTAACTTGCTACCCTACCCTCGCTAGAACGTAACAAGGGACAGATTGTTTGAAATGAAGTTCTAGGTCACGTTTCATGTTCATTCAAATCTGTGTGGAAAGTCCTTTCTCTATCGATTACCAATAATCCACGAAGGCCTTTCAATGCTACCCTCTCTAGAGATTATCGAATTGTCTGTAAAAAAAAATGTATCGTGTCAATGACCAAGATTAAACAGTCGTTGTTTTGTAGAATGTAGCGTTGATCAGTCTTTTCATTTTGATGTTTTAGACTGTACTCGAGGTCATCTACATCCTCCCAAAACAAAACAAAAACAAATAAATAAATAAATATAAAATATATAAATATGAAAAAATATATAAAAAAGGGAAAAACATTTAGAACAAAAATGAATAAATGCGAATGAATGAACCATCTTTATAGAAAGAAAGTATAGATTATGATATCCCTGATGGAAATAATCCTGCTCTTTGATTGGTTAATATTACTGCATGTAACCAAACATGCTCTTGCTGGGAGAGCAAACCCTCTCTCTTTCTATAAGAAAGTACACATTTGCCCTCCATGCAATCTGTCTGCAAGACCAGTGCTCATCACTTTGAAAAAATGGTGAAACAAATATTTAAAAACAAGTGTAAAAATCACTTTAAGTAGAATAACCCATTGTGTTAATTAAACGAGACGTGTGTAGATAAACTTTGTATTCTTGCCTCCAATATTACACAAGATAGCCTATTTGTCGCTTGGCCCCTTATTAAATTAAAGCAGTAGAAAGGACGTCTTGCGTTCAAGTCATGTTAGCTTGGGAATTCCCCAGATACCAAAATGAGTGCAGACGACTTATGATTATCCTCAGGATGATCTATGAATCATAGGAAAGGAGCGGAAAAGCGAGGAAGACGAAAGAAAGAAAGAAACTCAAGACGATATACACTTTTAGCCTAGAAAGACCCCCTCGCTTTCTTGCTTTCCTTCCTTCCTTCTCTTCTGTGTCCATGGTGATTGATATACGTCCTAGGTCTGTCCGTCCGTCCGTCCGTCCGTCTTAGAATGATTTCACCTTATACGGGCACCCATCAAAACTTCAAGCGCGGCATACCCTCCATTTTACTAATGTCGGGGTATTCAAGTTGCTAATATGCCTTCCCAAATTTCCATATGATTGTAGCATTCATAACTGTCATATTCGTTGTCCAAATTTCTTTTAAAGTGTTATTCTATGGTTTTCATATGTTTCTGGTTATGTTGAGAGCAACTCAGTTAGGGGCAGGAATATCCCTTTAACATTTAATTTGTGTATTTTCTCATTTTCTTTTTCATTAAAA
The DNA here is from genome assembly GCA_963669155.1 of Arbacia lixula. NCBI lineage: Eukaryota > Metazoa > Echinodermata > Echinoidea > Arbacioida > Arbaciidae > Arbacia > Arbacia lixula. The sequence continues at coordinate 3,048,321 of OZ022586.1, forward strand.
GCCAAACATAAGAATTACGATAAATCATTATGATATCAAACATGTGCTCTGTATTACCGAGAGCAGGGTCCATGCCGGGAGTAACCAAAGGCTTATTTTCCATTTTAAAACTCCTTCCACAATGGTTTCTTACAAGACCTCCCGAAAAGTACCTTGTTTTACATTTTAGATAACGCCCGTGTTTATCACGTTTGTCTTTTGCCTTTCTCTCCATCCTCTCCTCGCTCTTTTTCACATTCCATCCTTCTCATCACATTTTCCATTTATCTTCATTTCCTCTGCATTTTTATTTTCCTCTCTCAATTAAGTACAGTTGTACCTGAATGACCAAAATGATGATCCAACACCACAGTAGAAAAAAAAGTATTTGTGGCGGCTACTTTTAAATCTTGATGTAATGGGTCGAACACTCTGATGTATGTTTTGCTTTCTACCGCATGAGACAATCCTTCACAGCTGATCTTTATTTCTTTAAGGGGCCCTTCTTTTTGTTTACATGACAACGGCCATAAAATAGAAGTGTGGTAGAGAATAGTCTGAGCGAGCTATAATGGTTCTAACTTTGGGGGCCATGTGCATGAGAATACATGGAAATACAAATACTAACTGTCCCCAGCCCAGAAATTTGTGTAAATGATTTGTGATTTATAATTTTTTCCGCCTCCCCCCCCCCCCTTTTTTTTTATTTTGTCCGTTTTGATCTGTAGCTACCATAGCTGGCCTGGCATCTACGGGCGGCATTCTGGTTCTCGTGTGTGTAGCTGTGCTGGTCATCGTCGCCTTGGTCTTAAGGTGAGATAGGAACTTCACTCACGACTTCGTATTGTCATGATTGATGATTGCGCGTCTTGTACCAGCTATACACACCCAGGCGCTTTAGAGTAGTATTTAGCTTTTCACATGAGGGGTTTAATGGGAACATACAAATCAATTATTAGTATGCTGAAACAGCTCTCTTTCGCTGAACAAGAACTTTTGCGAAAACTAACGCTGCAATTCGTAATTTGTACAACCTACAAACAAAATAATAACACATAATTTGATCAGACAACAAATTTTGTAGTTTTTAGGTATCTAGTGTTACCGATTCTTCCTGGGTGCCATGTTGAATCACTCACTATCATGTTTCATTAACCGACCAGTTAGTTGGACTCACCACCTTGAGAAAACAATCTCGTCGTATAATATGTAACATTAGTATTTTGCTTCACACACTGTTTCTAATCGCAACATAGAGTAAAGAAATGAACGACATAGGAAAGGAACATGAATATAGATTAACAATAATTGCCTAAAGAGATGTTACTTGAGAAGGGTTTCAGAGAGTGTATAAGAGGTGCTTCACTGATGTGTAAATGGAAATCGTTCCAGAGATATTAACATGTTGTTTTTGTGTTTTGCTCTTTTTCAGACGCCGACGGCGGAAAGCATCCATCATGGAGGACCCGTCACCGTACGCCCTCTCTCCTATTTCAGCCACTGTGGAAGTTATCATGGACACTACATACCTCGACCCCATGAACTCACTCGGCGATTCGGCCGTCTACAGCGGCCTGTCGCACGTAACGGAGAGCGACTTCGACAGCTCGTTCGGCGGCGGCGGCGGCGGCGGCGGTGATTCATCCATGTACCTGGGATTGTCGTTCAGGGAGATCGAGCGTCGGCAGGAGGACGAGTATGCGTCGCTGAACTCGGCGCTGCGGAAGGAGGGGAGCTTCGCGACGACCCAGAGTGTTGGCCTTGGGATGGGGAGGCAACAGGTGTACGGGGACGGGTCGGGGATGGATACGAGTCGGGACAGCAGCGACGTAGCTGCTACGATCAGCCAGGACAGCGGACGGACAGGGAAGGACGATGCCCATGGTTTCTACGATGAGCCGCATAACGGCACCAAGTCCGCCATTTACAGCTCGGCGAATGGCCTAAGCTCATACGGGTACGGGTTTGTGTCACCAGATGCCGTCTACTCCCCTGTCCATCCCGACTCGTACTGTGAGGTGGGTGAAGCGGAGGGTGGGTACTCTAGCACCAGGTACCTCTCACCGCCAATGGATGCCGCCAAGATGCGGAGGAACAGACTCGCATGTCCAGTAGAGTCCCGTGAATACGCCAGCGTTTTCCCTTTCCACTCGAAATACCTTGTGGACGAGTATCAAACACATCCCACTACGGATAACCAGCCAATCAAAAGGGAGTATGCCAAGGCATCCGATTGTGTCCCAAGAGACAATAATGGGAACCCAGGGCCTGCGGGCACCAGGGATGTCATCACGGCAACCCTGAGCAACTCGTTACCATCTTCAGACAAGCCTGGACTCACCCCATCCGATTACGTCCGGCCAGGAGTCTACGACAGCGTATACTTCGAAGACAATAACAAGCAGCAACAAATCTTACCCAGTTCTGGACATCCAGATGTAGATAGCGTCCCATTCCCGTCTGTTCTCTATTCGGAATACGCGAGCATCCGCGACGAGCACGGAAGGCCAATCGAAAATAACCTGAGTGACGACCCATTTCCTGCAGACGAATCGTTCGACAATAATGAAGACGAACATTCCTACTCATACGTCGACCACAAGAAACTTCTTATGGAGAGGAATAAGAAGATGAACATGAATGACCTCACACTCCCCGATCAATCACCCATAAGCCCCGGATATGAAAACGTCAACGGCCGCGGGAAGTCTCCCAAGGCCAGCCCGAAGCTATCCGTCTCATCCATCATGTCCCAGATTTCTCCTCGAGGGCATATGCGGAAATACGCATCTCTGGACGAGGAAAGCAATCACGAACAAGAGCCGAAGTCAGTGTTGCCACTGAGGGGAACGGACACGGCGCCCTCAGCGACCATGCCTAGTTCATCGGGGTCGTCTGAGGTGGAGTATGCCGTGGTTGATAAGGCATTCCGGAACTCTGAACCAGCCTACATTCAAGACCTTAATGATCTAGACGACGACGATGATGATGACTACGATGTGCTACAGCATAGTGAAAAGGGTGTCAGAAAACAATAACACTGTTTAGCTTGACGGCACACATGGACACTTATAAGAATCGAAATCCGGCAAAAAAAAGAGCAATACATGTATGTAAATAATTGAATACTTGCTCTCAAGACTTCAAGCTGAATACTATACCAATATACTCAAATGCTATGAAAAGTTGCTTGATTCATCGAAATATGAACAATAACTTCCGAGATCGCGTAAGAATTAGCTCATATAGCAACGCTGCATTTTTCTTAGACAAACAAATTGCAGGCCTTAATCCTCTCTGACGAAATTATCTTCCTTTTTTTTCTACCTGGTTTGCATAGAGATCCAATGTATAAAATGTTGCCATGCGCTTCATATTAGCGAGAGAAAGGTTGCTCTTTAATTTCCGTTGGTTCACGATGGTATAAGTATTCGCGTTGTCCTTGTTATAACATCATTCTAATCCATAAAAAGCCTCCTTCTTTTCTCGAAAGAAGCCCGACAATATTATCAGCAGGGTAGGAATTGCGGTTCTGTTGTCACTCATAGAGCGTAATTACCGTCTAAACGTCGGGTCGTGTTAAGTTTAAAAAGCTTCATATTCAAACTGGTTTCCATATTTTGATGGGTCTTGCTGGTTCGCCTTTCGAGGTGCATTCATAACGAATAGACCACTGTCGTTATGTATGCTAATTCACGTCGTTCAAACAATATACGTTATTAATAGTAACCCTAAACTTGTCTGAGGTCTGTCCGAGTAGCAACAACCAATAGACTCAGAGCGCGTTTCATCCATTGAAACTGCATCACGAATTACAGGTGAATGTAATACCGCGTCGCTAGGAAGTTAGGGGTCAAGTTCAGAATGCATTACGAAAACGGCTTATTACCTGCCTCCGGTTTGTCTTTTGTTTAGGAAATTCCAGGTGAACTCGACAAACTCGAACGATACACCCAAGAAGGCGGGAAATCATTGAAGGCGCTCTGAGCAAGGTGTGTGGGCCAGAGGAATTTACACAACAAACTATGCGATTGTAAATTAGGCCCCGGTTACACCGCGATAACCGTTCTGAGAACGGTCTCAGAACGGTCTCAGAACGGTTACGGAATCTTCACTGGAGTGGTTACACCGCAGTGCACGCGAGCCGAATCATGATCTGGAGAGCACCGGTATCCATGAGCAACGATTAGCCACGCCCGGTCTGTGGTCAAAGGTCAAATCGTATTTCCCGCACGCGCGCTCTCTGCGGCGGGGCATACGCAGTTTGCTTGTTTACTCATGTGCGTCACTTCCTGTGGTGGACCAGTTTCGGAACGCTTGTGTGGTTACACCGCGTTCGAAACGGTCTCAGAACGGTCTCAGACTACCTCTGGAGGTGGTCCGACAAAAACGCTTTCGGAACGCTTTTGGACCACTTTTGGGTCGGCTGTTGTGGTTACACCGAAGGTGAACCGTTCTGAGACCGTTCTCAGAACACTTTTGACTTTCGGTGTAACCGGGGTCTTAGACGCAGCGGGTGTAGCGCTTCCGTATGATCAGGTGACGCGAACTTTATCGCTTTGTTTGTTCCATGTTTGTCAGCGCCTCGGCCGTGAGACCCCCGACAAGGTCAATATCAGGGTCATATGTTAGCGCAAAGGACAAGGACAGCTGCTTAGTAAAGGGCTTATATAACATTAGCATGTCGTCCAGGCCGTTGGGCGTTCATAAAACCGAAATATTCCATAACGAACTCTGGCTGCGGTTGACATATCACCCTTGATTTCTTCCCCATCTCCCTCTGGGGCAGACTGCAAAAGAGAATAATGAAACAGTGACTGATACACAAACGCTATTTTTATTATTATTTTTTTTTTGGTCAGAAATGTGAAACATCCTGGTAACAAGGCTAATATAACACGTGCTCTCCACTATCACCTGACATTGCTTGATATACGTCACGACTGGTGTTTCCGTAGCCTGATGTCCAGCCTTTTGAACCTATATATTCCAAGCACTACATTCTGATGGTTAGGACAGACTTCACATTGGTCTGTTTAATTGTACTTCACTGATAACTCTTCCGTTCGTAATCGGCTAGTGAGAATTCACTCTTTACGCATCACTGTGGTGTGTTTACGCAATAAATATACACAAATCTTAAAGTAAACTAGTTTCTTTGGGATGCAAATGGTTAATCGTGTTAGTTCTAGCTAGGACCCCATGGAAGATCAGCGTTTATTTGTTATTACCGTTACCGTTGCATTTGATCGTTGTGTATTGATTTACGGTAAAAAAATAAAAATGAAAAAACATACCGGAATGTTCCTGTGATAGATTCGATAAATATATATACATATATATTCATTCATGCCATATATCACCAACATGGAGGCCAGGCTGTTGTCTATAAAGTGTAACCATAATTCATTCAAAGGAGATTAAAATTATGTACGATGATACACGGTCATGTTCGATCTCATATAGTCAATATAGCAGCCTGTAACTTCTGCACGGCCTATATCCAAAGAAAATTATTGCAATGTTAAGAGAGAGAGAGAGAGATAAGCCCTATACGTCGAATAAAAACAGAACAATGAGAATGACGCGGAGGCAGAATATTTGCAGGAGATTGGACATCATTATGATATTAGATGGAAAATATCGAAACCACAAGTCCTTGACACCTTCATTGGCAAAATGAAGTTCATTTTGTTGTGTTTTGGAAGATGACATTGAAACAATGTAAAAACTATCAACGTGTTACACAAAATAATGACATGAATGAATCATTTATCTTTACAGATGTGCCTAAGTGCTGTCTTCGTAACATGCTCTCAGCTTTTACCAAATGTTGATTACATCGTAATTTTCTGTACCTGGGAAACATATTTTGATACTCATGCTCATAAGATTGAAGAGAATCATTGGGAATTAATGGTCAACAACCGCTTACCTTTAAAGTTCCTGCTTTGGACGAATGAAAACACTTTTATATTTTTATATATCTTTTTTGTACGCACCATTGTAGATATCTCTTTGAAATTGAGCTGTAAATAAATCAAGTGTACATTTCTGTCAATACGGTTGGGTTCCTTCATTCTTTGAATAGTGGATGTTACATTGGATCGGACCACGTGAATAGAGAGAAGAAAGAAATACATTTTCTTTCGGAGATGGAAAGTTGAGGACGCGAGAGAAGGAGGGAGAGACAGAGAAGGAACGACACACATGGAACAGAGAGACATTGAAATGGAGACAGAGACATAGAGAGAGAGAGAGAGAGAGAGAGAGAGAGATAGATGAAATGAGAGAGGGGAGAGAGATTGGGAGAGAGAGGGGGGAAGAGAGAGAGAGAGAACTAGAAGAAAGAGGAGCAATGGAGAGAGAGAGAGGGAGAGAGAGACAGGAGGGGGAGGAAACGATAAAGGTGTTTTTTGTCGTTGAATATATCTGTACCCCGCCACAAATGAATACTTAAAATTTATGAATGATAATGTAGAGAGGAAAGTAGGAATGAACTGCAACTAACGGTGACAATCAAATTTGGACAGAATAATAAGGACAGAGAGAAGATGGGCAGCTTTTGATGTCGATGTCAGATAAGAATGGCAAACTAAAATTGAGACACATCCAGCTTTGGTTACCGAAAGGGGACCCAAAACCCTTCGTTTGCGCACTGCGCAATGAACTTACTATACTTAAAAGGCCTGGGATAGTTCACCTTGAAGAGATGTTCAATTCAATAAAAGCACAAACATGATTTTAACATGAGTGAAGGTTTGACGAAAATCTGTCAAAGAATAAGAAAGTTATGATCTCTTAAAATTTCCTACTTGTTGTGTATAGAATAATTCCATAAATTCCTCTTTTTCTGTTTTTTTTTCCTGCGGAATATTTTTTTTTGTACTAAAAATGCAAAGGTAAAATTATGCTTACTCTCATGAGAAATTAGACACATTAAAAAGCAATAATTCACACCATATGGGAGAGCATCTCGCACTTGACGTCGCAAATTCAAAACGTTACAAAATCGTATATGTCTTATTCTTTGACAGATTTTAATCAAACCTTCGCTTATATATTTCTTTCATTTTTTTTCTGCTCTTATCAAAACTAACTCATCCGCAGGGCGGGCTTCCAACTGAACTCAATGGTGAACTTTACCTTTAATAAATACCATTAGACTGTGGGTTTTCACCCTGCTCTTAATCGAGAGGTAAAGTATGTCCTTTAATGTGCATAGAGTGTGACTGTTGTATACACAGGACCTCCATTTAGCGTCCTATCAAAGGGACGGAGTGTAATCGCACGGGGGGGGGGGGGGGGGGGGGAGAGAAAACACACAACGCTGGCTCTTTTGCAAATGACTTGCGTGGGACTCGAACTCAGGACCTTGCCATTGAGAGACAAACTCTCTACCAATGAGCCATTTTATATTACACAAACTAGACCGCTTGCTCTTGGCCTTCGTGCACTTTTTTGTTGCTTGATTTCAGTTTGTCTGCAAAAATGACTGCTTTAACTTACTACAGTGGACTAGACCTAATACGCAATTTCAACCAATCACGACAGCGCTTGCTTGACATAGTATAAAGTAATACAAGGAACGTAGCGATGTTGTGATTTGATTTAGGCACACGTATGTACTCTGATCACAAAGTCCTCACGTGTTCCTGCGTTTAGATCATGTTACAAGGACCGAGCGTACTTGACCACGCACTCTCCGCTGATCTATCGGCAATTTACCACCACACAACCGCAAGGCATCGGGTATGAGCCCGGCGCAACGATAGTTAGGGGAGGTGATCGACCATGGTTTCGCGACGGCTTTCGTTCTCACTGCTCGTCTCTTTGGCCCTGGGTGGGCTATTCTTCCTTGCCGAACCCGACTACGAGTTCGACTACAGACACAGTCAGTATTTAAAGTTTTGTTTATCATTCTTGCCACTATCGTTTATTGTTATGTCCTTTGCATGCAACATCCATGACAAAAGCGTTGTTTTGATAGTTGATAGTTTTGATTGAAAAACAAATCTTTACTGATTCGCCGACGACAGGTTGTAAGTATTACATGAATATCATGCATTCATGGCATCCGTGTCTTTTCTTTTTTAAGTAGGCCTTTGCTTACACAGTTTTGAGGATGACAGAGAGGGAGAGCGAGAGAGAGAGAGAGAGAGAGAGTGTGTGTGTGCGTGTGTGTGTGTGTGTGTGTGTGTGTGGGTTTGTGTGTGTGTGTGTGTGTGTGTGTGTGTGTGTGAGGAGGAAAGGGCAAAGGGGGTCGCGCAATGAGAGAGAGAGAGAGAGAGAGAGAGAGAGAGAGAGAGAGAGAGAGGAGGGGGGGGGGGTAATTTGTAATGAGCTTTGCGCACAGGATCCGTTACGTCAAGTTAGTTAATATCAGTCATTTCAAATCAATGTATCCTTACATGCTGCATTGTTCATGTCCGTACATCCAATACGTTTGTTTTTACGAACTAACCTGGCTCCCAGCATGTTGGACATTGCTGATCCAAACTAAATAGAGTCTGATATTCTAAGACTATTCCTTGTTTTCTAGTCCGTCCGGGAGTCGGAAATTCGAGAATGATTTAGTCTACTGGCGTCATACCCTTTTATTAAATAGTCCAACGGCCTGAAAGGACGTTTGCAACTTTCAATATTAATTTGTTTCAATGGTGTTATGGGATGAGGACTACGCTCTCAAGTTATTGAATTTACAAAGTCATGTCGATGTTAAGTTATCACAGGTTTACAGCCAAAGTGTTCCATACAGTACCTCTTCCAGGCATCAAATATACGGGTAATTGTAAAGAAAGAGCAAACTGTTGTTTAAGCTCAGCTGAGTTTTAAGGCTAAATAGAAATGTCATCAACAAATATATACTTTGGCCTTTACTTAATCAAGCTTAATCGCCTCCCCTTAAATCGTCACACTTTGATACAAATCAATGAGGCATACAATTAAATTAATTCACGTTAAAGTACAAAAACTACAATTTCACATAACAACAAAGGATACAGGGACACAGGGTGGTCCACAGTGTAGAAAACATGCGGTGCAAACACCACGCGTCGGGTCCAGAAAGTGATTGTGAGCCACGCGTAAATTTACTGCACCATGCGTAAAATCGGTATCAGTCTTATTATTCTTATTGTTTTTGTTTTCTTTGAGCCACGCGTTCCATAGTTGTGTACCACGCGTCCAGCACAGATATCTGACAAAAAGTGACATTCTGCTTTTTTGAGCCATGCGTAAAAGATTTTCTGGTGACCACCCTGCAGGGACAGGCAAAAAAGAAAATGCAGATAAGAACCATAACAACTGGACCGCCTTGCACTTATGTAAAGTTATGATTAAACGCAACTTGCATTTAATGCAAATTATTTAACGCAACTTGCGTTTGATGTCTATCGCACATTGCACATAGAAAGTTGCGATGAAACGCAAAGTTGCGTTTAATTCTAACGAATTGCGTTTAATGTGGGGACTAAATCGTGATTTTTAGTACAAGACGGCCCTGATGTGAAATGCTATGAAACATTACATTTTCTTTCGGGGGAAAATAAGCTGGAAATGAAGTTGAAAGTAATATCATGTCATTATGCACAATCGGGGGAAAGGGTATGTCCATTTGATAACCGGACGCCATATAAATGGGATCGGTATATGGGAAGGCCTGCACATACCTAATCCAAACACTTTATGTTTGTGTAACCATGGAAGTGTATTGGGAACAACCAGGTTCTTAAAAATACATTTTCAGGAAGAGTGCGTGAAATACGATTACCTCTGTATCTTTTGGTATTTAAATTTTAACTTCGGAGCACCATTAAAGAAAAACACGTGGCACTCCCTATCATAAACCCGGCATCTTCTGCATTGCTCTCAATGTCAAACCGAGTATACAAAACCCATCCTTCTATCTGACGCGTTCATATTTGGCTTGTCTGTTTTGAACTTCATGACTATTTTAAAGCTTTGTTTTGTCTATGTACACAAAACTCATCCCACTACATGACGTGTTCATATTTGGCTGGTTTGAATCACTCTCTGGAATGTCTTTTCTCCCAACATTAAGGGAAAGTCCACCCTATTTTAAGTTGGTTTTTAACAAAGGCAGAAACAAGAAAGAAAAATATAAGTGAAGGTTTGATGGTAATCCGTCTAAGGGTAAAAAAGTTACGATTTGTTAAAGTTGTGATTTTGTGATGCTTTCCAATATGTTGTGCACTTTTTTTCTGGGAAATGTTAATTTTCTCAAAAGGATATGCATCATTTTTCCTTTTAATTTGAAGAAAACGCGTAACATGCATTTTCACACACAAAGCTCTATAACAAAAATGTTTTTCTTCATCATATACAGAAATAGAGCAATTCATAGAATCATACAGTGCGCAACATATCAGAGGGCACCTCGCATGTTACGTCACAATCTTTTTTTTTTTAGATCATAATTTTGCTATCCTTGACGGATTTTCGTGAAACCTACGCTGACATATTTCTTTTATGTTTCTGCTTTTATTAAAAACTAGCTTGACTTCAGGGTGAAATTTCCCCTTAATTTTGCTGAATTCAACATCGAAAGGTAAGCTAGGGTTCGTGTGATCACGGTCCTTGCCACTCGCCAGACGAGGTAGACGCCTACTTTATTATCGTAACGTCTTGAGCACACCTCCGCCTCCTTGTCAGATCATGTCTTCACACGAATGTCTCTGTTCCTTTTACTAATGTTCTGCAGAACACTTGTCTAGTTCAATCAGGTTCAAAGTCAAGGCTTGGCTGGCCGTGTTGATAGGCACAACCAGCCAGCCGTGATTCCTTCCCCATAACTGGCCATGGATATATATAAAGCCGTCTCCGGTGTTTCGTATTTCGCGGTCGGCTGACAAGAGCGGCCTTGAACATGAGCCGTGCCCGGGCGCTCCTCCGTTTTAGACGAGTCGCGGTCCGATGGAAGAGGAGTGCATTGGCAAGGTGTGCGAAAGTGAGAAGACATGGCGAGGAGAGAGTAATGAATAACTCACACTTTTTTCTCGAATCAAAGAATCAGCTCAGTTTTGCCAATCGTCATGAATCTCACAAGGGCCCATATTCAGTGATCAAAACATATTTTGATTTTATCCTCCGGCCTCAGCCTCAATTCGTAATATATGGTCCATAGGGTACAATCACCAAATATATCGTTAATGTTATTCACATTCAATTGATCATTAGCGTTACCGGCTTTTCAATTTGTGCTGACTCAGACATGAAATCACATCTACATTTCATATTCTTTCAGAATATTAAAAAAAAATGAGGGTCACCAGCCATTCTGAGGACCTATGGCCTATTGAATGTGGTGATGCTTTTTTGCAATATTAAACGTATTGATGCACACGCAGATTTTCAACTTTGACGCATCGCACGACCTTGTTATTGCATGAACACGGCCCAAAATGATATAATATGATGTATGTAGTGTCAGAAACGATTTACAAGATATTTGTAAGGAAATATGATTGCCCAATGTGCGATATGGAGGCATTTCTCTGACATGTTTTCGACAGCATTCTCAATTTATCAAAAAAAAAAAAAAACGAAACCAAAATATAATCTGAATTTCACAGAATCGCATCATTATACGATGTTCTACCAGTGCACATGCATTTCTGTACATGAAGTGGTTCTGAAATCTTCTGCGCATACAGAATATATATTCCTCTAAATGCATCCAAAATTTGTCTTGCATATTTGGCGGCGTACCTCCCTCGATCACAGAACCAAACGCGTCAAATATTATATTCTATCAATGAACGCAACTGGTATAGGGATAAATTACTCTTCGTGCCAACTCCAGTTCTAACACCATCCTGATTCGATACATTCAATCAGGGATGTGTGAGGAAGGAGAACTAACTCGAGCATGATATATTTAAACATCTATGGACTAGGGCAAATGATTCAAAAGTGTAATGTTATCATATAGTCAACGAAATGCGACGAAACGCTCTTTTACAATGTTTACCTAGAAATTAATGTTTGTGTTTGCACACGTCTAAAAATGAACAATATCCAAGTATTGACTACGGCAAACGATTCATGTATGAAATGTTATCTTATAATCAACGAAATGCGACGATACGCTCTTTTACAATGTTTACCTAGAAATTAATGTTTGTGTTTGCACACACTTCTAAAACATTATCCAATCATATGGACCTAGGGCAAATGATCAAAGTGTGGAGCGTTATCATTGTAGTCAACGAAATGCGACAAGACGCTCTTTTAAAACAATGTTTACCTAGAAATTAGTGTTTGTGTTTGCACGTACGTCTGAAAATTGAACACTATCAAAGCATATGGACAAGGGCAAATGATCCAAGTGTGTAAAGCTACCATATAATAAACGAAATGCGACAATAAAACAATGTTGACCTGGCAATAAATGTTTGCGTATGCACACAAGTCGATTTTTCTCGAACATACACTGGGCCGTGAATCAGGTGGGATTCCCATAAGAGTAAGCCCGGGACTGCCCCGCGATATGTGATGTACATTAGTGATAATAGGGTCCCGAGGGGGCTAATCCAATAATCCCCCCCCTCCCCCCCCCCCCCCCCCCCCCGCGCCATGTCCAATGATCTCTCACTTCGCATCATGGTCATGAAGATGGGTATGTCCTGGGTTGTGGCAATACATTGACAGTGGAGCTAGTCTAAAACTTTCAAAATACCGAGTCTGTGCATTGCATGTGTGGTCTTGTTTTGTTTGTTGTAGGTAGGGATGGGTCAGACAATATTAAGCTTGAATGTGCTTTGCATGAACGCGTATGGCCTTATAACCGACTTGCCAGTTTGCACCCAAATATCATTACGCATATCTCTTAGCATCACATGACTCATAACTTTATCGCATGATTGTCCTCAAACTGATAATTGTATCTCCCTGTTCGGTTTTAAAGGTAGCCCTTCCCATGCTTTTGCAGTCCTAATTCTGAAAGTTCCCTAACTTTGCCATCATTTGAGAGAGAGTGGCTATATAACCTTTCCCGGAATTGACAAAGCGTAATATTCGGTTTTGAGGAAATAATCTTCGATAATTAATCGAGCTTTCTTTTTTCGAACCACGAAAATAGTCGTAATTTCAAATTGTGTCAGCGGTCGGCAATCAATTGGGATCAAATCTGAATGAAAAAAAATTAGATTTTTATTTATTCTCAGGGAGTTATAGTACCTCTGACGTTAAAAGTTCACAGTTGGTATCCTAAAGATACGGGCTAATTATGTGCAAATTTTCATGAAGTTTGCAGATGTTTGTAAAAGGGAGGTGTCATCTTTAATCGAAGGCAATTTGGTTTTCGACATGAGTTCCGCATAAAGCAGATAATATGCAACACGACAACACAACTCACAGGCGGCTACTTTATCATTCACATCATACACTATTTTTTAAGCTTTATTAAAGAGAAACTTTACCCAGAAATTCAGTTTGTTTTAATAAAACCAGAAATATGAAAGAAATATATTTAGTTAAGATTTGACGAAAATTCGTGAAAGTTGTTATTTTTTAAATTTATTTTTGACGTCATGACGTTTATGAAAATATCAATTTTCTCAATGTGATAGATGCCATTTAAGCTGTGCATTTGATCCATCAGTAGACACTTCTTTGGACACACATACCTCTATGGAGAAGATTCATTCCTTCATCAAAGGACAGAAAAAAATGTACTTTATGAAATGTTGCATCACACAACATATGGGACATCAAGTCGCAAGTGACGTCGCAATATCAAAACTTTACCATGTTTACAACGGCATAACTTTGTTATTCATGTACCGACTTTCGTCAAAACTTTCTCAAATATGTTTCTTTCATGTTTCTGTTTTTATTAAGACCAAGTTTACCTCAGAATACACTTTCCCTTTAATTGTACAGTATTTCCCAAAGAGCAGAAAGTAGCTGTCTGCGTCACGTATGGGGTGAACGAACGAGAAAAGAAAGGAGGGTTTGTCCTGGGTGCATGATAACGAATAGAGCTGGCGTTGAATCTAAAAACTCAAAACTGTGCCTGCACATCAGTTAACCCTTTATGTGCCAGATGAAATGCTGTCCAATGGAATTTATATACATCACTAGTGAAAAATGCACACACGGTACTCACAAAGCGTACTAAAAAAGCTTGAAAAACAAAATATTGATAAATCTTAAGTTGAGTGAATTGTCTCTTGCGTCCTTTTGCTCGGGCCAACTAGTTTCAAGCTTCGGCTCACATTTCCTTCGCTCATGTCATTAAGTCGATGTTGATCACGAGCGTGCTCAATCCATTGGTTTCATATATCGTGTTCCATGAACGGGGCCCTGTTGCATAAAACTTACCATTGATGGTATTTTTGCAATCAATGGCAACTTCTGTGGAAACCTTGACTTTGATTGGCTGTCAAGCGATGTTACCATTGGCAGTTACCATCAATGACAGAGTTACCATTAATGGCAAATTGTGTGCAAAGGGGACCAGGAGGAATACTTGAAGCGACTTTACGACCGACACATTGACTGATGATGTGCAACATTGGTGTGACGACATCAAAGAATGCGGCTCGGAGAGGTCCCAGGGCGAACATCAAGTCTGCCACCCGACCCCCGTCTTAAGAGGATTGGGAACGCGCTGGTGTCAATGTCATGCGCGAAAAAAAAACACCCTGCGTCACATTGCCTTCTTCTGGTAAAATCCAGCTGCTCTCAGTAGCCATAAAGGAGAGACATGGTACTCTCGCGACTGCCGAAAGATATCGCGAATATTATCTGAAATTTGGGCATATATTTGGGCTCTTTATTCATAAGCTTGGATAAAAAGGATCAGTTGAACTATGTGAACTTTGTCGCTATGCTCTTTAAACAATATACCATTTTCAATACGTAAGCAAATGCTATGCACGTCATTTACAAAATGTGTTATTTATTATACTAATTATGGACCATTTTCGTTATGTATGCAGATTCTATTCACGTACTTCAAACGATATCTTACTAATAATAACCCTAAAGCTTGTCCGAGGTTTGTCCGAGTAGCAGCATTTAGATTCAGAGTGTGTTCCATCCATTGAAAGTGAATCACGAAATTTAGGTGAATGAAATAAGTGCGTTACTGGGCAATTAGGAGGAGACCATTAAAGACCATTTTCGTTACGTATGCAGATTCTATTCACGTACTTCAAATGAAATCTTACTAATAATAACCCTAAAGCTTGTCCGAGGCGTGTCCGACGAGCAACAATAGCTCCAGAAAGCATCTCACCTAGTGCAACTGAATAAGTAGATACAGGTGAATGAGATAACGTGTTATTACGCAGTTAGGGGGAAATGGCATACTCTGGCTCTGTTGACTGTACATAATATCGTACTCTCTCGTCGACACTGAAACCTAATGGGAGGTAGGAGCTGTGAACTTGGTGTACCAAGGATGTTTAAAGAAATAGATATCCATCCCTTTGAACGGGGTTTGGTTCCTCCACTCAATATTCAAGACTGCCAGCTGCTCTTAACAATGTGATACATACGCGATTGCGTTCATGCTCACCTGGATTTTACAATAGATCATGTATATTCTTAAACATGCATACATTTTGGCTTTCGCTGATTAACCGACTGGTATGTATGTATTACGAAGTGCTTGTTACATAGTTAATGAGAACAAACGAGGACGAATTGTTTAACGGTTTTTGAGAGCATTTTCACGTTGCTTTTCTGAAAGAAAAATATCCTTAAAGTAACGTTTCCAGCAACTTTTTAAAGGAATATCATGCGGAATACTGTGAAATCGAGACTTTTGTACTGCAACTAGATATCACATTGAGAGCCCTCTTACTTTATTCTAACAATATTCTTAGATTACATCTTTAGAGATGCATTGTACGTACTACATGTTACAAGTGGGTAAGATCTGGAGTAACTATAATTCCCCAACTTATTCTGCCCATTCTATTTTGTTTATGCATCAAATCCATGCAGCAAACGAGCATATGGGATCGAAGAGAAAATCCTTGTAAAGCATTATTTTGTTACTAATAGAAGAGTACAACGAATTTGCGTTAATGAAAGTCCTGATGGTTTTTCATCTTATTTAAAGGGTACTATCGGGCAGAGGTTTAGCTCTCTTACACCAAAGAAATATCTAAAGAAATCATACAAAACAAGTTTGAGATCCTGAGTTTATTTCTACATTTCTAGGGAATACTTTTTAATAGTACGTTTCAATAGTTCTGTCAGTGCAGGTCCTATAACGATTCCAACTAACAACAATATAATCGATCGCAATTGCGATATATCGCAGCAAGCAAAGAAAATATTAAAAAAACGTGCCCGCCATTCATTATAGTTTCCGCTGTGCGATAAATCGCTTAGGTACAATAATGACGTACGCGTATTGATCTATTGACGTGAAAACAAAGTGGCGCGCGTAACATCAAAAAAGCCGATCTTCCGCTCGCCGTATTAATTAATTGCATTGTTCTCAAATTACAGAAATATATCAGACACCACAACAGTATGATTGATATTAACTTCTAGTACCAAAACAAGAAGCAATGGATTTGTAATGCCTGGTGGCCGGTCTACTTTAAACATTCTTCGGTTACGAACCCGGCGCTGTAGTAGCATTCTGCCTTGAGCCAGGGTCAAGTCCACGGGTCAAGTCCCAGGTGATAGAAAATGTTATTAGGATGTTTATTTGCACAAGCACCGTTGGTTATTTTCATGAAAATAGTCCGGCATGATATGTAGGCCTACATAGACCGTAAAGACAGACTATCATGACCCCGTAGGATGTTGTGAATTTCTCTTCTCCCATGTGAGCAAGGAGATGAATGCTCTTTGCATTCTCCAGTTATGCTGATTCAATATATACAACAATGCTGCTCTGATCAGTCAACGGGAGTCGACTGGAATCGACAGCCTAAAGCCCGGCCTACCAAGCGTCGTAGGTTACCGATGGCTAAAAATTTCTCCTAGAGAATGAGGATTTGCATCGTACTGTAGGGTCAAGAACCAGAAACCCCTCATCAATCACTCCTGAGAAGTACATGTTTTCTCATCGTTTGCAAAGGTTTATTTTGAAAGGAATGATATAGCATATTGCTATACTTTTCCATTATAACGAAGCAATGACATCAGTTTGAAAGGTATTTCCCCTGTTTTTTTTATCTCCCCTCCTCCACTTTGTATGTTGTATCAAAATTTGGATAAAGAAAAGTAATTTTCCCATGATGAAAGTCTGACGAATTGTCACGACAGTACAGAACTGTATTGTTTATTAAGCCATGTTTCAGTATATTTAGAATTAGAACATCCGATGATTACAAGAAGTGGACTAATTATCTTCTGCATATTGCATTGTGTAAGGAATGTTACTTTCCTGTAGGTCCCGAACAGAAATTGCTTACAAAAAAAGAAGTGAATTGTATATGTAGGTCTTTGTTTGAAATACAATACGCTACAAGAGGAACTTGAAATCATAAACGATCATGACAAAGGGAACAAAAATGGAGCAAACAAAAACACAAGTATGCCGGGACGGATTTACATTGACCCTTTTTGAAATCCACTAGGGCACTAGGGTTGTATTTGGACGCCATGGCAACGGGCATGGCAGCTACGCAGCCACATAATGGTACTGCGTTCCGTGCCCGCTGATGTGTGTTGAGACTATGAAGTGTAACATGGTCTTAAAGTGTACCCAGTGCCTAGTAAGCTCCTGAAAACAAAAAGTCGCTCCGAAAATGTGCATTTTCTCAAAAGATATGTATCCTCTTACCTGTCATTGTGCATTTGATACATCGTTAGAAATACGTTTTTTCACACATACTTGGACAAAAAAAAGTAATTCCGTTGTCAAAAACAGGAACAAAAAACAATTTATGGAATTATGAAAAAAAAATAAAAATTTCAAAATCAAATAGCTTTCTTTTCCTTTGACCGATTTTCGTCAAAGCTTCACTGATACATGTATGTTTCTTTCATGTGTCTCCTTTTATTAAAGTCAAAATAATTTCAGGTCCCTTTAAAGGCTTTCACGCGTCGTACGCTGGATACATTCCGAGCGCGCTGCCATATTGCGTACGCCGTGCGTTCCGTGCAAAACGCACACTTACCTATGTGTATTGTTTCTCGGGCACTTACGCATTTACCCGCCTGGTTAGAATGCACGATCCTTACCGAAGCTTAACCTTCGGCCCTGATCGGAGTCACGAAGTGGTCAACTCGTTCACCGCAGTGTTTAACATTCATTTCAAAGATTTGAATTGATGTATATATTGGAGAAAAAATATTTGTATAAACAAATACAAATATGATTTGATGAGAAATAAATGATAGCATGTAAATATTTGTATTTTTGTTGTAAATTTTATATATTTTTTAATCTATAGAAAACATACTCTAATACAAATAGCCTGAATCATGGCTAGCCATTTCGCTGCGTGCCGCATACGTGCGTTAAGTTCGCAAGTAAGCGTAGCAGCTAAATAGTGACGCTCCCCACAGAATCGACGCGTGAAAGCCTTTAACACCAAAAAGTGTAACACGCTCTTAAAGTGTAACACGGTGCCTAAGCTTCTGAAAAAATAGTCGCTGCGTGCGGTGCGGACGCACAGCTCTAGTTAGCTAGCTGTGCATGTTAGTCTATGAGTGCGGCGCGGACGCACATCACTAGCTAGCTGCACATCCCTTTAATGTCTTTACATGTATACGTGACAGTGGCATTGCCCTGGACGGAAAGCACTTTGGTTAAGGCCAGGCCATTCTCCTAATCAACAAACATCGTGACGTGATGAAACTGTCAGAACGTGTCTAGTCACAAAATAAATGTTCTCCAAACGTGCCAAAGAAACCATTGAAAAAGAGAGTACAGTGGGTATGGTGGGTGATTCTAATCAGTCATTGACATCAGTGTAATCATCGTGTGGCACAAAAACAGCCGTAATAATTCCTAGCACAACATCAACGATTTCGTGTCAGGATCATAAAATTTAATTTTTGTTTTCATTTGCCCCCCATAAACATGATACAGTTAGACCAGCTTTACGTGCCGTGTGTATATTTTATCATCAGTACTGAACACAACTCCTATAGAGCAGCATTTTATCTGGCACATGTACGGAGGAATAATACGCATGATCACCGTTAAGAACACGGGTCAATATGACTTACGAGGACGTTACTGAAACATACCCACACTATGACCATGATCATGGCCGTAAAAACCTCGATCTGGGCTTCCAATGTCTCCTTCCATGTTGTAGCTGATTGTTTCTCCAGGACGCGGTTCCCAAGGTGATCGTTAATAAGCGATCTAGCCGCGGTCTACCGAGGGTCGTTCATGCAGCTAATGTGGTTCTTAGTCTGGACTAAATTGGTAATCTAATTACGAAGTGAAACGCCTGAAAATTTTGTTTTAAATTCGGTTTATATCTGCCAATGTTTGTCTGGTTCAATCACCTGGTAAAAACATTTGCTGGAAGTCGCCACGATAGGGGTAACTGATTATGTTTTTAGGTCAATCGGACAGATGTCGGTCTATTGTTCCCATTCTGTAAGAAAATGAAGAATTCTGATTGCGATAAGGAATACATTCAGGGCCCCGTTGCATAAAGCTAACCATTAATGGCAACTGTGCCATCAATGGTAACTACCACGTACCCTCGCTTGAAAGCCAATCAAATTCAAGGCTTCCATAGAAATTGCCATTGGTAGCATTGGGGGGGGGGGGGGGGGAGGGGAAGGGGGGGGGCAGCCAAGCAAATCGATCCACCCCCTTTTTTTAACTGAGATACCAAAGGGGTGGGGGGGGGGGGGCTAACAGCCGCCCCTTCCCAAGCCTAGATCTGCCACTTATGTATGTATATACTTCCATACATGTGATTGTTAAATGAATATATAAAGAAAAAAACATGCTGGCAGGGGACCTAGGCATATAATAGGTCCCTATATCGTGTATGCCTTCCAGATTTTCGAAGCTGTTGTCCTTTGTTAGCTTACAGTGATCATGGTGATAAGGTACGGTTAAAGCAGCAATACCAGCATCAAAGTGAGTGTTGTTGATATCAATGGAAACATATCCCACCTTCGAACCTCCGTTAAATCAGAGAGGTGTAAGGAATGGAGTCAGCACGAAGTGTAATTTATTCCGACAGCAGTCGCGTGCATTGATATCACAATGGAATATTTGACGCGTTTGGCTTTTTGATCGAGGGAGATCCGCCGCCAAACAAGCAAGACAAATGTAGGATGCATTTTGAGGAATATATATTCTGTATGCGCAGAAGATTTCAGAACCACTTCATGAACTGAAGTGCATGTGCAGTAGTATTACATGTTATAAAGATACGATTGTGTGAATTTCAGATTGTATTGTTTCTTCGTTTTTGTGATAAAAGGAGAATACTGTAGAAAACATACCAGAGAAATGCCTCCATATCGCACATTTCCGAATCATATTTCCTTAAAAATATCTTGTAAATCGTTTATTGAATGTTTCATCTTTCATGGAAACAACCTCAATTTCGTGTGCGGAGGTGTCCGAAAAAGTAACAGATCAAATTCTTTCTACAATTTTTTCAAAATTTCCCTTCGCTCACCCCAAAACTAATTCACAGTGCGTGATGTAAAAAGATCAGCTACGAGCTCCCAGCGAAGGCTGAACGGTTGACGTACTTCTCAAAACAGATTTTCTTTTGTTATTCAGAGAAGGCACTACCTAATTAGAAATACAGCTAATTGTTTAAAACACCTGAATGTCTATAATTTTAATGAGGCGGCGGACCTCATAGATCAAAGCAAGTCTATCCGAGCGCAGTCCATCCATGATAGGTCCATGGTTAAATCAAAATGAAGGTAAAAACAGCAATGACATAGCGATTTGTTTTCCTTATTTCCATTGTACTAGTTAGTTGTTCTCTTTATCTTCTTCGAGGTGAATAACAGAAGACAAGTAGACTTAAAGGAAAAGTCCACCCTACAGGCAAGTTAGTTTTAATAAAAGTAGAAACATGAGAGAAAAATATGAATGAAGGTTTGACAAAGATCCATCAAAGGATAAGAAAGTTAGGATCTTTTAAAATTTAGAATTTCTGACATTACATGCGAGGTGCTCTTCCATAATTGCATGCACTGTATAATTCCATGAATTGCTCTTTTTCTATTTTTAATGAAGGAAATGTTTTTTAATAGACACATGATAGAGGTATGTATGTAAACACGTATGTCTAATGATATACCAAATATGCAGCTTAAATGATGTATATCCTTACGAGAAAATGAACATTTAAAAAAAATAGTCCACAACATATGGGAGAGTATCTCGCATGTGACATCACAAAATGAAAACTTTTTAAAACAATTGTAACTTTCTTATCCTTGACAGATTTTCATCAAATCTTCACTGACTATTTCTTTCACGATTTTGCTTTTATAGGTTTTCCCGCTCAATTTCGTAAACTCCGCAGCCGAATTAACTATAGGTTCATTCAATTTAGAACGAAATTGAATGACGGTGTAGATCATCATTCAAAAAGCAAAATTTGTCGTTCAATTTAATTTTAGGAGCATGCGATTTCATACTTTTGTCATACAAAAATGTAGAACGGGCTTTCAATTCCAAAAACGTGCAAGGAGCATTCAAATTCGCGCCGGACAGTCTGCAGTAAGAATTCGGTTATTCAATTTAGTGAACAGGCATACATTTTTGACATTTGTGCAGGGGTTTTCATCTTACGCTAATTTATCAATTTGTGTATTTCTGTTAGAATAATTATATGCACAGTTTCGCATGAAGAAAGGTGATGTGATTCATTAGCTTGTAGCTCTCAATACACCGATAACAGTCGTCAGAGAAGGTGGGCTATTTCTGACTTTTCCTATAAGTTCAACCACAAGATACATACAGGGCCTGCACCATCCTGAGAGAGGTTGCAGTGCAGTGCATCGACACCATAACCCCTGCAAATGCACCCAGTAGTACAAAAATTCTCAAACATATATGCCTAAATGCCTGAATCGCCAGGAAATCGACGGATGAAGCAGTGCACAACATTTACCGTGATGAAAATAAGAGAGTATATGGAGAGTGATGAAAAAGATGAAAATGTAATAAAACATATAAAAAAGACAATACATCTATTCTTAAAGATCAAATTAAAACAATGATATCCATCATATAAACCCCCGAAAATAAACTGTATGAAGCAACGTATATAAAATGAAATCCAAAGAATATCAAAAGAAAAATATGAATGATCATGAAATAAAAACTATGAAATTAGAGATGAAACACATCTAAAGAAAAAGAAAAAGGAATGAAATAATATTCAATAGAAAAACAATAACATATGATGTGAAATTACAGAAAAGGATCCCCCCCCCCCCCAAAAAAAAAAAAAAAGCCTCACGGGTCCAAAAAGAAAGGATGTGATTTACTTTTAAATTGAATGACCAAAATGCGAAAGAGGTTGCCCATAGGCGAAAATGAATACGCAATTCGGCGATAATTCCCCTTCTAGTAAAACTTGGTGAAATTGAATGACAAATTACTAATTTCGAAATTGAATGTAAAAACTAGAAAATTAAGTGAAACAAAAATGAAATTGAATGAAAAAAGTTTGAAATTGAAGCGCGGGAGTGACAAGCGGGCCAAAATTTCCCGAACATGAATGCTTCTTGATGAAATTGATTGCTGTTTTGACGAATTCGGCCGGGAAAACCTATATTAAA